>CAXAMN010026595.1:477078-509230 GCA_963970005.1 Durusdinium trenchii
TGTATGTATGTATGTATGTATGTATGTATGTATGTATGTATGTATGTGTACATTGTACATCTGTACAACTATACTTGTGTGTACATTGTACTATGTGCGTGAAGATCAAGATGTGCCTCGCGTGGATAACTGAACTATTGGTATAGGTATATGCATGTATGCCAGGCACGGACAAATAGGTCACGAATGCCTGCCCCTTCATGGGAAGAACACTTGGCTTCCCAACTGGGCATGTTACAAGTCCACCAGACAGAAAGGCCTCTGAGCAAACTTCCGGGGTCAATCCACTGAAAACAAAGAAAGACCTGTCAGCAACCCGCAACCCATACCGACATATACCGACGGTCCCTCCTGCGATGGCCCGCGCGGTGGACCCGGTGGAGATGCGGCGCGCCAAGGCGAAGCGCGCGCGCGCGCGCCCAAACCTCATCATCTGAATTGTTGGATTCAGACCTTGGGGATTGCGGCAAACTGATATGAGACCGATCCAGACCTGAAGTCGGTGCCGAAATCGGTCCCAATGAAGCGACCAGCCCCACTTTGAAGCGATCAGGAAGTAGCTCTGAAACTGCTCGGTGAGTCTGTGAGTCTGTGATTTTTGGAGGAGGGCAACTGTTTCATAGACTCTTCAAGCGCCTTGGTGCCTACCATGAGCTTGCAAGTGCCCCAGTCATCTCTGCATTGAAAGTGGCCAGCCAGCTACCAGCCACCATGAAATTATTTCATTGACTGCGTACTGTAGCTGGGTCTGCAATGCTGTCATATGTGCCCGCTTTGTGTGCATGCATATATACACACAATACAACCATATACAATCATATACAAATGAATGTTCGACATCATAAACTATCAGACAACTTGCAAAGATCACATTACCAAGGGACCCTGACAAGTGTTCTTGCTATGTCATTCAAGGACCCGTTGCTGAGCCTCGACATCGCATAACCACGAGCGAAATTCCGCCCCCATCTCAGCACTGAACTCTTCAGGCGCTGACTTTGGAGGACTGGGGCAGTGGCCCGGCCGCGGCTCGGATGACAACGGATGCTCAACTCGGAAACCCTGCAGTCGAGAAGAATGCTCTCTAAATGTAGAGATCTTGATTGAAGGAACCCCCCACCCTTTTGGATTGTAAGACCTCCTTCACTGGAGGATACCCCCTCGAATTCTTGGCGTATGTAGGGGTGGTTGATTTTTTAAGGAAAATGTGCCACAGAATCAACCACCCCGGGTTCGCCAATCTGAAAAGCTTTACAAAATCAAACCCCCCAGGACACAGGCAAGGGACAACTCTCCAGCCGATATTACAAAATCAACTGCCCCAGTCTCAAGATACAGTCTTTACAAAATCATAGGCACTCTGTTGACATGGCTCGGTACAATTACAAAATCAACCCCCTGAGGCCTCAAACAAGATACAAAATCTCAATCATTAAACCTGGATACCAGAAAACAAACGATTTTGTAATGATTCGGCGCGACCTCATCGAGACGATACGATACTATACGATCAGACAGTAGCACGGACCAATGCGCCAAACAGTTGATTACAAAATCAAACATCCCAATGTCTATCACTAGGAAACAGTTTTACAAAATCAGAGGCACCAAGAGAGCATCCAGAGGCACTCATACAGAATCAAGAATCTCAGTCTCGGTTTACTTATCGCTACAGGTTCACAGGTTCACAGGTCCCTTGGTTGATGTTCACAGGTCCCTTGGTTGATGTTCACAGGTCCCTTGGTTGATGTTGACTTTTCGCTGAAACCTTGTGCCCATGCAGTGAGTCGACTCACGCGACGTGGGTTGACTTAAGTACGGCGCTTGTAGATAGCCACCTAGATAGAAGGCTTTCAAAGCCCTCTCTCCCGGCTCACTTGTGACAGGTGGGGAAATTTCTGCGACAACGAAGGTGAAGCATGAGCCTCTAGTAGAAGGCATTGGAGTGTGGGGGTTCCAGGGTTGCGTTGGGAGTTGTTGAAGATTTTTTAAAAGGATTTTGAGGTTTCACATCTTCCTTGGTACTTTTACCTTCATGATCCTTCATGTGTCCACCTGGAAACCATTACCCCCAGAAGCCCTGACTAGACATCTATAGACATTTAATTGTGGCAGATGCGGGAACGCCAGCATCCAAGAAGGCGCAGAAGGCGAAGAGTCTTCAAGCAGAAGGCAAGTGAAGCGTGGGTTTCAATGGGTCTGTTGGGAGACTTTTTGACAGAGTTTATCAGACTGGTTCGATACAGTAGAAAACCTGTTTAACCTAGAAACAAGTGCCTTCAGAAGCCCTCACTAGATGTTTAATTGCGGCAGGTGTGGATACTCCTCCACCAAAGAAGGCAAAGAAGAAAGAGGACCTTCCAGCAGAAGGCGTTGAAGTGTGGGATAGACTGGGTAAAGCTGGGTGTGTTTGCTCAAAGAGAACACTTTCATTAAACATCAACTCAGCAGCGATACTCAACGAGGCTCTTGGGATGCCTGGTGTGCGTGTGTGTGTGTGTTCTAATATATCCTATCTATGATATATCATGAAAAATTATGCGAATTATTGAGAATTTATGAGACCATGTTCTACAGCAGCTCAACCCACTACAAAATCAACTGTCCATGCTTTACAGCAGGTCAATCGATTACAGAATCGACTGTCCATGACAACCACCCCACCCTCAAACTTGTATAGAATCAAGGACCCCACCCTCACCAGTGCGGCACTTTTGACATCCATACCAACATATCGATTCCTTACAAAATCAACAGACCCAAGAAAGAATGTTGCCCTTACAAATTCAACCTCCCCACCCCCACAAAAACGGGTACCTGGAAACAAACTTGTTTCTTTACAATATCGAAGCTCTTTTGTTACCCAGGGAGGTTGATTTTTTAAAGGAAATTTCAACGGGTATACTGGAGGTGTTGTGGTGTCTTTTATGAGTCTATGTGATGTCTTCGGAGGGTAGATGCTGGCACCAAAAACAGGTGTGGAAGAGGAGGAGCCCACCCTCTACCCAATGAATGCGAGGAGTGAGCCCAGATGTGAGGACCTTCCCAGTGACCGTCCTTGAGATCCCAGAATGGGGTCACTTAGGTCTTGAAAAGGTCACTGACCAATCCTGAAGAGGTCACTGAGAAGGTCCTGGTATAATAGTTGTGCTTGATGGTTCGGAAAAGCATCGCGAATATACTGGATATATGGATACATGGGATAGTGTGAATAACTGTCAGCATCACTATTCGGATGAACACTTGGATCGGGGTTCTAATGGGCTGGAGGCTTTGTATAGTTCGTGAAGGCATGTGAACGCCACCCTTTGCGTTGCACTCTGAGGAGGGGACATGGAAGTGACCGCTGTCTTCTGGGAAATCTTCTTGGCGAGTTGATTGTACAGAGGGTAATCATGAAACCCGGTCAACACCGACATGGGGGCTGGTTGGCCTTAACTCAAGATAGTCAAGAAACCTTGTGGAGATGAATGATGCTCACCTCTGCTTCTGAAAATTTAGATTACCCAATCACCTCTGTTTCATCAGTTCGAAGACCCAAAACGATGCACCTGGGCTTGGAGGAAGTGGCTCCGCCCGAGGGCGAGCAGGCCTGCACGGGCAAGCAAGAACTCTTCAGCCTCTTCAGTGCACTTGGCAAACTGATTTCCGCATGTTCACTGAGACCCGTTATACCTCAACTGTAAGTTTATCTGGATCCGCGGCATGATGGTCAACATCAATCATCGTGCGCGAAGTCAGGCATCTCGTGGCATCTCGACCCGTCGACGACCACAGCAGGAACGGCTGCTTAACGACGATCCAAGTGCGCTTGACATAGGGAGCCCTCATGAGCCCTCACCAAGATATCCTCTTTGGGTGTGCCGATCCGCCGCAAAATGTCCGGACCGTCTCTTGAGATTCGACCGAGTCGAAAACAGATCAGGTACCCTCCAACAGTTCTTCGAAACCAAGTTCTTCGAAACCTGTGGGCACAGCCAGTTGCTTCCCTCAAAATCTCGGTGCTCACACATCACAGCAAGGCAGAAGGGAGATCGACTCAGATCGACCGTCTCCCCGTCCTCTGGGCCGCGTCCCTGCGCATCGGCATTCGGCTCGGGGACGGATGTCTCGTCATGAAAACTCGGGTGGCACGGAAACCATGGCTCCGGTGGTAGCTGCTAGCTCATCGACCTTGAGGAGGAGCCGGAGAAGCTGGAGTATGAACCTACAGAACCTCCTGACGACCAGGTCATGAGATGCCCCCGACTACGACTGCGACTGGTGACTCACACCACGGAACTGGTGACTCACACCGAGGGCCCCTGGCTTGAGAGCAGCAAAGGCCCATCAGCCCTGCCAGGACGGGCTGCGGTGATGTAAAACGCGGAGCAGCCAACAGGGCTGCTAAGACAACCAAGAGAGGTGGATCAGAGAAGGAAACAAGGAAACTGCCAGAAACGCAAGCAGCGGCTTCTTGCAAGTAGCAACTGTCCCCTAAAGGAAGTTCATAGGAGCAAATGCCCAAGCCGAAGTCATGAAGATTCAGAAATCACATTTGATGAGGTCTTTTCAAGCAGGTGTTGTTCAATCCCGGGTTTGTCTCCAAAACCTCCGGATTCCAACAGCTCAGCATGCTGAGCATGGCTGAGCACCGACCGAAAGTCTACCCCAATGTGCAATATCTTTCTACCCCAATGTGCACTCCCAGAAAGCAGTCTCAAAGAGTTCGACCACAATGTATGACTTGTTGACTTCACCACACCCGAGAGCCTGCTGATGTAAATATATAATCCTTCTGGTTGGGGGGCATTTATTCGTCACTAAATGATATATCGTTGTATACCAAGAGAGGTTAAGCGACCTGAACTAGCACCCAACTGAGGTACCGAACTGGGATAGTCTATAGGGTTCTTCAACCTCTGTTGGTCAAACATCTTCCCCCATCGTCCGAACTCCCCTGGCCTCCAACGAGCCATCGCTGGGGCGTCGGTGCAGCTTTGAGTCCAAACAGTTTCGGAACGCCAAAAAGTCGCTTCGCGTTGGGTGTCCAGCGCCAATGCACGGGGGGACGTGACGGACGTCAAGGGTTTGATAGGAGTGCCTGGGTGTCGGACGTCAAAGTTTTGCAAGCACAGGAGATGAAAGGAGAAAATACGTCTGAGGGCTTACAGGCTTACCCCGGCCCCACCCATTCATTCCCAACAATGACCCAAAAAAGACCTAAGGTCTCCGTGTTTTTTAGGAGCTCTTGACTGGCTACTGATGTGAACTGGTTCTTTTTCACGCCGCCTCACGCAGGCGCCGATCGGCTGACGCCGCGTTGCCGGCCGAGCTGCGAGCTGCGAGACGTGACACTCTGACTCACTAACATGGAAGTGGAAGGGGGTTTTCCATTTCCATGTTGGTGAGTCAAAGTGTCGGCGCTAATTATACATGTTGGATGAGCCGATTTCCCAAAAGGGGGGAAAACAGGGTTAGACTAGGAATGCCCTGCTTGATCCGGAAGCACCGGTATGCACAGGCCGCGCTTCTTACTTTGAGTTCAAGAAAGGTATATAGCTCGACACCACACGTGCAATTGATGTGCAAGATCCGGGACCAAACCGAAAATGTGTCGATTGAGGATCAATAAACTTACAGCACCTTGAAAAACACTCCACGATCCACAGGAATGAATCAAGTACCTTCCACAAGTTTCCAGATGCGGGTTGGATCATGGGTATCGGTATCTACTCCAGAATGAGATTCAAGGTTCATCCATACACACACAAAAGCATGTATATATAATTAATACGTTCATATATCTATCAAATCACCGAGTCACCTTTCACCCGTCCTTCGGTCACGGTCACGGACCAAGTCCACAGCCCGGTCCGGTCGCGGATTCAGCCGCAGCTCAGACCCATTCACCAGCTTCACCTGCACGGTGCGACCGGGTCATGCGACCGGCCGTCGAAGCGGCCAACGTCGAGGTGGAGATAGAACTGCGACTGTCCAAGGGGAAAGACCTGATGAACGGTCAGTTTAGAGCCCCAAAAAATTCGTCACAATGGCTGGTGCCACTGTCCACACCTGTTGCCAATTCTCTAGTTCATGGTCTTGGATGTGGCTTACGTGATGTAGTGATGCGTAGCGTCGTTTTGCGTTTGTTCGTTGTTTTGCGTTTCTCTCTCGCTTGCTCATTGCTCGTGTGGGTTTGCGCAAAAATGATGGCCTGACAATCTAGCCCGCGCTGCGCGTCATCAGCGCGAAAGTCGGATCTGCTGCCTTCCTCCTCTGGGTCATCGCCGTTGCCCTGTGTGGACTCGGCAAATGCGCCGGCCGCCCATTGTGGACGCCCGGCTTCAGCACTCAGGCTGGGGATGTAGGTGGAAGACTCTTGCCAAAAGTGGTCCGCCTGGTAGACTGGTACAGTATGAAGTACGTTGACATCCCCAAATCATCAGGGCTGTTTTGGGCGTCTGTTTTGGGCGTCGGTTTTCTCCCCTCCGGGACCCTCTACCGGGACCTTCTACCGCGACCAGTTTTTCACGCCAAGTGGAGAAAGCCAGAAATTTGAATCATGCATTGATATATAATATTAAATAGCACAAATAGGCGGATATATGGATGTGGGTAGATCGGCCACATCTGTGCAGTGGGAATGGTCCCATGCCTAAGAACACGGGTCTTCTCTCCCTCCCTCCCGCTTTCACACCCACCAAGGCCACGGACAAGCTGGGAAATGGATCAAGGCTCAAGGCACGGCAAAAATCAAGAAATTCAAGTGTTCAACCGAAACCCCCGACCCCTGGCGACGGCTCAGAAAAACCACCGACGCTTGTTCCATGCCTCGCCTTTTCGTGCGCCAACCTCGGATCAATGAGCGGTTGGCAGCCTGCCGGCCCAAATCTCTGGGTCTATCACATTGACAGGAACAGTGGACGATGATGGTTAGTAAAGGCCTTGTTCAAAAATAGTGGAGTGGCATGGCTGAGCATTCTTTGTCCCAAACCTCGAATTGAAGCTGAAACAGCTGAGGCCGCGTCTCTGCGTCGTCTTTGCGCGCTGACACCTGGGCCTAGCGATGAAACATCTCATAACAAGGTTGCACGGTGCAAAACTCTCTGCAGCTCTGGTGGTTGATGGGTTACATTGCGGACTGTCAACAGGAGCAGCAAAAAGACCTGTTGTCCATACCAAACCAAGGAATCCCCCTAGCAACCTCGACAGGAGAGCCGCTTCAAAAGCCCGGCTCACTTTGCGGAACGGAACGTTCAACGTTCAGCGTCAACGGTTGGCGGGGCAAAAAGCACCTGGTGTTCGTATGTTGTTGGTCTGTCTTCTGCTCTCAGGATTGCAGGACAAACACAGAGGACAAACAAACAAGCAAGCAAACAACAAACCCAACCCGACCCCAATCCAACCAACCAACGAGGCTGCTGTTTTTCTGGTAATTTCTTGTTTTTTGGTTCCTTTTTCCTGGTAGCGCTTTCATATGGTGATACAGGGATACCCGGTGGTTTGGCTTTAGTGAGGACTTCGGTTTTAGCCTCTCGGCTGGCAACTCACAGCAGAACGGAGCAAGATTCGGCCACTGTGAGCAGCACAGTTTCCTCGCTGGCAACTCACAGCAGCACGGGGCATGCAGCCCTGGCCACTGTGAGCAGCACAGCACTGTGAGCAGCATAGCCCCTAAGCCAGCCACCAGACAAAGCAATAGAAGATCATAGAAGCGAAAAGCCACAGCACCCAAAAGCAACAAAAACCAAAAACTAGAAGCTAAAAGCTACAGAAGCCAAAAGTATCCAAACCTAATCGCTACAAATGCCAAAAGCCACAAAAGCCCAAAAAGCCACGGACGCCAAAAGCCGCCGAAACCAACAGCTACAGAAGCCAAAAGCTACAGAGGCAAGTCTCCGAAGCCAAAAGCTCTTGAAACCACACGCCACAAAAGCCGCACGCCACAGGAGCCCTCGTCCTTCCTTCCTTCCCTTTTCTTTTCTTCCCTTTCCTTTCCTTTGGTCATGGAGAAACAAATCCCACCAATAACGGAACAAATTTCCTTTTGAAAATACGAGTTCCAACCAACTTTCATTGGTCCACGCTGGCCGCTTCCGCGCCGCGGATGCGGATGCAGCGGCGCGTAGTGCGTTCAACGGAAGCGATTGTGCGCAACTCACACGAGGCCTTGCTGAAAAAAAAACAAACCAAACCAAACGAAAAACAAACGAATGAAAGTGCGTGCGGCGGCAATTGGAGGTGAAAGAAATTTGCCACAGAAACACTGGAATGACGCGGCTTTCCCACACTAATTAGGCCGCTCCTGTCGCTGCAGCTGCCCATGACCCAAGTCAAGAAGGAACCTGAAGCGCTGTTAGTCGTGCAAGTCACTTCACTTAAATCTGACATGAAATATACGGTATATACATATTTTATACATTATATACAGAAGGGTTGAGCTCTTCCTTCGGACTTTCCACTGATGCTGTGCAAAGTTGAATTGATAAGTGATCATCTCCAGCATATTGTGCTTGACGGAGCACTTGCAGAAGGAAACAGCTAGAAGCAAGAATCGAAGCTTCCTACATCCTTACCAAGCCTTACCTTGGTCCTTCCCTTGGGCTTGGCATTCCCTAGATACCAAGGAAAAAGACCCGCCAGGGGAAACCCTCCCAATGCTATAGCCTCCAGCCGCTTACCAAACAACCACACCCCAAAAAGAAGCTATATATATAGACTGAGACTAGATGTGTGTGTGTGTGTGTGCGCTTGCGGATGCATATGATATAGAAATTCAGCGACCACTGGGGTCCCTTCATGAAACTTGGGGATGCGAAAACCAAGGGATTGGATAAGGCAGTCGAGCCTAAGTATTGTTCGGGCTCTTGACATCGCAAACCAGTACCTGGACACTCCTTTGGTACACAAAAATGTGTACACTTGGATTATTTACAAACGTGCTTAAAGTTATACGTCGTACATTTATCTGGGAAACAAGCACATTTTGCCTTGGCATGGCCAAACGAGCACTTTTTCTGGAATCAAGGCTTTTGTTGATGACACCTCAGTTTCCATATATTGGGGTATTTGTTCTGTAGCTGTGGAGGCTTGAAGACCACTTGGTTCCATGCACGTGGCCTTTCTCACGTCTCCGGGGGAAGGTCTCCGCGCGATGAATGCCGCGTTCGGTGGTTGACTTGGCGCTCCCACTCGGTGTCCAAGTCTTCATCCAGATCGCGAAGGTCCTGTCGATGCGCGAAGAGTACGAGTACCGAGCCCACTAGGAAGGACCTCCCAGAATCCCTCGGACCTCCTTCCTTCGGTTCAGGAGTAGGTCTCACTTGGCACGGCCCAACAGGGACCCAAATCAAAGGAGATCCGCCAACGACGTTTCCAACGTGTTGGGCCCATCGGTGGAGTGACCAGGGCGGCACGGCCCGGGCCCTTGTATGGCTGTGGGCTGTGGCACAAGAGGGGCCAAACACTAGACCAAACTGCCAAAAATTACAAAAAATGCAAAGAAATTTAGTGAGTGTGCCTTTGTGATCCTTTGTGGGGATCCCAATCTACAAGCGGCTAAGTTTTTGCCCCACGCCCCTATCCCCTACAGTATCTATTTAATGTTCATCAAATTTTGCCATTTGACATCGTCCAAGCTACTTTACAAGTGAGCAGCAGTACATTCCACTTCCCCCAGCATGGGCGCTGTGGTCTTTCAGCGGAGCCAACCAAGACTCGAAAGCAGCGAGGCGGCCAAATACAAATGGGCTTTTCCCGTGCTGGACTGGGAATCGGCTGGACCAACTGCACTAGGAGGCTCCCTTTGCCATGTTAGGGTCCGAATGGAGATGTATGTATTTCTAGGATATCAGAAACGATTTTGCACGGAGAGCAGGGGTAAAGCACCGGGTTTCCACATGTTTCCACGTTTCTTGAGAACAGTCTTAGTTGCCCATCCATCCTCAACAAAAATCAGGTCGTCGTTCTTTCCGCACACGTGAAACGACCAGCGCTAATGATATGACTATGCAACCAATGAGGGTAAGAGGACCCCACACTCCCACAAGGGGTGGGTCAGAAAATGTCTTGGAGCCATAGGCCTCGCCCGCCTTGCTTCATTTCCTCTGCGATGCGGCCAGCAGCTCGTGTTGATGTAGGTATTCCTTTAAGCGCTGAAGTTGCAGATCGACCCGCTGCATCTGAAGCATCGTGGTGGTCAACATGTTTTGCGCATAAAGGAGGTTCGCCGGATAAGTCAAGACCTCAAGATCCTCCGTTTGGAGCGCGGCATCGACCCTGGCAGGACACGCAGCCGGGAGGCCCGACTCGGCTGGCCCTGCTGGTGGGAGCGCGTCTTCCCCGGCGGGGTCCATCCTGGGGACAGCTTGAGCCACAACATGCCAAAACGGTCCGAGGAAGACGTGATGCGTGGCCACAAAGACAAAGACCGGTGTTCCACTTCTTCTCAGGGACCTGTCATAGACTATGACACCATTGGTCGATGGTCTACCTCTTAGACCCCCAAGTCTAGTCGCTGCTTGGATCGGGTTTCCACGTTCTCCTCGGGACTGAACTCCACGTCATCCACGTTCACCTCACCGGACGCGACTCGAGAAGCTCGGCGAGCCCGACGCTCCGCCTCCCGCACGCACGCACGCACGCACGCGGTCCGCGGCCGGCGCCGGTCCCGCGCCGGTCGTGACCGGTGCCCCGAGCAGGCGCGCCATGGGGAAGGACGGCGTGTCCAGTTTCGGGAAGCCACCTGAGACCGACGTCGCCGGGGCGGCGGAACACCCCTGCGGTCTGAAAGGTCTCTGATCCCTTTTTTTTCGGTTTGTTTGTGAACCCCCCGAGCGACGGTGTGTTCTCATCTATGAACAGATATACGAATCCCGAATGATGATTGTAGAAATCATTGGTAAGGGACAGCCACCGGGCCAGTGCTACAAGTGCCCAATCTGCAACATCAGCAGGACAACGACTTGTCCCAGATCCTTTCCATCCAAGCTTTGAGAGTCCGCTGTGCCCTTCTGTGCCCCTGGACCCAAGGGTTCTTGCTCCAGCTGCGCGAACTCTTCGAGGTCCGGAAGCACCACCTCACCGGCCACCGTGCAGTTCGGTGAAACGAAGTGATGTGAAGCAAGTTGTGCCCCTGAAACGCCAGAACATCTACAGGACACCCGTGGTTTTTAAGGTGAAAACAACGGTGTCCTGGTTTAAACTCTTGAGCCAATCCAATGGTTAGTAAAGGCCCCCCCGCATTTTAACGCCGAAGTCTTTTCAGGGCTTCGAAAGGCCCTCCAAGTCCACTGCGTCTTGTAGATTTGGTACTTCTGCTCTGCCGCAGGGCCGTCCCTTCAGGAGTTGGGAAGCTGCACAACCCCGCCCCCACACAGCTTCGGCCACGAAGTTCCATACCCACCCTTTCTGTAGAAAAAAAGGCTGGCAACCTCATTCCTGCCCACTGAAATCAGAGCCAACTTCCTGGAGCGAATTCGAAGTCGTTCAAGGAAAGAGCTCAAAAGAGATGAAGAAGAATCATAGAGCTCTTTCAAAAGAATCCAGAGCTATATTGACACCGCCTGCACGCGGGTCTTGCTGAGCATCCTCCACCCCCAAAAAAGACACACGCGCCTCTGTCCAACATGCTAAGGAGTCAAGGCGCTCCTGCACCTGTCAGGTCCCCCGGTCTCCCTGGTCATGTAGAGAAATGACCAATCAAAAACCATCAAAAGCCCAGTCCAAGCTGAGGGTACTGCACTTGAATCATCATTGAACAAGCTAGTAGCGACTGTCGAAAGTGCTGTGACCCAGACATGTCGGGTGGCACACCCAGAGCACTCATTGAGCACAACTGGCACATCTGGTGGCACCTCTGACCATGTGCTCCCGGCATCACGCAACTCCCCCTGGCGGGGCATAGCTCAGACATTTCCAGCACACAAGGATAGTGCAAATCCCTGAACACATGAGCAAACCGAAGGTGAACTGGGGGGTGATGTGTGTTTGAGCATTCCTTTTCAAGCTCTTTCCATTGCTCTGGGGCTCTTCTTTTAAGTTCCTCCCTCTGTTGCTTCCGTGAGCTCCGTGCCAAGATCTTCCGCAGCAGCCCAGTGAGCTCGGGCGCATACCAGTCACCTGGGCCACGAGTCACGCGACCACCCTCGCGGTGGATCTTCTTCCTCCATTTTCGTGGGGGAGAGTCTTCTTGATTCAGCGGTGCTCCCCTTGGAAGGGAAGTTGACCAATGCAACAGCGGTGAGGTCTTCCAAAAAGCTTGGACCACTTGGCCTCGAGGCTGGAATGCTACCAAGTAGTTCCTGCTCCTTTTTTCCAGGATGAGATCAAAATATCAGCAATTCCTTTGAACCTGAAAACCCCACACGGTCCCCAAACCCAGGAAAGGGTGCCGCAAAGCATGAAAGTGTTGTCAAGATCTGGGTTTGCATTCTAATCGGGAAACCCCCCCAATGGATTGTGGTCTATTCCCTTCTTCTTCCATGGAGTCTTTTGGAGGTCTATTTCAATCTGAATACACACCCGGCATCATCGATGTGCTGCATTTTCCAGCAGGTCTGCAGCAGTTCTCTGGGCACCCACTGAGTGCCCTACGGTGCGTCTCTTGCGCCACCGCCTGGAGACCCCGAATCACCTCTGTTTGGTGCTTTTGCTGCTAAATGAACTGTGAGTTGGACATGCGGTGTTTGCATGAGCCGGGCCAGCTCGGTTTACGGTTTGCATGAGCGGCCCTGTCGAAATGCGGGAGCGTCTTTCGCTTTATGATGCATAGAACCTGACCCGTCCACTTCGAAGGAATTGTATATATTGACCATGTGCCCAGCATGCTTGAGCATAGAATCCAAGCATGATAGGCTACAACCTATATTCGCGAGAGGCAGCCATTCTCAAATCAATTTGATATAAAGAATAATTCCGCGGTAAAATGTGTGTAACATGGTGTAACTGTAACTAATTAAATACGGTATGTTGAACTATCATTCCAAACAATTGTACTGCATAGCTCTTCATAGAGGGCCGCAGTCAGATCTCAAAGAACCCTCCTTAGAAAGCAGATCTATCCAAACGCCGCCCGGATCGGCGGTCCGAGACGCTCTATATATATATACACACACTCTGACTCACTAGCAGTGGAAAATGGCCTCTTGGAAGACTACTTTCCTCTACAAACAGTGGGTTTTCTACTTCCATGTTAGTGAGTCGGAGTGTACCAGCACCCTCCAAGTCCGGTGGTTTTTGGACACCTCGACTCACCTCTAAGAGGCTGTTGATGGACACCTCAAACGGAGGGTCCTGGGTGACCTGGCTTAGGTGTCGGGATTCTCGAACGCACCGATTCTCCGACCGTGCTTGCTGCAGGCGTCCAATGGCTGGACTGATCCCTGATGGCCCAGGCATCGCAGGAACAAATGGCACATGTCTCAGCTGTTGGGTTGGTCCATCTACTCGTAAGTCACCAGTGCCTATAAGAATTCAAGCCGAATCTGTTCGAATTGCATCTGACCCCGGCGCCTTCAAGGCCTTTGCCACGCGGCCCATCACGGCGCCTGCGGCCCACCGCGCTCGGGTGAGGTCGTGGCCCGGGGGTTGACGGTTTAGGGTTCCGGTGCTGGAACTGGGGGTGAACCGGATGGGAACGGTTCGAACTGCGAGATTCTTTGGAGTTAGGTTCAGTCTGAGTTAGGTTCAGTTCGAGAAAAGTGGTGAACTGGGGAACTCTTGGAAAAGTTCGCACCCTTCGCCTCTGGAAATTCAACATGGAACCTGAAAACCATTTGTTCAGGTTCCATGTTCTTTTTCCCGGGTGTATACAAACCACATGGATAGTGACACACCAGGATGGTTTCTTCTCCAACCGGAGTGCGCTGCAAGGTCCGCCAGGGACCTTGGAGCGTCCTCAAATCAATGGGTCCCCAATCTGCACAGCGGACATGGTCGACTGTCCTGCCCTCACCCCGACTGAGTGTGGGGCCATCTTCTAAGAAGAGGCAGAGGGCCTGGCAGCTTGCAACGTTCCCTGGCCCTAACTCCAAACAAACATGGCTTGCAGCAAAATAGAAAGGCGCAAACAGGCCCCCAACGCGGTGGCCGTTCGGCGCCCAAATCCAAGCGTTCAAGCGGCAGAAGAGGTGTGGACCCCTCTCCCGCCCCAGCTATCCTGCCTTCACTGAAGAACTTTGAGGACTCCGAATGAGTTCCAAACATAGGGCACCCACCTCAGCCGTTTTCGGGTCCGATCCCGCACCGCGGTCCGATCCCGCCCCGGTGACGGGGTGCCGCACGGTGTTGAGCATCACGGCGCCCCAGGGCCGCACAAAGAGGTGCACCACACAGCGTTTCAAGAGCTCTTGCTCCAAGAAAACCTCACCGTGCGGACGTCGGATCAAACTTGGAGAAATCTTGGAGAAGCATTCGGCCGCTAAGAAAGAAAGAAAGAAAGAGATGGATATATACATAAGCAAAACGCTGTGCAGCGCGGCTCATGCCGCCACTAGTTGTTGGCTCTCTCACCATGCTTGCCGCTTGCCCACACAAATCCCCTCCCGTCACAGCCGCCTGCAAAACATCCGAATCCTGCACTCGAGCCAGCTCCACTAGGGCCAGGGTGGCCTCACGCTTTGCTGGTCCCCTTCTGGCGGCCGTGGGTGTAGGTGACCAGGAGGATACATATCATGCGGTGATAGTGATACAGTAAAATGACATACCCCTTGTTTCGCACACTGGTGCTTGCCCCACTTGGACCCGATCACACCTCCAACAAACTGGTGCCGTCCCAGGGATAAAACCACCGACCACCACCCCAAAGGGCCTCAACTGCCAAGGCTCCTGAAAATGGCACTTGCCGTGGCCTGAAAGAAAGCGCAACAAACAACCAACAAGGGTCGGGTGTCATGGTGGGCAACAAAGCCTCTTTCTTGGAGAGAGCCGAGACGAGCACCCCACAGGAATTCCTCCTTTCATGCGCCGTCTTTCCCCAAGGTTTGGGGCGCTCGCTGCAGGGCATCCGGAGCTTTCAATCATCCTCGGATCTCTCAGGCACCCACTGCGGCATCTTGTTGCGCAAACGCTCCTCATCCAGCTTGGCCTCCGCAGATGAGTTCCGTCCCAATCATCCACGTGTTCTGAAACAGTTCAGCTTGGAAGGCAGTGGAGTGAATCGCGGTGTTCACTCGAATATATCCACAAGTAGACAGTGTTTTCGCAGCATCTGTATGACAAATGTGCCCTTCATGTCATGCAAAATGATCTGAGTATGCATCTGTATCCTATGTAGAGGTATGTATAGGTATATACTGTAGCTTTTATTTGTTCCAGGCGCGGATACAAATGTCGGAAGGTTCAAGAATCCACGCTTGATCACTGGGACAGCGACGGCAGGGCTCCCAACTCCAACTCCCTAGCTCAACATCACAGACTGCCAAGGACTCACGGGTTCTCTGCTGGATTCCCCAATAACATCTCATCTCCTCCAAGAACCCACTTCCAAGTCACCTAGTCACCCCGTCTCCAACACATCCACCGGCCCTCTTTTGTTCCTCACAATTTGCTCACATCCCTGTGCAAGCGCCCCGTCCGCGCCAGGTCCCACTCATCCGGTGGCGGAGGCTCGACCCATCCCTCCCGCGCGCTGAGCCCCGTCTGCGCCAGCAGCGCGCCCAAATCCGCTGTGGCCGGGGACGGCAGGGCCAGGGCCACATCCTCCGCCTGAAGGCTAGGGGCGCAGGCCGGGCGCAGGCCTTTTCGAGAACACCCCATGCAAAAATCGGCAGAAACACAAAGCAAGACCTGGCGCAAGCTTGGTGCGATTGGACGGTCAGTACAGGACCCCGGCAGTACATGCATGTTCAGGTCAAAAAAAAAGGTCCACAATCACGACAACCCACCTAAATATTCACACTAAGTCTCTTGATATCATGGAAGTATACTTATGTTCCTTTGCTGAAGGGCTGGCCCAAATGCCAAAGCAATGTCCACGAAGGTGACAATGTACGTATGCACTGTAGAACGATCTGATTGCCCAAGCCAAGGGCCTGTCCTCATGTGAGAAACACCACCACATCCGCAGAAACCCAAACAGTTGTCGTCATCAGAACCCGGCCCAAACTCAAAGAACATGTTGAAATACAGTCTTGCTTGGCAATCAGCTTGTTCACCTCCTCCCCGTGTTGCGAAAGACACGTGGAGGATTCCCTTCACCACCAAGCGGTTCGGACCTCCGAGGCCGTGATCAGGATCCGGTCCCGCAGCCAGGGTCCACTGCCGTCGTCGATGTGAAAGTCCCCCAGGCGACGCACGGCGGCCACGTGGACCTGCGCCAGCGGGTCCAAGGCGCGGGAAGTCTCCGGAGGGGGCGGCGGATGGAGGGCACCTGCCGGAGGGGGGGCGGAAAACCAGCAATGAGACAAATAGAAAGGTTAGACTCTGAGATCTCATTGTGCCACAGGATGAAGTGTTTACTGAATATTGAAGGGAAAATCTCAATCTCCTGGTGCACATTTTATAGTACAAAGTAGGGTCTTGGAACGTTGGCTGGAGCCCCACGTTGGGCATGCGTACGCATCGAAGAACTTTCCATTCTTCCTGCCTGGGTCAAGGTGAAGCGGAGCGCACACATCACATCCCCTCGCGATTCCAGCCCCACAATCGTCCTACTCGTCAAGCCACAAATCTCTACTCTGTACCCGCCTCCTGCCCCACGAGGGCCCACTGGCCTCAGGAACTTAGCACAACATTGCAATCTTTGACAAGGTCTCCAGCAAACCAACATGCAGCTGAGGTAAACATTCAAGGCACCTACCAATCTGTTGGCCCCACCTATACGCACGAACCCCCTGTCATCTTGTAGAGGAGAGCAAGCATTCCAAAAAGATGTGGGTAAGGCATGATAAAGGGAGCCTCTGCTCAATCCTTGCCTTCCAAACCTCGGGTGTGGCCACAGCATTTCGGGGTGAAAAGGGGAGGAAGTTCCCCGTGGATTCCTGTGGTATTGGGATGCAAGGGACTCGAAAAGATCACCTGCTTCAGCCCGAGAAGCGCAAGACCTCCTCATGCAAAAAGGTGACCTTCCCGCGGACCGTGGGGCGTGCAATGACCTGAGACTTGCAGGTCCTGTCCATCATCCGCCCCCATCGAGGATGTGAGTCGATGATGTGGAAAACGGTCTGATCAAAGAAGGCCGTTCTTCCGGGTGCATGTTCGACATCAGAAGAACATCAACACGACACCACCCCGGCCCTGACAGAACTATAATCAGAACTGACCAAGACTGTTTCAACCGATGAAACTCTGGTGAAAGTGAAAGTGACTTAGACGGACCATCTATATAACAGTCTAACATCTACAGCTGCACAGAACTGACCAGTCGCTGAAAGTCTGAATTGATTTGTTTCAGCTGAGATTTGTTTGAGCAGCTGACCATGATCTCCATCAGCCCGTGGCGAGGCCGCCCCTCGCGATCCTTGTGATGTCCAGGCACACCTGATGCACAGCCAGCTGGCGGCGACGATCAGCTCGATCTACCAGTATGGGTCTGGCCGGCCAAGGGCTACCGGCCAAGGCATCCTACTTGAGGCCATAAGCAGGAATGGGTTCTGACCCGTCCCCTATGAATCACCCTGGATCCCCTGTGAATCACCCTGGGTCCCCTATGAATCACCCTGGAGATAATAGAATTTGGACCTTGAACACGAACATCCCCAAACATTTGGGCTTGTGCGTGTACGGGTATATGCATATATACCATCCATCTCTCCTTTCAATTGAATTGTCCCAGTGGTTTTGGGATGGTCCCGTCTTTGTTCCACTCCTTCCGCAGACTTCGACACCGTCGCAGCATGTCGCAGCCTCCGATGGCCGGCAGCCAAGCACCACCGTCGCTGCGTCTGAGCGCCAGCAGCATGGAGCCCTGCGCGTCCAGCGGCGTTTGGGGCTCCAAGACGGTCAGGCGCAAGGAGGCACCTGCAGAGATGGTAGAGGGAACACTCAAAAGACAATTAAATAAATTGGTCACCATTGAACGCTATAGGAACCTTGGTGCGAACCTTGGACTGGTTGATCTACTCATGGATCTTCCCATGACTTCTAAATTACCTATCATGAATATGATTATAACAAATTATATCCTATAAAGTCCTATTCAAAAGGCTCCTCTGCGCTTTTTTGGAGCGCATTGGACGTTTCGGTGCTTTTCGGACGCGTCATGCTCTCTGCCAGGTGCTGTCGCCAAGGTCTCTCGGTCCCAACCGGTCTAAGACCGTCTCCACGAACGAAAAGCGACCGAAAAGGAGCGGTGGGAGGAAAACGGAAGACCCTTCCACCCTTCCATCTGTTGACTCCGAGTCAGCAACCCCCTTCGAAGGCCGCTTGGATGCTCCACTACCGATGGCACTACGCCCGACTACGCTGCCATCGTCGATTGGGGCACCGAAGAGTCGGTGGTTTCCGTCGCGGCCGTCTGGGTTGGTCGTTCTCAACAGCCTCCCGTCACTGACCACATCTGGTTTGATCGTCGGCAGCTGGGTCACCCACGCACCTCCCACATCTGCCGTGGAGGGCGTGGAGTAGCCAGTGACTTTGGCCCGTTGGATGGATCTGGCCTGTAAGGACTGCTTGGGCGTGAAGGAAGCGGAAAAACCACCTCTGGTCCCGTTCACCCTATGGCCCAGACCTTTGAGTTCGGCCCTCCAGGTCGATGTTCACCCTGGATTTCTATCTCTAAAGTGTGGTTTGGATCTGTTTGTGCACGGTTCCAGTCACAACTCCATCCTTCTTAGTTGATGAAACCACGTCCTTTCCGATGGGAACCACGCCGGTATGGATGAGGGGCGGGCAACTCCCTGGCCAGATCTCGCAGCTGCAAGGCCACACGGAGCGGCCACCTGAGCCGGCGCCAGGTGCACCAAAGTGCACCAAAGGCTTTTTCCTTGCATTCAAGGGTCCAAAATGATCCAAGCGTCCAAAACCAAGTGTGTGTGTGTGTATATATACAATATATATGGTAGATAGTGGATGTTGAAGAATATGCTTTTTCATGTAGACTGTTGTTGATTGATGGAACCCCCCTTCTCCCCTTCTCCAGGATGGTTATTGCAGGTCAAAGCATCTTCAGGCGCCACAATAGATAAAAGACGGATTCATCGACCATCCACATGATAGAAGCAAATTATGGTACCTGCAAATGTGGATCAATTAGGTGAGAAATGGTGAGAACCTGCTGACCCACCTCACTGCGATCTGGGTCAACAGCCAGGTCAACATCGCCTTCCAAAACCCCTTCCAACCTCCAAACCCCGTGCAGGAGAAACCCACCGAGACGCTCCAAAGGCATCTGAAACGAGGGCGTCGTCGCACTCACCAGCACCGACTCGGCGCGAAGACCCGACGCCGTGGCCTGCGAAGACCCGCGAGAGCACGTGACTGAAGCCACGCGATGGTCGGTCCGATGGGCTTTGCAATGAGGTGGACTTCGCGGTCCAATCAATTTGGGCACTGGAATGGGGATCAGTAGATCCATGTAGATACGCTGTTTTTGATGGACGTTCAGTGTGCCAACTCACCTCTTTTGGACCCCAAAAAGGTGGAGCTAGTGGCAGATAGCTGCACGCCTCAGTCCAGTTGAAGATTCCCGCAAACGACGGTCCTTCATGCCAGGTTTGTAACTGCAGACTCTATCTTGAGGCCATGACATGACTGAGTCATGGGAGTAGTTTGGACAAAAAATCTGCCTCTTTCCTGCGACCCACTAAAAAGGACCAAAACCTTGGGTGTGTCCTAGTCCCTGTAACAGTGGATGATGGTTAGTGAAGGCCTTCCTCTAAAATATATAATTGTTCACTGACTGTTACAGCTCATAGGACACCCCCAACCAAAAACCTTAGAGACCAAGCCCAAAGAACTCCATTGAAACTGCTGGAGCTTTGCGTCCCGACCTTCGCTTCCCCCGCTGGGCCGTGCGCGGACGTCGGCACCAGCCACGCCGAGCAGCCGCAGCACGGCATGGCCAAGCACGGCGCAGTCCAGGGAAGGCCTTCTGTAGGTATACGGATAGTGGTTTTTGGGGTACAGGCCCCGCAATAGGTCGATGATATCCCTGGTGGGACTTCTGCATGCAGGGGAGCCTCTTTGATGTGTCACAACTATCATGGTTCATGCCTTGGCAAACAAGTCTACGCTGCCCATCTTGTGCCTTGTGTTGTGTGGACGGAAGTGATGCTGGTTGCTCGTCAGGTGGGGGGTCGAAACTCGACATGCATGGTTGCTCGTAGACCGTGTGGAGATGCTGTAGTTCCAAAGGCGCACATTGGCCGTTGACGTTCTATCCCAGCTGGCGCCAGCCTAAACCAGACAGGCGTGGGTTTTCAAAGCCACGGCGCTGGCTCGCCGTAGCTGTGAAGGAGGAGGAGGAGGCATGGAGACGCTACAAACAGACCAATGCGTCTAAAGGCAGACGCGAACACGGACCGAAGCAACTGTATCCATGTCAAACAGTCCAACCTATATTAGAGTTATGCGTCCAGGAAACTGCAAGTGAGCTCCTACCGCTACCTGTGAGTGCCAACATGTTTCAAAACCGTTCATAGAGGCAAAGGCAACATTGCTTGTCCTAAGGCACTTGGGAAGCCAAATGGCAACTGCCAAAATGAACAGAAGGAAAGTTCTTGTCTTCAGGTGCGCGAGCAGCCTGAAGTCAACACCCGAAAGTTCTTGAAGTTCTGGCCACCTTTCAGAAACGTATGAATCACATCCTTCCTTCCCACATCCCCTGAGAGTGTCTCCCATCGTCGCACCTTCAGAAGATCCCGGTCAATCGAATCCGATTCAGGGACCAAGTGATGGGACGAAGTCATCGATCACGCAGTCGACCAGGCTTGTTGACGCTGATCGGTGCCAAGACCAGCGGTGGCGACGACGACGACGACGATCACCACACAATAGGTAGAAAGCTGAACCCGCTTGTCTTCTCTCTCTCATCGACACCCTTTTGATCTGCCTGCACCTGCCGGCCTGCCGGCCTCTGTCAATGACATGGCCATTGGTGGATTCTACGGATGACTTTCTCAGCAAACCACCTGGGCTCCCAAACTCTTGCCCGGCGCAGCTTCGCGAGCAGCTCGCTGCGCAAGGAGGCCTTCACTGTCATGGCAAGAAGAACTTGGAGGATGAACAAGGATGAATTGGACAGGCGCTTGGCAAAATGCTTTCCGAAAGAAGCACATGTTGACACGCCGAAGACGCCTATAATTATAATATATTATAACATCATGTATATTATAACATAATATAATCGTCTGGCAGCTGCAAGTCAAGACAATGTCCTTGCAGAGCTTATTTCAACACCAATGCCGCACGAATCCGCACGATCAACTCCATGCATATCGAAAACAAAACATTTTGGTGTGGACCAAGCCCAAAATGACATGTGAGGGATGGGCACAACACTGGGTCCCAAATACCAAAGCGTTTTCACGGGGCATCCCTAACAAAGGTCCAGCAGAAAGTGGCTCTGGATGTCACAGCCCAACATGTGAGATCCAGTGATGTTGTTCAGAGATCGATCCAAACCCGATTGACAAGTCCTCCATTTCTCGGAAAGCGAGTCCTCAAAATGAATTAAAAAGGGGCCTATCCAATAGTCCCCTTGGGTGAATAGGTCTCACCACCAGCTCTCCCCAAACATCCGGTCGTCCACCACCACTGCGCGAAAAGCGCCTGGTGCTCCCCATCGTCCAGACATCCCATGCGATGAAGCACCTCCTGCAGTGAGGAAAGCTCCGGTCCAGCCACGATCAAGAAATAAAGACAAAAGAAGAAGAAGAAGAAGGGACAAAAAAAGGTCGACTAAAGGGTTAAAGAAAAAAAAGAAGGCCTATTCAGCCTTGGCAAGTTCAAACAAGTGGTGGGGTGGTGCAACAGCCATGCTGCAAACTTACAAACAGCGCTGACAGGGTTCTGGCGAAAGTGGGACGGTCTCTTTTCCTTTTCAGTTCAAGGTGCCCCCCCCCTCCTGCTCATCCCAAGGTGCATGAACCTGGCAAAAGGTTCTTCCCAAGATTAGGGTTCTTGCCACGTGTGACCGGGAAAAAACCATTCGAACATCGAAGATGCCAACGCAACGAACGTGCAGACGTCCCAAAAATGCAGACCGTCGTCGTGGAATCCAAGCAATTTGCCTTTCAACAGCTATAGGCAGGTTTTTCCAATATGCATCGTCCCGGACGCGAGCCTGAAATCGTTCGCACGACCTGTGGTGCATGTGTCTTACATGTCTTGTTTCATTGCCTTTGGACCTTCCAGTCGTCAAAGCCCCTCTGTTCGCATCAACCGTGTGAATTCAGGCCAACGGGGCAACCGCGCGTGCATTTGAAAAGGCATCCCGATGTCCGCCTGGTCCGATATCCGCCTGGTAGTTGGAACACAGCCCATAACGGGCCGTGGTGTTTTGGATCTTTTTCAGACATGGCATTTGTTTTGTTTGTGATAAGCATGGGTTCTGGGGGGGGTGGGCGGGGTGGAGCTGGGATAATAACGTCCGTTGGGTCCTTCAATGTCATTCAATGCTTCTAGTTTCCTCGCGAAATGTTTTTGCATGCGTATGTGTGGGGGGATGTGCCTTGTTTCTGCATGGCTGGAATCGAAACGATTCCTGAGACACAATTTACCGTCAGTGTTTCAGGTCAAAGGTCACAGGTCAAGTTTGAAAAACCGCATTGAAAAACATAACCTGTCAGTTTGTGTTCCAACAGTCTGTGATGCCTGCAACTCCATTGCAGAGTTCTACGGCCCGCTTTGAGGCCGCTGTTTCAAGCAGCACACGGAGCTTGTTTGAACTCAGAAGTTGGAGAAAGGAGCTTGTTGGGATAACGGTAGACTGACCCCAAATAGATAAACAATGGATTACATAACCCTAAGAACTGGCAAAAACTCGATAGTTGGGGGCAACTTGATTTGACTGTTTGAAGTGTCAATTCTACTGGGAAGTGGACAGGAAAGTGAATTCCCAATCTCATTATGCCATTCAATCCTTGAAAACGCTGAACAAATCTTCCCCAAGCATGGAAAAAAATGGAATTCTGCAAGCGGGTAGCGCGCTGTTTTGATCCGCTAAAAGGGCTGTGGTATGTAAAGGTTGTCAGCTGTACACAATGACATGTAACCTCTTGCACCCCACTTGAAGGTGCGTGAACTTTCACGTTCAGCTTCACAAGGTTACCACAGGTCAGAAATTTTGCAGCTCTTGCAGAGCCGCAGCGTGTCGTAGGCTCTTGACCTTTGGCCGAGCTTCGGACATGTCGCGTCCACATGAAAGACGTCTCGTCCCTCAAGGTGGTACACCTTGCTCGACCATGTGTTGATCTCACAGTCGGTCGCTTTCTCGGCTGTCTTGACTTCTTTCGTCCCAAGGCTCAAGCCCCCATAGACCTGGAAGTGCCGGGTCACACATTTGAAGAAGATCCAAAGCATCACACTCTGGACCATCAGCACATATCAGCACCACACAGATCCCGATGCTGAAGTCTGTGAAGACCCAGTCACTCTTCTCCACATTGGGCTCAATCTCAAAGCTTTCTGCCGACTGAAGGAGTGTCAGCAGAGCCACCATCAGAGCATGTTGGGCCATGCCTTTCCCAACTGAGCTCACAGCTGCCACGCTCTTGTAGTTCTCCTTCTCCTGAACCGCTGCCGCCTTGTTGGCCATCTCATTGGTGCCAATGCCGATCTTCTGGCGCAGCTCAATGAAGCGCTTGACTGCCAAGGCCTTTGTGCCGAAATCCGCTGTGTTCTCCTGCGAGGAAACTGGGTGCAGGGAGAACATCTTCCTCTGGAGTGCGTCTTGCACCCACAAGCTCTTGACTTCAAGGTGTCTGATTCTGCCAACACCCTGGCGTTGAAACACGCCTCTTGCCGCACTGCTGTCCAAGTAGACTTCCATCTTCAAGGGGAAGCCGATGAAGCCGAAGATCTCCTTCATGAAGATGCCTTCTGAACAGGCCGCCACTCCTCCATTGAATTCAGCCTCGCCTGAACTCAAGCAAAGCATCTGCAGAGATCTGGCGTAGCTGTAGATCAAGCAGTTGCCAACCATGAACATTGCACATGCGCAGCTTTTGCGCGTCTTCTTGCAGTTTGCCCAATCCGTGTCCGAGTGGATGATGAGCTTGTCCATCTCCCCACTTCGTGGGAGCCACACGCCAAACTCTCGCGTGCCCTGGAGGTACCTTGCAAGCCGGTGCAGCTTGATCATGCTGCCATCACATGGCTCTTTCATGTCCTTCGTCATTTCCCGGACTGCAAACTGGATGTCTGTCCGGTCATAGGAGAGGTATAGTGCCAAACCAACTCCTGCACGGAAAAGCTTCACTTGCTCACCAGTCAACTTCTTGCCATCCTTCACCTCAGTGTGCATGTAGGGCGTTGGAGCCTCATTGCACTCGCTCAGACCGAGCATGTTCAGCAAGTCAGTAATGTACTTGCTTCGAGGTGTCAGGAAAATCCCGTCCTCGTGGATCTCTCTTGTCCTCTTGAGGTGGGTGAACTTCTCACCGGGCTTCTGCATGTGAATCTGACTCTTCATCTTGATGCGTCCATGGAGTTCCTTCTCAAACTTGATCAAAGCCTTGTAGGGTCCGGTGGCATAGATGTCATCCATGTGGACTTCAACCACCACCCCACTGCCAGAGTTGAAGAACAGCCATGGTGCTGCAGGGTTGCGCTCAAACGCCAAGTCCTTCAAGTGCCCTGCAGTCCACTCCACAAATGCTTGTCCTGCAATGCGCCTGCCGTACCACTCCTTCTTGAGCTTCCAGACCACATTCTCAGGCAGGGTGACACCCTTCTCGAGCTGTCTCTCGATCCACTCCTTGGGTGCCTGCAGGTAGGCCTCCTCCTGGATGGGAACTTGCCAGAATGCATTCTCTGCATCAGCCGTCAGGAAACTATATCCCATCTTCACTCCGATCACGTCAATGATCCTGGAGGTTGAGGTACTTGATGCCACTGCAAAGACATCTGTCCATGGGTCACCACGCTTGAACTCTCTGCAGCAATACCTGCATCGGACAGATCCGTCGGGTTTCCTCCTCCTCACCCATGTTGCGTCCAGCACCTTCATGCCCTTCTCATATAGGCCACAGGGATGTAGGTCTCGTACTTGTCCATCTTGTTGAATTCCTCCTCGTCGCCCTCCTTGATCTCTTCTGCCGTGAGGGGCTTGCTCTCTTCATCTCCTGAATCCATCTGCACGTCCTCCACCTCTTCTTCAGCAACCACGATGTCCTCTGTCGGGTTGTAGAGCGCACCAACATAGATTCCTCCCACACGAGCCTTCTTCTCAGGTCTTTCGTCTCCACCGCCTGACCAAGCCCGTCTTGCTGAGATCTGAACGTCCATAGGTGCCTCATCCGTGGTGGTGTGCCATGGCCGCACAACTCCGGATCCAGTTGCTTCTGTCGCTTCCGGGATCTGTGTGTCTTCTGCCACTTCTAGTCGAGGAGTCTTGCTCTGGACTTCGCCTTCCTCTTCTGCTGGAACAATCGCTGGTGTGGGAATCACGACGTCCTGCTTCCGCTTGGGTCTGCCAATCGTAGTGCCTTGATCCCAAGGTACACCCATCATGCTGTCCATGAGCTCTCTGTCGTGCCGCTTGGCCTCAACTGCAAATCTTCGAATCGATCTGGCTGAGATCGTTCCCTCCTCCGCGCCAATCAAGTATTCTCCACTGGTCACACTTCTCCCAAGGAAGATGCCTTTCCTCCAAGTAGTGTCGCCCTTCGTGATGATGTTCCTGTTGTGAGACCTCCTGCTCTTGCTCACAGGAATCTTGACCAGAACTGTCTCTGCGAAGGGTACCAGTGGTGCCGTGTAGCTGGTGTCGAAGGCGTCTTGGTACGCAGTTCTCTGGTTTGCTTTCACGGCAAATCTGCTTCGAATGATGGAGCACCATCTCACCAGCCATGGCCACAGGTTGTGGGAGGTATGGAGCGTCATGCCATACTCAGCCTCGACGCAGTATCTGAGCGTCAGCACGTCACCTCGTAGGAGTCGTTGAAATGCTCCCATGTGTCCAAGGCTTTGGCTAGAATACCTTGGCACTTCCTCGAAGATGATCCTCAGTCCAGCTGCACCAGGAGCTTTCCCTTCTCTCAAGGCCGCTGCAATCTTGGCCACTACCTTCTTGATCACAGGCTCATTGTCGCTCCTTAGTTTGACGGTGGTGTAGCCGAGCTGAGTGATGAATGAGGTAATCACTTTCACAACGTATGGCATCTCCAAGTTCTTGCCAGGAATGCTGAGTGCAAGTGCCATGCCAGTGCCACTGTCGACGATGGAGAGCACTGTGTCGCTGCTTTCCTCAAAGCGGTCAGTCAAGCTGGTGTCCGTCTTCAAGAAGGAATAGTCCAACTCAAAGTGATTGTCAGCCAGCTTTTGCTCTGTTGTCAGTCGTCGATGGGGCTCGTCAGATGCATGGCCACGTGTGCAATACTCACACCAAGCTGCTGGAGGGATGTGAGTAATCAGATGACGTTCAACTTCTTCCGTGTCCGGCATCTGAGGAACCGGAACATATTTCACATCAGGCTCACGGCCTTCTCGAAGAGCTTGTTGTCGAGCACTCTGCTTCTCCACATAGTCTCGTGCCTTCGCTTGTCTTGCCCTCAATGCTGCCTCGGCTTTCTTCAGCCTTTCCCACAAGGTGTGCTTGTCTCCATAGATCGGCTCATCAAGTTCTCGAAGCCGTTCCCGCAAGTCAGCTACCTTGCTCCAACCATGCAGCTTGGGTCTGTCAGCACGTGCATGAGCTTCATCTCGAGCAAACTCATCAGGTAGGGGCACAAGTTCCATGCCCTCCTCCTCATCGGCCACACCTGCGTACTCCCAGTCGTATTCATCACCTTGTCCCTCGACTGGGGCCATCACTGCATTGGGCGTTGCATCCATTGGCATTGCCTCATCATCTCTGACCTTGATGTAGTACGAGTTCTTGTACAAGTACAAGGGAATCCTGAACTCAAGGTCGGGATGCGACAGGAAAGGTCGAAACCTGTCGGTCAGATCTGCAGTGAATCCTCTCTTGCTCAGCTTTCCGACGCTCACCACATCTTTGCTGGCATTCTCACTCACCTTGAACTCGGTGATCACGTTGAGGTGCCGGTGGTTCTCGCCGAGGATCTTGAAGTAGACTCGCTTTCTGCCAAGCCGTCCCAGACTCTCCCCTGAAATGCCGAGGAGCTGTGTGTCGCACTTCGTGGTGAACTTGTCTCCACCAAATGAAGGTCTGCACAAATGCTCGTCGCTGCCAGAATCCCATAGGAGGTACTTGAACTCTTCATTTGGCCAGTTGTGTCCCAACAAGTGCCAATCTGAATTCTCTTTGCCATGAAGTCTGTTGTTGAACTGGGTGTGGATCATCATGACCCATCGAGCATCATCATAGTCGTCCTCAATGTCAAAGGTCTCCTCAGAGGCGTCTGCCCAAGAGACACGAGGCTCAGAGTCATCAAGCCAGTAGTATATTGCGTTCGTGCTCGCCGTGCCACCACCACCTGGGGATTGTGATCCAGATGCAGCTGCTGAACTCGAAGCTTGCGTGGTGGTCACAGCATTGGTGCTAGAGCCTTTGCCTTTTCCACCACCGCCAGCCTCTCTCTTGGCCTTGTCTTTGGCCAACAGCCTGCAATCTGCCTTCTTGTGTCCCCACTTGTAGCAATAGGAGCACTCACCATTGAACTTCTTGGGCTGCGTCTTGCTGCCTTTCGCCTTGTCGAATTTGCCACCCTTGTTGACTCCTTTGTCTTGCTTTCCAGGCTTGCCTTTCTTGCCTTTGTCACCACCTTTGTCTCGACCAATTGCACCAACATCCATGGGTGCGGGGCCGCCATCATCTCGTGTGGTCTCACCTCTGTTCGTGTAGTAGGAACCGCTCTGGAGGAAGTCCCTGAGAAACTTCTTCGCTCGCTCATAGTTTGTGCCAATTTGTGGGCCTGCCATCCTCATTGCCGACCTCACCGAAGCTGGGCTGTGCTTCATCAGCACTGCAATCTTGGTGGAATCTGACACCTGTTCTCTGCTCTGGACCTCATACCTTCGAATCTGCGCTTCACAGGTCTCCATGGCCTCTAGGAAGTCGATCTCTTTCACCGTCTCCCAGGCAGGGGCGATGATCCCTGTCAGCATTGCTGTGTGTCTGCCGCCAATGTCTGGCTCGTAGGCTTCACATAGTGCCTTCCATGCAGCAAACCCGTTGCCATTCTCAACGTTCATCAGAACTGATAAAGCTCTGCCCTCAACCGATTGCGTCAGCAGGTTGAATAAGACCACTGCCTTCTCTTGTCCATTCTGGCCCATGTCAGCCAGGTGCAGGTCTGAGTACCTGGGTGCTTGCTCTGCCGCCGTGATCATGGCGTTGAAGCCGGGGTCCAACAGGTTCAGGTAGCCGCGGGCCACGAATGCCCATGGAGGCCAGCCTTCCTCCTTGCCAAACATCCTTAGCTTTCCGATGGCTCGAGTGTCGATCAAGCCGCCTCCACCAACTGCGAAGCCGGGGCCCATCATCTGCTGCAAAGTGCCGCCAGCCGCTGGAGATCCGCCCACAGGTGAAGCGAACGCTTGGGGCGGTGTGCCCGGAGCAGCAGGTCCCGCGCCAGCCATGTGCGCTGCTTGCCGCTGTAGCCTATTCGGCTCAGACTTACGCCGAGATCCCCACGCAGCTGCCCGTAGGCCTTACGCTGTCTGACAGGGGGAGCTGGGAGCCCTGAGACCCAGCTCCGCTACCATGCAAGCGGGTAGCGCGCTGTTTTGATCCGCTAAAGGGGCTGTGGTATGTAAAGGTTGTCAGCTGTACACAATGACATGTAACCTCTTGCAAATTCCCATCATGATCACCACGGCCCCCGTGGACTGGGCGGTGGGCCTAGTTACACCATCTTACTAGAGTTGACTCAGCCGGGGTCAACAACTTGAAAACCATCCGGTCCTCCACTTCTGGGTCACCCAAGGCATGGAAACGTTGCCAGGCGTCCTGGGAGGAACGGAAAAAACACAGGTGATGGGCATGCCATGCCGCACTCAAACCGGCATCGACAGCTTCGTTCAGTTGCTCATCCCGACACCTGCACTAAACACTCTCCTCTCCTGGCTCAGCTCGCATCCCTTTGCCTCAGATGCGGTGAATGTAGGCATGACATACCATACTAGACTTTATACCATGCATGCATTTTGGATGTCTAGGAACCTTGATCAAGCCCCTACAAACCTCCGATCCAGTGTCTTCCTTCAAACCTCGCCGCTTCTGACTTTTTCGCCTCTATCACCCGGCGCGACGGACGGCTGGGCGCCCGTCTTCTTGGGGCCCCATGTAATCTGTCAACAAAGCATCCGTCGGCGGATTCCTTTGGAGGATTCTTCTGTTTTGACCCTTCCCCCGCATTTAATTTGCCTCCTCGACACCTGCCCCTTTTTTCCTGGCCTCCAGGAGGATTTTTGTCACCTCCTGCAGCTGGGAACGCCTTGGCCGCCGCAACACCGCGATCTCCAAACAAAAATTGGACGCCGCAACGACGGGAGCGGGAAATCCGCGCGTGACCGACTGTGACATGCAGCTTTTTGAGAGGAAAGCCGCAAAGCATCATGTAACGAATCATGTGCCTTTCAGTGTTCTGCCTGCGGGGTGCCTGTGCGCATTTCTGGCTGCCAAACTCCGCCATGGCGTCACACCCTCGAATGGACACACTTGAATTGGCCAGCTTGTCCACGCTTTAAGTATTGCTCTTCGAAGCGTCGCGCCCACAAATCAAACTGGTCATGAAAACGCTTGACATCAAGTATATACAGTGGCAAGGTGGACTCAATTTCTTTGAGCAGCGGCAAGCGCCCCATCCCACCGAACCACATGATGTCGCAATATTGCGTTCTGACCCAGGAATCATAGACCAAAGCTCCTTGCGCAAACAAAGGCTTGGGCCCTGAGGAGGTTAAAGGGATTTGATCTGCAAAGTCTGCCAGGTACAGTTCACTGTAGTTCGTCCAGTTCTCGACAGCCACCTTGCAGCCGTATTTGGTCCGAACGTAGATCGAAAAGTGTGTGAGCAAAGATTTAATGTAATAGTACGTGGGTGGCTGAGACGGGTTGATGAGGTTCTGGCGTGAAAGGTTCAAGTCTAAAGCAGATGCAGGTCCGAATGCGGCTCGAAGCGCCACATTCGCCAGGCTCTCGCCGGCAAACAGAACACCGTCATAGTCCAGAATGCGCACTCGCTCGCGTCCAAAGACGGTAACAAGGTTTGCAATTGCCTCTGTTTCATCCCACGGTCCATGCCAGAAATAGTCTGAAGCAGTCTCTAGAAGGACTCCTTTCATGCTGCGGAAGCGCCATTGAGAAAACATCTTTGACAATACATTCCGGTAGGTGTAAACCACGGTGACATCAAAGTCGGACACCAAATCTCTTAATAATCGCAGTCGAAATGTTGCAAGATTCGAAAAGCCTTCACATGTCAAAATCACATTGCCTTCAAAAGTCTGCAAGAATTTGAGCACCTCAAAAGTTTCATTGAACTGTGCGTGGTATGGTTTTGACTTTGATTTGGAATCTTGACCCGCCAATGTCAGGCCACAATGTACGAGCTTCCACCACTTCGCGGAGGGCGGGAAGCCGATGCCACGGGCTCTCAACTTTTGTTTATTGAAAAGCCAGGCCGACTGCATGGACGAAGAGCCCGTCTTCCACGAACCGACATGCAACAGCAGCTTCCGAACGCCATGGCTTGGGGTCGGAGGAGGTTGGTAGGACTCGTTCCACTCGCGGGTGAGACGACACGTGTCCTCGCTTGGAGGGGGGGGGTTCGGTGGGTGCGGTCGGTGGGAATTTGGACGACGTGGATGGATCTCCGGGTAAAACTTCCAGGGAGTGGCCATTTGCGGCGGCCGTTCTGCTGACCCAACCCAGAATGGCAAGGGCACTCCCACAAGCAACTGTAATGGCAGCAGCTCTGGCTCTCATGGCGGCACGTGATACAAACCGTCAACTCTTATATAATCTCTTAGAGCCGAGATTTATTGAAAATTACATTTTGAAGGTCAAATGGCTACATGGTTTAACCCTTTCATATTCTCAAAGATTCTCAGCTCTCTTGGGGCGTCAACGCTTGCTTTGAGCATCTAGACGCCTGCAGCGTCTCTCTCCACCGGTGCTAATATAGGTTCCTATGGGTTTCAGGGAGTTGATGGAATTTGACGGAAGTCGGTGGTTTTCGGCGTCATGTCATCGATCTGCCAGGTGCTTCGGTCAGCGAAGGTCACTCGGTTAGCGAAGGTCCAACCAGGTGGTCGAAACGGTCTTCCGGATCTGAGCACTGAGTCTTGACGTGTACTGTACTGGTCGCCAGCCATCACACCGAGTCGTAGGTGACTTCCTCACTTGAAAACTGAAAACCATGACCGAAAAGGAGCACCTCCCGGGATGGTGTCCAAAACATAGGAAGTCACAGCAACCCATTCGAAGGCCGTGAAGATGCTCCATTCGATTGCACAACTACCCGGCTGCCTCGACCAGTTGGGCACGAAGAGTCGGAACCTCGAAGCGTCTGGTTTGTTTGTCTGTGTTTGTGCACAGCTCCAGTCGCAACTCGGTCCTTCCCGATGGGAACCACCCGGTGTTGATGAAACACGATGGAACCCACGAACCCGAATGCAAACACGTATCGGAAAACAAACACCCAAACAATTTTTTACACTCTTGTAGGAGACACTTTTGCGGGACACCCTTGTAGGACACATTCTTTTCGGAAACCTTTGTGGGACACTCTTGCGCACTCTTGTGGGACACTCTTGCGGAACACTCTTGTAGGACACTCTTGTGGGACACTCTTGTTTGTCACTCTTGTGGGACACTCTTGTATGACACTCACTCTTGCGGGGCACTCTTGTAGGACACTCTTGCGAAACACTCTTGTAGGACACTCTTGTGGGACACTCTTGTGTGTGTGTCGCTCTTGTGACACACTCCTGTGGGGCTCCCTGGTAGGAAACTCTTGTAGGACACTCTTGTGGGACACCCTTGCAGGTGACTCTTGTGGGACACTTTCGTAGGACACTCTTGCGGCACACTCTTGTAGGACGCTCTTGTGGGACACTCTTGCGGGACACTCTTGTAGTACACTCTTGTGGGGCACTCTTG
>CAXAMN010026595.1:509240-631368 GCA_963970005.1 Durusdinium trenchii
TTGTTTGTCACTCTTGTGGGGCACTCTGGTAGGACATTCTTGCGAAAACGTCTTGTAGGACACTCTTGTATGTCACTCTTGCGGGACAATCTTGTAGGACACTCTTGTGGGGCACTCTTGTAGGACGCTCTTGTAGGACATTCTTGTGGGACACTCTTGCGCGGCACTCTTGTGGGACACTCTTGTTTGTCACTCATTGTGGGACACTCTGGTAGGACACTCTTGCGAAACAGTCTTATAGGACACTCTTGTATGTCACTCTTGTGGAACGCTCTCGTAGGACACTAAGTGTGCAAAACGAGTGTTTCGTATGAGACGTCCTCCAAAAGTCACCCGTCAAGTCTTCAAAACGAGCATTTCGCACGAGACTTCTTCCAAAATTCGCTCGTCAAGTATCCAAAACGAGACTTCCTCAAAAACTCACCCTTCAAGTCTGCAAAACGAGCATTTCGTGCGAGACTTCCTCCAAAGTCACGCTTCGAGTCTGCAAAACGAGCGTTTCGTACGAGACTGCCTCCAAAAGTCAAGCGGGAAGCTCGGAGCACACACATCGATCATCCCTGCCGTGCAGTTTCGCGATTCCAGCCCCTCCAAACAACGCCCGCTCACACGCCAATCCCAATGTCACAGCGACATTCACCTCCACCACAGATCGCAACCTCACGACTCCCTGTGCCTGCCACGAAAATTTACGTGTCCACACGTCTGACACACACACACACACACAAAGTACGGTGCCTGCCACGAACTCTGACCTCCGCCACACCTCGCAACCTGACGATTCCCTGCACCAACCACGAAAATCGCACTGCCACAGCACATCCAAAAACGCACAAAGTACTCCGCCTGCCACGAAAAGTGACAATAACATATCACGTAAGCCTCCACAAACACCACGCCACACGTTTGGAATGATCTCGACACATTCTGAGCACGCTCCCATCCACCAAAGTCGCCATTTCAGCTGAGACTTGTCACGAAAACACCGCTTCGGTGCAACACCTTGAAACGCCAATCCCAATGTCACAGCCACATCCAACACCCCAAAAAAACACCACTCCCCAAACGCCGATCCCACTGACAACTGCCGATCTCACAAAACGCTGCGCCTGCTCCACACTTCAACATCTTACATTTCCACACGTTTCCTCGCTATTTCACACGAATCCGACACGTCATGCTTCCACGCCAAGCCCTCTCCAAAACCTTCGCCCAATGGCAGCGGCCTTAGCGGCCTACTGCGGTTGGCGGCGGACGGTTGCGGACGATTGCGATCGCTGCGACAACGCGTCGCGAACAAGGCTCTACCCCCAGACCCCCAGAGTTAAACGAGAACCCTTCGCTACACGTTCGGGAAAAACTTGCGACCCAAGGGGCGGGCGCGCAGCTGCAAGGCCACACAGAGCGGCCACCTGAGCCAAAGGCTTTTTCCTTGCATTCAAGGGTCCGAAACCAGGTGTATATATATATTTTTTTTTTTGGTCAAAATGTATATCTGTGTGTGTGCCCCCCTCCGTTTCTAGGAGGTTATGCGTTTCTGAGCACGTCAAGAGCAGGGGGCGACAGGGTCGCTGCAAGGCTGTCGCCAACGAAGCTCCATGCAGTCGACCAGGACGCAGGGACTGATCATCCCTGTGTACCTGCACTTTCAACTGTTGACCAAGCCGTTCCACTCTCGATTTGTTTCATGGTGGTTTTTGCATGCTACTCCCCACAAACAAGTTTCCCTCCGCCGCTTTCCACGGTCGCGCAGCTGCAGTCACGCGTCAACCTTTTGTTGAAACATCTTCAATTCACTGGACTCAGCCGCCTTTCCGTTCCATCGCTCCTTTTTGCCGTGGATCAGGATTAACTGAACACCCTGTCACTAAGTTTGTGCGTGTTGTAGCTAGTGGGTGTTGAAAAATAGTTTTTCCATGTAGACTGTTGATTGATGGACCCCCTTCTCCTGGTTATTGCAGGTAAAAAGCATCTTCAGGCGCCACAATAGATAAAAGACTTATTCATCGACCATTCACATGATAGAAGCAAATTATGGTACATGCAAATGTGGATGAATTAGGTGAGAACCTGCTGACCCACCTCAGAGATGTGGGTCAGCAGCTAAAAACCCGCCTTCCACGCTTCCAACCTCCAAACCCCTGCAGGTTTCCCACCGAGACGCTCCAAAGGCATCTGAAACGAGGGCGTCGTCGCACTCACCAGCACCGACTCGGCGGGAAGACTCGACGCCGTGGCCTGCGGCGAAGACCCGCGAGCAAAGCACGTGACTGAAGCCTTCGCGGTCCAATCGGTCCGATGGGCTTTGCAATGAGGTGGACTTCGCGGTCTAATCAATTGGGGCACTGGAATGGGGATCAGTAGATATATGTAGATATGCTGTTTTTGATGGATGTTCAGTGTGCCAACTCGCCTCTTTTGGACCCCAATAAGGTGGAGCTAGTGGCAGATAGCTGCACGCCTCAGTCCAGTTGAAGATTCCCACAAACGACACGGAGGAGGGTCCTTCATGCCGGGGTTTTTTTTGGACAAAAAATATGCCTCTTTCCTGCGACTCACTAAAAAGGACCAAAACCTTGGGTGTATCCTAGTATATCCTAGTCCCTGTAACAGTGGATGATAGCTAGTGAAGGCCTTCCTCTAAAATATATAGTTGTTCACTGACTGCAACAGCTCATAGGACACTTAGAGACGAAGCCCAAAGAACTCCATTGAAACTGCTGGAGCTTTGCGTCCCGACCTTCGCTTCCCCCGCTGGGCCGTGCGCGGACGTCGGCACCAGCCACGCCGAGCAGCCGCAGCACGGCATGGCCAAGCACGGCGCAGTCCAGGGAAGGCCTTCTGTAGGTATACGGATAGGGGTTTTGGGGGTACAGGCCCTGCAATAGGTCGATGATATCCCTGGTGTGTGGGACTTCTGCATGCAGGGGAGCCTCTTTGATGTGTCACAACTATCATGGTTCATGCCTTGGCAGACAAGTCTACGCTGCCCATCTTGTGCCTTGTGTTGTGTGGACGGAAGTGATGCTGATTGCTCGTCAGGTGGGGGGGTCGAAACTCGACATGCATGGTTGCTCGTAGACCGTGTGGAGATGGTGTAGTTCCAAAGGCGCACATTGGCCACATAGAGCCGTTGACGTTCTATCCCAGCTGGCGCCAGCCACGGCGCTGGCTCGCCGTAGCTGTGAAGGAGGAGGAGGAGGAGGAGGAGGCATGGAGACACTACAAACAGACTAATGCGTCTAAAGGCTAATGGCAGACGCGAACACGGACCGAAGCAACTGTATCCATGTCAAACAGTCCAACCTATATTAGAGTTATGCTTCCAGGAAACTTCAAGTGAGCTCCTACCGGAGTGCCAACATGTTTCAAAACCTTTCATAGAGGCAGAGGCACCATTGTTTTTCCTAAAGGTACTTGGGAAACCAAATGGCAACTGCCAAAATGGCAGCGCAAACAGTTACATCTGGAGCCTATGCGCCTCTTCTGGCTTAAGGCGCACACCTGTGACAATTTGCCTATTGCCAGCATTACCGATCAGATTGCCGAGCAATTTGGGATAGATCGCAAATCCATTGTATGTAATCGCATTGCAGATGAGGCTGCAAGACAAACGGCTTTGGATAATAACCTTCCCATCAATCCCAAGGTTTTTTTCTCTCAGATTGGACACGAAGTATTTGTGCGACAGTGTTTCTTGGCCGAGCTCAATAGAACAATTGGAGATGAGCTTGCGATCAAAAACTTCGATATTGATGATTTCTCAACACGTTTCCCACAGTGGGACTGGCATCCAATCGAATCTGATTTCGACTGGATCCCGCGTCTTGATGAAAGTGTTAGATGTGTTAGGCAAAGACTGGAGCAAGGGTTTGGTCTTGAAGATGCCACCACGCTCGCCTCCTTTTTCGCTTCACTACGTTGGAAACAGGCGGAACATCTTTCTGTCGGCTATGTTGAACTCGCGTTCATTTTTTACCGCTTGAAGTTCACACTCTCGTGTGTGTGTCGTCGTCGGTTGATACGTTCCTCGCCCTACTGAAGAAGGTCAAGAAAGCGTGCAGTCTCGTCTTTTCCTGCCCGGGCCAGTTGACTATCCCTGGCCGGCATGATTCGGTGTGGGCGCATCGTTGCGGCAAGGCCATCCCTAAGGGATCCATACGTGCTGCACGGCCCCTCATCAAAACTCACGATTTAAATCATTTTGCAGGCCTGTTGCTCGAAGGACACGGCCAGAAGTTGAGCACATGGGAATTTGACCTGTGTTGCTGTGATGGTTGAATTCATTTCTGGGGTCTTCTTTTCTACGTTTGTGCCATGTCGACCAGAGAGTCGCGGGTACTGCTGTATCGCACGCAGCATGACAGATGGGAACAGAAGGAAAGTTCTTGTCTTCAGGTGCGCGAGCAGCCCACGAAGTCAACACCCGAAAGTTCTTCAAGTTCGACATGGCCCAAGCCATTCTTAGAATGGCCACCTTTCAGAAACGTATGAATCACATCCTTCCTTCCCACATCCCCTGAGAGTGCCTCCCATCGTCGCACAGGTCGAGCGGGTCGCCCAGAAGATCCCGGTCGATCGAGTCCGATTCGGGGACCAAGTGATGGGATGAAGTCATCGATCACGCAGTCGACCAGGCTTGTTGATGCTGATCAATGCCAGGACCACATGTGGAGGGGCTTTTTTCGAATTGAATCACCTAGAGGTGGACTGGACTAGGATCTATTCGACAAAAGCCTTGACGACGACAACAACAACAACAATGACAGGGGGAGGCGCTGGTACGTAATCACCACATACAAAACTGAACCCGCTTGTCTTCTCTGTCTCATCGACACGATTTTGATCTGCCTGCACCTGGCGGCCTGCCGGCCTCTGTCAATGACATGGCCGCGACTTTCTCTCAGCAAACCACCTGGGCTCCCAAACTCTTGCCCGGCGCAACTTCGCGAGCAACTCGCTGCGCAAGGAGGCCTTCTTGCCCGGTCACTGTAATGGCAAAAGCTTGGAGGATGAACGAGGATGAATTGGACAGGTGCTTGGCAAAATGCTTTGCGAAAGAAGCACGTGATGACACGCCGAAGACGCCTATAATTATAGTATATTATAACATCATATGTATATAATACATAATATAATCGTCTGGCAGCTGCAAGTCAAGAAAATGTCCTTGCAGAGCTTATTTCAACACCAATGCCGCACGAATCCGCACGATCAACTCCATGCATATCGAAAACAAAACATTTTGGTGTGGACCAAGCCCAAAATGACATGTGAGGGATGGGCACAACACTGGGTCCCAAATACCAAAGCGTTTTCACGGGGCATCCTGACAAAGGTCCAGCAGAAAGTGGCTCTGGATGTCACAGCCCAACATGTGAGATCCAGTGAGGTTGTTCGAAGATCGATCCAAACCCCATTGACAAGTCCTCCATTTCTCGGAAAGCGAGTCCTCAAAATGAATTTAAAAAGGGGCCTATCCAATAGTCCCCTTGGGTGAATAGGTCTCACCCCCAGCTCTCCCCCCGGTCGTCCACCACCACGCCTGGTGCTCCCCATCGTCCCGATGAAGCACCTCCTGCAGTGAGGAAAGCTCCGGTCCAGCCACTATCAAGAAAAAAAAAGAAAAAGAAGAAGAAGAAGGGACAAAGAAAGGTCGACTAAAGGATTAAAGAAAAAATGAAGGCCTATTCAGCCTTGGCAAGTTCAAACAAGTGGTGGGGTGGTGCAACAGCCATGCTGCAAACTTACAAACAGCGCTGACAGGGTTCTGCCGAAAGTGGGACGGTCTCTTTTCTTTTTCGGTTCAAGGTGGGCCCCCCTCCGCTCACCCCAAGGTGCATGAACCTGGCAAAAGGTTCTTCCCAAGATTAGGGTTATTACTCTCTGATGTTCAGATATGTTCAGATCTATACTATATACAGTATATATACACATACGATGCCCCTTTTCAGAAATTCTTCTCAAACGGTTGCTTCTTCCCCCCGTTTCGTTCCGCACTCATCCGTCGCCGTTCTTGCCACGTGTGACCAACGAACGTGCAGACGTCCCAAAAATGCAGACCGTCGTCGTGGAATCCAAGCAACTTGCCTTTCAACAGCTATAGGCAAGTTTTTCCAATATGCATCGTCCCAGACGCGAGCCTGAAACCGTTCGCACGACCTGTGGTGCATGTGTCTTATATGTCTTGTTTCATTGCCTTTGGACCTTCCATTCGTCAAGCCCCTCTGTTCGCATCAACCGTGTGCATTCAGGCCAACGGGGCAACACATCGTGTGCAAAAGGCATCCCGATGTCCGCCTGGTCCGACGTCCAGCCTGGTAGTTACACCATCTTACACCAGAGTTGACTCAGACAGGGTCAACAACTTGAAAACCCTCCAGTCCTCCACTTCTGGGTCACCCAAGGCATGGAAACGTTGCCAGGCGTCCTGGGAGGAACGGAAAAAACACAGGTGATGGGCATGCCATGCCGCACTCAAACCGGCATCGACTGCTTCGTTCAATTGCTCATCCCGGACACCTGCACCAAACACTCTCCTCTCCTGGCTCAGCTCGCCCCCCTTCGCCTCAGATGTGGTCAATGTAAGCATGACATACCATACTAGGCTTTATACCAGAACCTTCCAAGAGGTGTCTATAAATTGCCTCTTGGTGGTTAAGGGGTTCGTCCGAAAACCAATGGACTTCGAAGGTCCTGGCACATATTGACACATATTGGATGTCTAGGAAGTTTGGCCAAGACCCTGCCAACCTCTGATCCAGTGCCTTCCTTCAAACCTCGCTGCTTCTGACTTTTTCGCCTCTATCACCCGGCGCGACGGACAGCTGGGCGCCCGTCTTCTTGGGGCCCCATGCACTCTGTCAACAAAGCATCCGTCGGTGGATTCATTTGGATTTGTTATCCTGTTTTGACCCTTCCCCCGCATTTAATTTGCCTCCTCGACGCCTGCCCCATCTCCCGGCCTCCAGGAGGATTTTTGTCACCTCCTGCAGCTGGGAACGCCTTGGCCGCCGCAACACCGCGATCTCCAAACAAAAATTGGACGCCGCAACGACGGCAGCGGGAAATCCGCGCGTGACCAACTGTGACACGCAGCTTTTTGAGAGGAAAGTGGCAAAGCATCATGTGACGAATCATGTGCCTTTCAGTGTTCTGCCTGATGGGTGCCTGTGCGCATTTCTGGCTGCCAAACTCCGCATGGCGTCACACGCTCAAATTGACACACTCGAATTGGCCAGCTTGTCCACGCTTTAAGTATTGCTCTTCGAAGCGTTGCGCCCACAAATCAAACTGGGCATGAAAACTGTTGACATCAAGTACATACAGTGGCAAGGTGGACTCAATTTCTTTGAGCAGGGGCAAGCGCCCCATGCCACCGAACCACATGATATCGCAATATTGCGTTCTGACCCAGGAATCATAGACCAGAGCTCCTTGCGCAAACAAAGGCTTGGGCCCTGAGGAGGTTAAAGGGATTTGATCTGCAAAGTCTGCCAGGTACAGTTCACTGTAGTTCATCCAGTTCTCGAGAGCCACCTTGCAGCCGTACTTGGCCCGAACGTAGATCGAAAAGTGTGTGAGCAAAGATTTGATGTAATAGTACGTGGGTGGCTGAGACGGGTTGATCCTTGTGTGATTTGAAAGGTTCAAGTTTAAAGGTGGCGTGAAAAGTCCGAATGCTGCTCGAAGCCCTACATTCGCCAGGCTCTCGCCGGCAAACAGAACACCATCATAGTCCAGGATTCGCACTCGCTCGCGCCCAAATACGGTAACAAGGTTTGCAATTGCCTCTGTTTCATCCCACCCTCCATGCCAGAAATAGTCTGAAGCACTCTCTAGAGTAATTCCTTTCATGCTGCTGAAGCGCCATTGAGAAAACATCTTTGATACTACATTCCGGTAGGTATAAACCACGGTGACATCAAAGTCGGACACCAAATCTCTTAACAATCTCAGTCGAAATGTTGGAAGACTGTGAAAGCCTTCACATGTCAAAATCACATTGCCCTCAAAAGTCTGCAAGAATTGGAGCACCTCAAACGTTTCGTTGAACTTTGCTTTGTATGGCTTGTTCATTGCTTTGGAATCTTGACCCGCCAATGTCAAGCCACAATGTGTGAGCTTCCACCACTTCGGGGAGGGCGGGAAGCCGATTCCACGGGCTTTCAATGCTTGTTCATTGAACAGCCAGGCCGACTGCATGGAAGAAGAGCCTGTTTTCCACGAACCGACATGCAACAGCAGCTTCCGGGCACCACGAGTTGGGGTCGGAGGAGGGTGGTAGGACTCGTTCCACTCGCGGGTGAGACGACACGTTTCCTCGCTTGGAGGGGGGGGTTCGGCCGGTGCGGTCGGTTTGAATTTGCAGGATGCGCATAGATCTCGGTGAAAAACTTCCAGAGACTGGCCATTTGTGGCGGCCGTGCTGATGACCCAACCCAGAACGGCAACGGCACTCCCACCAGCAACTGCAACGGCAGCAGCTCTGGCTCTCATGGCGGCACGTGATACAAACCGTCAACTCTTGATCTCTTAGAGCCGATGATTTTTGAAAGTTACATTTTGGTCACACATGTTGCAAAAGCCCTTTCATGTCATAATCATCTCAGCTCTCTTGGGGCGAAAAAATGCATTTGAGCGTCTAGACGCCACAGGTGGAGTCCTTCCGCTCGACGCGCCGACCGCACGAGGCCGCCACTCCGTGGGCAGCGACCCGGGCAGCTGAAGTCCCTGTGGCCGGCGGGTTCAGGTTTAGGAAGAAGGGTCCAAGGCAGAACCGGGAACCATTGGTCCGGAAATCAGGGAGTTGTTGCATGGACTTCTTGGCCGGCAGGCTGGAAGAAAGTACATGTCAAGTGTTGGCCCGCCTGAGCCTCCAGCTTCACATTTCACACGACCAGCTCAAAAGGCATCAGCATGACATTGTTTCAAAGGGGCCCGTCGTATGTCTTTGGGGCATGTGTTCTGGGGCATGCCAGAAATCCTCATATATGGCCCTTCGTCCAACCCTGGAACCCTAAACCCTGGTGGGTCCCCAGTCGTCTCTTCGGTCCACCGGTCAGGTCAAGTCGGCCCCGCGGTCGCCATCTCCCGCAGTCTGCTCCCTCCTCAGTCGGCACATGACCAGTGCCAAGAAGTGCATCACCTGGCTGAGACTTGCGCTGCGACCACCGCGATCCGTTCGATCGGATTGCAATGAATCGCCCCTCATGGCCTTCAGTGAATCATTACCCTCCCTGAAACAATCATGGAAGTGGACGACCGACAGCCTGTTCGTAGAGGAAAACCGTCTTCCAAGGGTGTTTGTTGGATGGAGGGCACATTGAAACACATGTGGACCTACCGACCTAGAAACACAGCCATGTGGGCCTACCATTTTTTGGCGTAGCCTCTCCGATCTCGGAAGACGATGAGATTCATACGAGCAGCTCGAAACCAAACAGGTGGATAGGCAGGGCTTGCTTTGCACCAAAGCCCCTATTAACCGTTGAAAACCTCTGCAATTCCATTCTTACAGCCTCCCGCTGTTTGGGAGCAGGATAGTGGCAGCCCGCACAGGCTGGGCGATGTCAAACCTCCACCATGGACGACCACACATGAGCGGCCCCTTTTGGGGTGAGTACGGGGCCTATACACTGGAAGCATACCTACGCATCTGCCAACAAAGACGTTGCTCACATGGAATTGATTTGATCCTGGATGTGTTAAGAAGAGATGTGGCATGAGTCATGATGATTTTTGAAGGAAATCCAGGTCACATTCTTCCCATCTCTCCGGTAGATCGGCACCCATAAAAACCACCATGTGACTGGAAGTAGAGTGCAACCTGTGAGAAAAAATCCCTGCGCTCAAATGCACATCGAGCATTCATGGTGGTATGGTCCGTTCTCTTCATTTTTCTTCTCAATATTGCTGCGTTCAACCGCCCGCGGCCATTCGCTCTTCCTTCACAGCCTTCTGACCCTCATCCATTCGTTCAGCCTTGGTCTGGTACTGCTTGGCATGCGCCCAAGCCGTGCGCAATGCATCCGCAAACCTGGCCAACAAGGCATCATCCATCACCAGCAGCTGCCGCAGGGCCTTGGAGAACTCCAACTGCAGCGAGTGGGAAAAGCCTACGAAGCCCACGGCTTGCTGCGACTGCGTGTGACGATCCATGCCCCTCCAAGCACCTGAGAAGCGCGGGCACTCGTCCTCAGCCTCAGCCGAGGGGGGCGCTGCGACGCGCACCAGCAGCGCGCGCGGACGGAGGCGACCTGAGGTCGAAGCCTTCGACAGCACCTGCTGGAACTCATCGTGGAGGCGATCCCCAAAGTGTAGAGCCCATTCGAAGAGCTCTGAATCTCCAAGGTCAATGGCATGGAAGCACATGGCGCCCAAACCGATGGTCAAATGAGAAGGGGTATTGGGAGGATCTTGACATCCATGCACATCCACATGAAGGGTTTCTAAATATCTCCCATCTGGGGTCTGCATGCGTTGCAGGGCTTTGGACATTTGCTGGAACCATAAGTTCTGGTTCAGCTCTCCAGTGGCCAAAAAGTTGGGATCCCGGTTCCGAGGGTCCAGCAGATGCCCATCGCGGATGTCGAGAGCGCCTCTCTGCTGGTTCACCCGCTTGGACAGGCGCCACAGGAGTTCGGTGCGCCGCCGTTCGGACAAGGACCACGTCAGGCAGCTGCCACCCAAGTACTCGGCGATGCCACCCGCGATCTCAGCCGTGTTACCTTCCACCAGGTGTGGCGCTTGCCCATCTCGGAGGAGCGCCATGGAGTGGGGAGCCGTCACCAAGATGGGCCGTTGGCCCAAGGAGAGCTCACAGCGTGGGACCAACCAGTGACCATTGCGCGACTCTTCAGCTTCTGTGAGTAAAGGCGCCAGCTCTGACAAGTGCTCCAGGTCTTCTTCATCCTGCAGCTCGATCCACAACTTCTCCACTGAAACCCGCCAAAGCTGCACCAACTCAGAGAGTGGTTTGGGGCCCTCATGGACCACTTCCTCTGGTGTGGTCTCGGGCGGTTCAGGGCTCGCAGGGGTGCAAATGGTGGCGTGATCTTCCAGCCAGTCGAGCTTCTGACAGCTGCGGCTGCAGTAGGTCGCGGACTGGCAAATGGGGCAAACGCCTTCGGCCGCACGACCGCACACCACACAGCGCGCCGCGCCCGCTTTTCGGCGCGTGGGTGCCATTGGCCCGGAACGTGGCAGGGCCAACCATGGCAGAAGCGCAGATGAGCATTATAGCTTTGCACGCTTTGGCACCTACCTCTGAGGAACTTGCATCTTTGGTACACATCACATGCAGCTCAATACAACAAACCGTGCCCGGGGCGTTCTTGCGAACAATTTGAGTTGAGGGGACATGTCTTCCACATGCCAAGGTCTCATCCAAACATCACTTTCAATGACGCTCCGTGTGCTGGATCCATTGTGCCGCGCCCTTTAAGATGCAAGGTATGGCCCGACAAGAGCCAAGCAGCAACCCACACAAGAGCTGCCTGCTCTCCACGTGAAGTCTGGTTTCAATGTACCTTTGACTATGCAATCGCATGACTGTCAGCCTCCGCAACCCTTGTCTTGTGCATAGTAAAACGGGAACATGAGGTTCCCACAGTATCGTGGTAGCTCTTTGCAGATCGCTTGCACCTGGCAAGAGCATCTGATCCAAGTCGGGAGTTGCGAGATGGTCGAAAGGACACGGGAATGTTTGCAACCATGCTAGTTACTGTGGATTTGGTGAGCATCCAGCATCCCCATCCCCATTGCCAACCAACGAGCAATCTGTGATTTGATCATCCCGCATGACTTGCTGGCCGTTCTTAAGCATGTCTTGTTCCCTCTTGACACTCGTCTTGGGTCCCCACCAGTGCTCGAGATACATCGGCGATACCCAGACCTCAATGTGCCCCGTTTCGGCGACTGAAATCTCCTGAAACAACACGGATGGATCCAGGGATGGTGTTTCGATGGGCCGGCGGTGTACGGCTCGAACCTGGGTTCCGGCCCGACTTGCAGCAGTTGAAGCCTACCATCTACCATGTGAAATAGGATTAAATATGCTCCCCACATTCCAAATGACGTCCACTCCTAAGATTTTTGCACAAGACCCACCAGAAGAATTGGCCTCTCCTCGCTCCTCTTTTGCAGGCTGCAAGCAAGACTGGGACGACGGCCAGCTCCCAGAGTTTGGGGCCGACTTGGCCGATGCGGTCGCTTTCAATGCGGACAGGGGGCGGTGCTACCATGGGCATTTGCAGATCGGAGTTCTGGGCGCCTTTCCTTCGGTCAACCTAGTCACCCTGCCTGACTTCCCATGACATTGCCAACTGGAGGCCATAACATCAATTTCACTTGGCCCCCACACACTCGTCCTCCAACCACTTGAGATAGCCTTCGTTTCCACCAATGGCTGACCATGCGACGCTCACCCCAGCACTGCCTTCCACCAAAGTTTTGCACTTGTTCAGCGTCTTCACTGCCAATTGACCTCAGGGAAGTTCAACAAACACAAAACAAAAGAAAGACCCCTGACAGTTGGGCATGAACGAGGGTTCGGCAACGGCAGCAAGCGCCCTGCCTTTGCCAAACGATGCTGCTCTGCAACGTGGGAGCCTTTTCAACGTGCCATGCAAGCATCGCAACACGGCAACATGTCGGCATAGCACATGTGCCCACATATGTGAAAACAAGACAATGCCGCAGCAAGCAAGCAAGCAAGCAAGCAAGCAAACAAGGAAGGAAGGAAGCAAGCAAGCAAGCAAGGAAGCAAGGAAGCAAGGAAGCAAGGAAGCACGGAAGCAAGCAAGCAAGCAAGTAAGCAAGGAAGAAAGGAAGGAAGCAAGGAAGCAAGGAAGCAAGGAAGCAAGCAAGCAAGCAAGGAAGGAAGCAAGGAAGCAAGGAAGCGCAAGGAAGCGCAAGGAAGCGCAAGGAAGCGCAAGGAAGCGCAAGGAAGCGCAAGGAAGCACAAGGAAGCGCAAGGAAGCGCGGAAGCGCAAGGAAGCAAGGAAGCGCAAGGAAGCAAGCAAGGAAGGAAGCAAGGAAGCAAGCCAGCAAGCCAGCAAGCCAGCAAGCGAGCAAGCCAGCAAGCGAGCGAGCAAGAACCAGGAATCTAGCATGTCAGCACGGCAGCATGAAACGTAGCGTGACCAATCTCAGCGTTTTATGCCTCTCAGCCCGTGTGCGGCCCTAGTGTCAGCGTGCCAACGACGACACCATGTCAGTATGACAGCCTGCTTGCAAGTCAGCATGGCAAAACAACAGCATGCTAGAAGTAACGGGCTGATGTCTTGGCCCATCATCTCCGTTTTTTGTCCATCCAGTTTGCCAAAAAAACCTCCGCCTCTTGTGGTCTTTCGTGTTAGAGACCCCGTCTTTCGCGTTTCATCGGCTGCTTGCTCGGCCCGGGGCACCTGAGTCCGACGCCTGAGCACACGCCACGAGCCGTTGCTCCACGAGCCGCTCCGCCAGTTGGATGGCTTCGTGGGAGCTGGACAGCGTCAGGCTCCCCTTCCAGTACGGCTGCTCGGTGAAATCCTGAGATGGGAGTGACGTGGTCTGCGCCCACATGTGACATGGTTCCGTCGTATAACGGGTCTTAGGTTGTATAGTATACTGTGGTTTGCGGATTTTTCTGCAGACTTGCTGGTTGATGAAGTCGAAGTCCAAACCATCTACCATAAATCCATATATTAGCATGGGCCAAAAGGTCAAATTAAATTCCTGGTTGTACAGTAAGTGTCTGCTTACGCTAATGTTGGGTCTTGATTAGTATAAACACCACCCTGTAGCAAACAATCCAGGGAGTCTAAAAAGAAGCACCGCCACAAAAACAATTAGCTGTAGTAGTCGTCCTCATCGTGGTGGTGGTGGTGGTGGTGGTGGTGGTCGCGGTAGCAGTAGCAGTAGCAGCAGCAGCAGTAGTAGCAGTAGTTGTTGTTGCTGCTGCATCAGTAGTAGTAGTCGTCGTCGTAGGTAGAAGTAGGAATAGGAGTAGGAGTAGGAGTAGCAGTAGCAGTAGCAGTAGTAGCAGTAGTAGTAGTAGTAGAGTAAAAGTAGCACTGGTAGTAGTAGCAGCAGCAGCAGTAGTAGTAGTAGTAGTAATAAGTAGAAGTAGTAGTAGTAATAATAGTAATAAGTAGTAGTAGTAGTAGTATGTTTATTTCTATTGTGCAGTAGTTGTAGTAGTGGTGGTGGTGGTAGTAGTAGTAGTAGTGTGTAGTAGTAGTAGTTATATTTAGTAGTAGTATTTAGTAGTAGTAGTAGAAGAAGTAGTAGTAGTAGTAGTAGGTAGTAGTAGTATGTAGTATGTAGTAGTATGTAGTAGTATTTAGTAGTATTTAGTAGTATTTAGTAGTATTTAGTAGTATTAGTCGTCGTCGTCGTCGTAGTAGTAGTAGTAGGAGCAGCAGCAGCAGCAGTAGTAGGCAAATCAAGAATTCTTCAAAAAACACCCTGGGTGGAAAAACTACTATTTTCCGCCCCATTAAACTACTGTAATCAGGGTGTGTATGGGTGTGTGAATGATGTGTCGAAAAGTTATTTTTTCCGTCCCATTATGCTAATTTGGATGCAACATTATTGCTTACGCTTTGCTCACGCGACCACATGTTAAGTGTGTATGCACAATATTTATATATCTATACTTATATCTATATAGATATAGATATGGATATGGATATAGATATATCATTAGATTATTAGTTTAACATGATTCCTATGAACGTCGGGAACCTAGAAACTGTGGTCATACACGTTTTTGGTCGCGGGTCATTCGGTAGGTCGTAAATGATCATCGGTGTGTCATAGCTATGCACCTTGGAGATGATATCTCTCGCTGTCTCAAAGGGAGCAGTGGTGGTTACCACAACTCTCCACTCAGGATCGAAGTTGACCTTGCCATCCCACCAGTAGTAGCTCTTGATCGGCTCGATGCTCACCTCAGGACGCTCGAAACTTGATTTTACATGCTCACTCAGGAGAGAAAAAAAAAGAATAGAACGCCTTGGAGTTGGACAGGAATCTGATTTTGAACCCTTCCCACCTCTGCATCTGGCAAGGTCTTACTTGCAGCTGCAATTTTATCGGCCTTATCTGCAGCATCTTCAGTCGTCCACACCGTTATGGACATCTTTGACCGTTCTAATGCTCCAAATGCCCCTGGCGTATTCAGCCACAGAACGAAGCCAAGACCTGTGATCGCGAGGAGGGAAGCCGCGCGCCGTCCCATGCAGCGATCCTCCCCGAGCAAAAAGGGGCTCCGTCTCCGTCTCGAGCCACTTGAAGCGCATGTCGCAGAAATGATTAGGGACCACTGAACGACCACTAGTCTAGTGTGCCGGCAGCTGATGATGGACCCTAAATCACCGTGATGGACATCTTTTCGATTTGGGGTCCATACAGTGCCGTCCTCGGACCCAGATCTAGAGGGCGAACTCGAGAAGGCCCACAGAGAAGGGCCTGAACTCTGGGTCTCTGGCGTTCCGCTTCAGCAATTTCCTGGTGAGTCTCCTGCGTTCGACTGGGCTGGTTGAGGCGCCCAATTGCCCAACAGTTGGACAGTACAGGCCTACGCCTACTCCGGGTTGGACGTAGAATAGAATGAGGAAAGCAAGTCTTCACCCTAACCATGGATGTCGGCTGTTCGGCCTCCGACCCAACGACAACAGCGGCTGGGGACCAGAGAGCAGCACCCGGACCTCCTCCAAAGGTCTCATCAGATTGGGCCCTCTCATGGGCAATAAGGGATTCGGCCTGGCCAGGCGAAGGGGGGCCAGAAAAACTGCTGACTGAACAGAAGCCCGCCCTCGAGATCCACCCAGGCCACGAAACCTCCAATCCAGAAAAAAACAACAGTCTGGCCCTCTTGAACGAATCCCTTCTTGTGTGCCGTGCGTGTCACGGCGCGGTCTCCCCGGCGTGCGTCCACGCGCTTTCCGGGGCCGCCCCAAACGGCGGCTTCCCCGCGTGCTTCGCCACGCTTGGGCGCCCCCCACGACAAGCAGAAGAGCCGGGAGATGCTCAGTGACAACACCGACGCCTCGAAAACGCTCAGCCGGTGCGTCGCATCGGCCCCGGCGGGGCGCCCGGTGGTGTTCTCCGATGTAGCACCGAACCACATGAACAAACCCGGTCCGACCTGTGCCGGGCTTCGAGAGTTGAACAGACCCAACGCGATCTGGTTTTGGTGGATGTCCTACACTGGTGCCCTTGGCGTCCTGCTTAGTTCCGAACGTGAGGGGGACGTAGGGCGTCTCTCCCTCTCTTCCTCTCTTCCTCTCTTCTTCCATTTGTGATGCTATCAAGAACAAAACCAGCCAAGCAACAGAGGTTGAAGGACCCTAGTTCGACTATCCCATTAGGTACCCAAGTCACGGGTCCTTTTTCAGGTCACTTGAAGCCAAAAAAAGATTCAGGTGCGGACAGCCGCTGGGGAGCCCAGGTCCACGACCTGGAGATCGTGCGCAAAATGGCAAGGAATTTGCCCGCAAAAAAACTCCGAACTCCTTGTGTTGAGCGCAAGCTCGAAGCACGAACCGCTTCTCTTCTTCTTCTTCTTCTTCTTCTTCTTCTTCTTCTTCTTCTTCTTCTTCCTCTCTCTCTCTCTCTCTCTATCTTTCTCTATCTTTCTGTCCTTCTTGTATTATGTCTATCTCTCTCTCCCTCTCTCTCTCTCCCCCTCTCTCCTTCCGTTTCTCTCCACCTGTCATGCGAGCATGATGCCTGATGCCACGCTACCTCCGAACCAAGTGTCACCTCCGCCGCACTTTCCACCTCCGCTACCAAGCATCACCGCGAACGCAGCGCCTTGTCCAGCAACGTCGCAACCACATTGGCTGAGGATCTGAGTCGCCGATTTGGGGCGACGTCGCCCCGAAGAAACAACGGTCAGGTCTGAAAACCGAGGCGACATCCTGCGACTCTGTGTGAAAAAGCCGAGGCGACATCCAGGTAGGCAAGCCAAAGCTAGAAACCCAGGGGCTTCACGTCCTGCCCTCGGAATCTTCAGGGGAAGCGTCTGCCGCACTTTCGTGCGTCTTAGCCAGCAGCATTTGCTCCAGGATCGCTGCACCGAAACGAAGACCGTGGCATGCCTGACGTCAGGCCAGCATGCATCGGAGGTGTTTTGCGAAAACTGTGTATCTTTACGTACATATACATATACATGTGTATGTAGTGTGTGTAGGACTATAAGCACAATACAGTACATGATATATCATGAGAAGTTCACTGGACATGGCATCCGGGACACCATGGCATCCGGGACATGGCATGAAAATGCTTGAAACAACTGCACAGGCAGGGAAAAACCTTCTAGGAAGGGAAAAAGCCTGCCACAGTGAAACAAAGTGAAACGAGGCGACGCGAAAAGTGCTGCCATGACAGCGGGTCAGAGCAGGATAGGGAGCTGGGCACTCCACCAAGACATCTTCGTAGTGGTGCACTGGCCCCCAGGGCTGAGGCATAGACCATGTCGCCCCCGCCATTGGTTTCCCCGCACAGTCAGAGAACAGAAACCAAGGCCCACTGTACTGACGACCGTCGTGTTGCAAGAGAAAAATGCAATAAAATGTCGGGGTCCAGGAAGAGGAAAGGCAAGAAGCGAACAGCCACCAACGGCAATTCACGGTTCCAGGAGCAATATATAGTGTGTATATATATAATATATATATATATATATTAGTGTACGATGTGTGTATATGTCATGTGTGTTTTATCGTGTCTCTCTCTCTCTCTCTCGCTCTGGAGTCTATACTTGGTCTACCTATCGCAGTCACACGGGCAACACTGAAACCTGATGACATGCCGATCAGACAAGGGACTCGGCCACCAAGCCTGCGATACAAGGGTCTTGATGACCAAGGCTAAGTTCTCATCCGCGTCATCCCCATCAGGGCGAGCGCCTGGGAACACAGGAGCCAAACAGAAGCAGGACGGGACCACCACCGAACTGTTGCTGAGACGGTGGTCTTGGTGTGAAGCATTGGCGAACCAGCCATGACATATGTCTGCACTTGTAAATGGTAAGGGGCGCAAAAATTACCAATCAGTGACGCACTCACATTGACCATGTTTGTCGCACATAAGCATGTGCCAGGATGCGGGTAGCACCTGTGCCTAATTCAAGCCCTCCCGAATCCCGAACATGGGATGTCCAGTCCATCCTGCCCTCCCTTTTCTAGCTGCTAGCTCCTTCTTGACACTCCACGAGTCAGCAATTGCAGAAAAGTGGGATGCGTTCCAAAGCTTCCCAAGCCTCGAGAAAAGGACATCCTTCCCAGAAACCTGGAGAATTCCAGACCCAGAAACCTCCAAATTGGAACGTTCCTCAAGTTCATCAACACGTCCGAACCTGAAAACAACGATCTCTCGCACCTGACGAAAAAGCAGCTGATCTGATCATCCCCAAACATCCACAGCTTTTGAGCAGTTCGAGTCCCCAGTCACGTGCCTTGGAACTGCTCGACCAAGCGAATCATCAAGCCCTCCAGGGGGAAAAGCATTCCCTCCTCCGACTCCTTAGTTGCTCCGCGCGCGCCCGTTCTTCCTTGGTCCCCCTTGGGTAAAGCCACGGGGGCTGAAGGTCCAACTGCCCCGTCTACCACCTTCTTCCAGTCCAAGACCGACATCCGTTGTCCAGTTCAAGATCTGTGGCGTACATATCATTGACATAGATATGAATCTATTCACGCTGGTTTCGTGGGAAAGCGATGCACGCATCATTCTTCCTTTAGCACCACAGTAAGTAAAGAGGTGTAGAAGGCTCCAACCGGAAGAATACATGTGAACTATATATATACCCTGTATACAATCAAGAAGTACATTCAGTTCAACTTGCTTTACTTTTACAATTAAATTGTTTTACAATCCTTGTTACGAACTCTTGAATAAATAAGCTATACCACATGTTGAGATCGACTTGCAAGCGCCCAGCTCAAAGAACTTACATCACAAGCCCGTCCAGGCACCCTAAGGCCAGCACAGTCAGCAGCAAAGCCACAAAGAGCTCTGCAATACACCTGACGTGTGGTTGATAACGCCCCTCCTTGTCTGCACCACATGCCGTATCTGTGCACTTCAGTGCCGTGATTGCCTCTTAGAAGCCTTTATATAGATGACTCAAAGAAGCCAAAAAGGCACGGACTTCGCCACCCCTTCGCCTGGTCCCCAAGAAGAGCATGAAGTTTGCAAAGACCGCATCGCCTCGAGTGCGCAGGTAGCCAATCACCTGTCAGCTGCACAAGATCCTGGACTCACTGATGAAGCTCCCCAAAAGAACAAGCGAAATAGCAACATGTCTGGACATCGTGTCCTTTCTCTAACCTGCTATACGGCTTCTATACGGGACCTCACTGAAGTAGGCCCCCGAATTTCCCCTTCGGCCGGACGCGATGCCGTGAACGCCGCAAAGCCCACGATGGTGCGACGACCACGGTGAGGCACCTGGCCAGGAAGGTGGTGAAATAACGCCAGCACGACGCCACAGAAGTAGCCCGCCAGCACCTGAGCTCAGCCATGGCCTCACCCCTCCTTCGGAGGGGGAGCACGTTTGGGACGAACCTTCATGGAAATGGAATTTCTTATCCAATACAGAACTGGCTGGGGAAAGAAGACCGAACCTAAACGTGAAATCATGGCGCTTGAGACAAGAACTGGTACCGTTAACAGCGAACCCAAGACCAGCTGGAGGGTGGCGCATGCGGGCTGGGCGCGGCACGTTCCAGCTGGATGTGCTGGAGTCCACTGGAAGGTCCAACAAGAACCCCCACCTAAGGCGAGCGGTCTCGGCGGTCTTGGCTTTATGGTGCACCTTCCCCGACTCGGGTTCAACGAAGTTCAAGGAAGGCGTTGTGGCGTTAGAGGACTTGAGGAACCTCACATATTGAAGTCAACAGCAGTGCTCGTTCAATCGCTTTTACTATTTGTTCATGGTGAAATTGCTGCTGGTGTCGACCTGGGTGCTTCTTTTTTCCGGAGCCCTGCTGAAGCCCCGGGTCTCCAAGCAACAAGTCAAGCAAGGTCGCATCCTCCTCGGAGCGTGACGAGGGAGTCCCAAAGGCTGTTCCAAAGCCATCCAACCCCCAAAAATAAAAACCATGGAGGCCATGAGAGTGCAATCCGAGAATGGAGCGAAATGGTGAAAATGGAGCCACCGACTTTAGATCCCTCAAGTTCAGGGAAGTGGAGAAGCAGCATGAAATTCGTGGAGAAGGCTAAACCATTTTTCACGGATTTGTGAGAGGTTCATCAGTCTCCAGCATGCTCATGCATCTAGACCATTCCAATCCTAACTGTTTTGGCTGTTTTGGTAAGGCCCACAACTCGCTTCAGTCCCATGGGCTGGTCGCACAGTTCAGAGCCAGCACAATTGCAGCGGTGTTCTCAACTTCGAGGACATGCGTCTTCTCATTCCGTGCAGCTGCTCATGGAACCCAGTCCACACCTCCCAAATCTGCATCGTCCGCACCCAACACAGGAGTCATGACGGAGTCACATGCACCTCTCGACCGACCGACACGTCCGCGTCGACTCCAAGGTCCCAGGAGTTCACCCCACCGACCTCACCGGTGTCCGAGAAACCCGTGAAGAGTGCCCGCAGGTACCCCCCACCCAGAAGAGCTGCAGCACTCGAAGCTTCCAGTGGTCGTCCTGGCACACACCGGTCCCCCGAACGCAGAAGCGTCCGAGAGGGTGAAACGAACGTGCGTGCGTTTGGGGGCCTCGTCGTGGGGCGTTCAGGCCGAAGGAAGGTCAGTTTCAAGGCGGGGCTGCCCTTGAAAAGCCCTGCAGGATAAAAGAATAGACTTGAAACACTTTGCAGTAAGTCCTGCCCACTGCCGGATCTTAAGCCGTCTTCGAAGAAATTGGGATCCACTTTCGGGAACTGACCGGTTTTTGCCAAGCTGGGACTGCAAAATGCTTCTTCCAGAGGCTTTTTGTGAGAGGATTGAAGGCAAACATCACCCGAACTGATGCAGGCCATACTCTCTGATCTTCATCCAGCACCCTGATGCCCGGCCCTCCCCCCCCTTCCCCCCTCTTTCTTCCGCAGGGCGCGATTCGCGTCTACGGGCGCGAGCGGGACTGGAGCATTTCGTACTCCTTCACCGGCATTTCCGGGCCCAGGCCTCGGGAGTTTCAAGGGGGAAGGGGAATGATTCTCTTGAGATAGACCCACCAGGAGTGAGGGAGGAGCCATGGCCATACATCCTCCGAAAAATCGGAAGCGGGCTGCCTATTTGTCAGCCTGTTGTTATTTCACTTTATATAAATCCTAGAATAAATTAGAATAACATGGTGTGACTATATATTCTTAGTTGTGGTGTGAACCTGATAGCACACTTGCAACTGATAAAGGTGAAAAAACAAAAAATGAACAAAAAGAATGCAGCACGTCAAGCACTGACAGGAAGCCCTTAATGCAGTGCTTCATGAGAAGCGCGTTGTAGACACTGTTCAACACGGAAGCCACACATGAGGCCACATGAAGACCCAGTGCTCCCATGTCGAAGTGGTATCCCAGGAAGCAGGCGAGGGGTAGCTGTACCACCCATTGAAAGGCAAACAATCCGGCAGATACGGCGCCCTGACGACCTAAACCCGCAAAAATCCCACTGCAGCAGCTGTTGAAGCCATCGGCCAGCAGCGACAGCAAGACGCAAACCAACAATTTCCCGAAGATCGCTTGCGTCTCTCGCTCGTCCGGTAGCAACATGTGGGTCAAGTGCTGCCGGCCAAACCAGCAACTCACTGAGAGACCGCTGCACATTACAAAGGTGAGCAGCAAACAAGCACGTACCACTTTCCTCACTCGTCCCACATCCTCCCGCCCCGCGGCGGCACCCACCAGCGCGGTGGCCGCCTTGGGCGCGCCGCGCACCACCAGGAAGGCCCAGTCCGAGGCGGTGGTGGCCGCCACGTGCGCCGCGAGCTGGGTGTCTGAGCGCAAGCCACCGGCTAACAAGGTGAGCATCTCCTGATCTCCCCAGCCCGTGTGAGGACGGAAAAAATAGAAAAGGTGACGAGATGTGAGGAAGGAAGGCCCAGAAGGACTGGAAGGAGCTGGAGGCGTGGACGCCTCCATGTTGCTCGCATCTTCTTCGTTCACCACACCCCCCTGAAATTGCATTGGGGTGATATACACTAGGGGGAATGAAGGGGCACCTAGACCCAAGTGTTCACCTCAAAGTTCCCGGGTGAAATCATCTCGTGGCACCGTAGTGAACCTCTGCCGTACGTCAAGCAATTCATCTTGGACCTTGCTCCCCATGGCTTTTCTTCTCACCTCACTCCTAGAAATACTGATGTTCAATCTAAACACTTCGAAAGGCCCACCTCCCTCTCGTCCCGTTTCACTCGCCCACTCCAAGTCTCATAGGCCCACCAGTCGAAACCGTACATGGCCACGCTGGGCACCGCGATGGTGGCATAGGAGGCCAAGCCTCCGGCGCCCGCGCTGCAACTCCAGATGCGCCACCAGCCAATGCAGCTGGGGGTTGGTTGAAGAAAGCTCATGTAGCCTCGGGCGGTTGGGCCCTGAAAGCCGAGCTGGGAGACCACCCCCCACCTCCGAGTGACGCCATGCTGAGGTGAAACATCCAAGTCGGATGAAGACCGATCTTGAATTTCAGAAGCTCCATTATGCACACCCTTCCCACCAAAGATCTGCTCAACCTGTCAACCATCCACTCTCCAATTCTATGTCTGTAGACTCTTGATTAATAAACCCCCCATATAAAAAAGTTGTTCAATCCAAATGCGGAGGGTTCATGAATCAAGGGTCTACAGTACGTTACTATACATGATGCTTTCTCAGAGGTGCCTGCAAGGAGGAGGAAGGACACGGCCGATTTCACCGAGAAGGCGATTCCAATGGCCACGAGCGGATCACAAACATGGATCTGGTTCAGGAGCACAACGCACATGGCCCAGTGCGCAGGCACCGCACCAACTAGAACCCAGAAGCCTGGCGAAGGGATCTGCTGATTCATTAGGAACTTCCTGAGAGCATCATACTGAAACTCCAGCCAGACGCCGGGGATGCAACTCAGAACATATCTGAAGGTATCAGCAGCTAGCTGCTCGGTGGCGCAGCCCGTGAGAATCAACATCTGCTCAGTGGAGAGCAGCAGCAGGGAGCAAATGGCCGCCAGGAAAACCATCCAAATCCTCAGCATTTGAGCGCCTGGTGCAACAAAGGGAATCAAGATTGCCTGTGCAAATGATATGATTCTGAATGCAGAATGATGAAATGTGCATTGCGCACGCAACAAAAATCAGGGGGCTCAAAACCTACAAGGATCTGGCAGCAGTTGAGATGATCCCGTGCCTTTCGATGATCTTTCAGCCCATGAGCTTGTGACACCAGCGTATCTTGAGCACCAGTCCATCCCGATTTCACCACGAGCGCCACACAAATCACCACGGTATTGCCCAGCCCCACCGCGCCCACCCGGCGTGTGGCCTCAGCCTCCGTGGGGTTCCCACCATGCGCCGCAGCCCAAATGGGCACCAATGTGGCTGCGCCCTCCAAGGCATATGTCGCAGTGATGGGTGCCACAAAGCGCAAGATCTGCTGCCACAGTGGCGTGTCCGTGTAGTCCGAGGTCATGCGTCGCATGACAGCGCGGCGCCTGACAGGCGCCGCGGCCTCCAAGGCCGCGCCTCAGCCGGGCACGCGGTGCTGGGGGTGGACAGCTCCAAAACTGTGGTGAAGCACTTCGGGCCAAATGGCAAGTTTTCCACACACACCGAATTGAAGCGGTAGGACATCGGCCCGCAAGCGCACATTGACCTGCTTGCGGTTCATTTTCGGGTGTGGTATCAGAAAAGGCCGGTTCTCTATCTCTGTACATTTTTGCGGATGTGTGTGTGTGTCTTTATCTAGACGTACGTGGATATATTACAGTAATATATATATATACTGTACACATGTACATCTATACTATACACAGGTACATCCAAAAACTATTCAATCTGCAGTATGTGGCTTTACTTTTCAGGAAGGCGTATACCACATACCAAGATCAGAGGAATATGTGATTAATGTATATTTTATTGATTGAATTCATTCGTTGAAGCAAATGCCTTCAAGAAGGAGCAATTAGGTGATCAGCCGAAATTAAAAATCTGCCGTGTCGCAACGGGACCCTCGAAGTCCTTGCTTCGATTGGAGCGGCTAGTATTGGCAGCACTTGGGGCATGTGAGCCTTTGACCTGCTCATATGTCCAGGAATCTCGGCCTCATTTGTATGTGCACTGTTGGTATCACAAACCTTTGGGCATAATGACAAGTCACCTGGCTTCTGTGGCGGCTTTCTGAAGTGATATCTGAGGCAAAACGATGTAAAAAGAAATCCCCCCAAAACCACAGAGACTTGATTGAAGCACCGAAAAAGGGATGCCACCCAAAGCCAGCAGAAGCCGCCACGAAAAGCCAAGAAGCCAGTACAAGCCAAATCTAAGAAGCCAGCCAACAGCCAACACAAGCCAATAAGCCAGCCCCAACCAAAACCTAAGAAGACAGCCAAAAGCCAAAACCAAAGAAGCCAGCCAGAGGCCACCACAAGCCAGAAGCCAAAAAGCCAGCCAAAGGCCACCACAAGAAGCAAAAACCCAAGACTTAAGAAGCCAGTTAAAAGCCACCACAAGCCAAGAAACCAGCATAAGCCAAAGCACAAAAAACTGCCACAAAATGAGTCTGGATTTGCCGACTTCGCTGCATACAGTGATTGAATCACTGGAAGGTCACTTGCATTTGAAACCACCATGGCCGCTCAAGTACCATGGCAGCACATCGCTGCCACTTCGTCGGATCCAAAATGAGCATCAAATTCCTTTAGGGGGCGGTTGGTTGCCTTCTTGAATCGACGGATTGATTGGTAGGGCCGTCGTTGCCAGAACAATCATTTTTTCACCAGCCCGTCCCTATGGCCAACCGTTCTCACGAAAAAAATGACTTGCTGCTTCCCCAAAGGCATGCACAAGTCATGATGACCTGTGCCGTGACCGTCCCAAAAGAAAATCGTGTAGACTCTTGATTCGTAAATTCCCCCCGTTTGAACTGGAAATCCTCTTCCACCACTCGCGCACACTCGAAGTCAGGTCTCGAAGAGTGTACATTGCTGGCTGCATTCCACAGCTCAGCATTGGACACCCCAAAGAAAAGGATCAGCTACACACTTGGCGGCTGTGTGTCGGTCATCGGCAAGTGTGCTACACTCCCATGTATTCAGCTTCATTATGGGGGGGTTCACAAAACAGGCATAGTGTAAACCCATACTGTAGCTTCATGTTGGACGTGTCCTCAAGGGTCTACAGTATGGCACCGTCCAAAACCCGGGACTTTGAGAGTCGTCCGGACTCGGGGCCGTCGAGTCCAAAGCAGGCGCTGTTTGACTCGTGGCGCGCGCGAAAAGGCATGCGCGCCAATTGGTGTCTCAAGCTCCAGTATCTCGTGGTGTTGTATTATACTACTACGTTCGATCTATAGAACAAATCCTATACACTGTGCATATATATATATACTATATATATATATTATATACTTATATACTACATGTATACATAATGTCAAGTTACGATTAATAAACCTCCCCTAGTTAATCCGAAGACACAAACCCACCAGAAATTGCCCAAATTAAAAATATTATTCGTGCCTATTTCCCCCCCTAATCTTCTAGTTGGGCATCAGATCCGAACCCACAACCAGGTCAATTGTTCGTATTACTACTACTACTACTACTACTACTCCTACTGCTACTGCTACTGCTACTGCTACTGCTACTGCTACTGCTACTGCTGCTACTGCTGCTACTGCTGCTACTGCTGCTACTGCTACTGCTACTCCTACTACTACTACTACTACCACTACTACTACTACTACCACCACCACTACTCCTCCTCCTCCCCTGCTGCTGCTACTGCTACTACTACTAGTACTACTACCACTACTACTACTACTACTACCACTACTACTACTACCACCACCACTACTCCTCCTCCTCCTGCTGCTGCTACTGCTACTACTACTAGTACTACTACTACCACCACCACTACTACTACTACTAATACTACTACTAGTACTACTACTACTACTACTACTACTACTTACCTACTACTACTACTACTACTACTACTACTACTACTACTACTACTACTACTACTACTACTTACCTACTACTACTACTACTACTACTACTACTCCTACTGCTACTGCTACTGCTACTCCTACTACTACTACTACTACTACCACTACTACTACTACTACCACCACCACCACCACCACGCCTCCTCCTCCTCCTCCTGCTGCTGCTGCTGCTCCTTCTCTGCTACTGCTACTGCTACGTGCTACTACCACGACCACCACCACCACCACCATCACCACCTACTACCTACTACATGTTTGATGAAATCCTTAAAAATGTCTAAGGCTCAGGGCCTATAAATTGCCTTATTAAAAAACAACTAAAGACAATCATTTGACAAGCTCACAAAGGGTACCCTCACAAGCGCCTCTATGGGGAGGCAAAGAGTGCCTGGAGAGATCGTGGAGGACTTGCGGAAGAGGCATCGACGAGGCCTTCCAGACCGGACTTCTTGCCACCATCTTTTCAACGGGAAGGTTGTCCAAGCCAGTACGACGACGGGTACACCCTCCCCGCTACATCCCGGAGGAGCACCAGTACAAGGTGAACTTCAACGTGGCCGTTCAGCGGAAGTGAGGGAGCCTGGAGGTGAACCTAGTCGGAATGGCCATCCGCAAGAACATGAGCAGGTGGCACTACGAGAACGAGGAGACCTACCTGAAGGCGGACTATATCCGGGAGGCCATCTACTACAAGGTCATGGGGTCGCTACACCACCGCCGGCACCAGGGTGGAATGAGCAGGGATCCTATGGTGGAATGGGGCATGAACAACAAATGATGATGATTCAGATGTTCAACATGCTTCGACAAGAAAATCAGGCACTACGAGCTGAACAAGGGGAGTTGATGCAAGAGATAAAACATCAACGAGCCAGCTTTGAAGCGAGAGTGCACCAACTTCAGCGAGACCTGGACAGCAGACCTTCCGAACGCTGGAGAGTGGAGAGTCGGTTAAACGTCAACTTGATCTGGCCGCAGGGGAGTCAAACGAGGCGTTGGAGTGTCGGGACCTGAGGCAGAACGAAGACGGCTCTATGAAATGACCCCTATGCAGCAGATTGAGCACTTGCAGCAGATGATGGGTGGTCCCACAAATCCGGCACCAGGTGAAACACGACAAGGACAACGCTTTCGAGCTCCACCGGAACGCTCCAGATCCATTCAAGGGACAAGGAGAAGGAATAGTGATCAAGCTCAGCGGCCACCTCCTGGAGTCCCCAAAGTACACGATTCCGGAAAAGGTGGAGTACAACCTCCTGGGAATGGCAAGGGTGGTACTGCAATACAGTCGAGGGCAACCAAGGGGACTACATCGACCTCAGCGGCGACGGAACCCCTGACACGGCTCCCATAGACCTGGCTGACTGGCTCACGGTGATCGAGCCGGCAATGACCCTATAACCACTACATTCATCTTCGACCACTTCAACGCGCTAGCTGCTCCATCGAGCCCTCTGCTGAGCTCAAGAAGCCTCGCTGGACACGAGTGGAGAAGCGGGCAATCAGCATGATGCTCGCAGCAGTGCCAAGCACAGTGAAAGAGGAATTGGTGGCTACCCGAGCTCTGTCACCGTTGAGGTTGGTGTGCAAACTCATGGTTCTATATCAACCAGGTGGCATACATGAACGCACCATCATCTTGAGACAACTTGAAGAAACAGTCGAAGCAGGGTCTCGAAGCGATGCCTGCATGGGGTTGCGCCGTGGATGAGGTGGCTCTGCCTTGCCTCGGACATAGGATTAAACCCAGATTCGACCATCCTGCTGAAGGGGATCAACAAGTCAATTGTCAACAAGTTGAGTCGAAAGGTGCTCCAACAGCAGCCAGAGCTTCAATTCCGCTGCTCGCTGGTCCGAAGCACCCTGCAGTTGGACACCATCCCAACAAAGGAGACGGTGAGGACCTTCGCGGAGCATTTGCTAGCTGAGTTGGAACAGCTGATGCACAAGGTGAGGCAGCCAGCAACAACAACGAAGCCGACGGCATCTGGCAATCCGCAGGTGAAGTCCATCCAGCAAGAGGAGAAGAAGACTGACTCCCCAACGAAAGGAGTGGGCAGGCACTTCAACACGGAGGCTGGATGTCGGCGTGGCCAGAGCGGTGGAGGGAACAGAGAGGCGTTGCTTTGTCTGTGGTTTTGCAAAGGAGTGCCCGAGAAAACCAACAAAGGGAAAGCCATCTCATGAGGGGAATCCCGAAGGAGAAAAACCATAAGGTCCAGAAGCTCAAGGAGAAGGGCACTGGAGGCGGATCTTCCAACGACTCGGGGACCTCCTTGTCACCGCAAGCTCCGTCGGCCAACCTGTGGGTCTGACCTGGCGGAATCCACGGCAGGAAGTGCAGAGGGACTGAAAGGGGTCTTGGAGGAGGCGCACAAACTCCTTCGAGGCATGAATATGAAGGATGGGCCGGGGGGTAGCCAGACGGACCTCACCAAAGCCCTCAGACAGATCAACAAGGCCGGTGATTCTGGTGGCCCAGGCACCCTTGTTCCGGCCGGTCGACTTGTACGCGACCTGGGATGCAAGATCGAGTGGTCTGGGGAAAGTTGCCGCTTGGTCCATCCAACGAAAGGGAACATTGAGGTGAACATCGAGAACGGCTGCACACAGTTGTCGCATGAAGTGTCCCTGGAGTTGATCAGGGAGTTGGAGGAGGCAAGATCCCGACAGCTCTCACTTCCTACCGCTTCGGGGAATCTCACACAGATGTGGATTGGATGGAGAGGGTAGTCTATGAGTGCCCAATCTTCCAGAACATCCCGCTCCCCATCAAGGACAGGCTGGCAGACACTCCTGCAAGGGACCTGGACATCCTCGGGGCTGAAGCAAGCTGGGGGTGATACTACAAGGCTGCTGGAGGTGGACATCCTACGTGATCAACGACACGACATGTCCAAGGACGACGCCATGTATGCAGCACTACTTCGCATCGCCATGCTGCTGGGGTGGGTTGACGCCGTGATCGGAGGCCCAAATTGCAGAACACAAAGTGAGCTCCGACACCATCCAGTTACTGGACCGCCTGGGCCCTCACGATTCGTGGGACGTGCCTGGGGGTTGGATGAGTTAGATGAGGTGGAGATGGCCAAATGCCACTTGGATGATCTCCTGTTGTTCCGCATGGTGACGCTGTACATCGTGGCCAAGATTGGACGAAATGCACGGTTGGCACTAAGAGAAGTCAACCAGTCTGCACACAGTGGTCAGGTTCTTGATGGAACCGCCGGCAGCTCCCACATGCCGGAAGTCGCGTCGTTCTGGAGGACTGTACCTCAATCTGGACTTGGTCACCTTCAACCAGGGCGCCTACGGTGGCGTGGCGGTCAAGCCTACTTCACTGGCACTTAACCTGGAGTTTACGGTCCCGGAAGATCAAGGACCACCCAAGGCCTTCCTGAAGTCCAAGCATCAAGTGTCGAGCGCAGAGCTGGCGCGTTGGGGCACCGGGCATGATGAGGGAAGTGGCTCGCCGAATCGCTGTTGACATTCAGAAGAAGCGGGTCACGATGAAGGCATTGTCCTGGCAGGAACACCTGGCACAAGGCCATGTACCCTTTCGAAAAGACTGTGCTGTATCGCAGCACCATGTGTCCTGTCCCTGGACCTTACTGGCCCTTTCGTGACAGGCACCGACACCGATGGTGATCCCAAGAAGTACCTGTTGGTTGGCGCGTACACTTGGCCGGTCATGGATGAGACCCCATGGGACGATGTAGAACGGTTAGAAGTCCATCCTGATTGGCCTCAGCTGAAAGAAGAGGAAGCTCTCCGTGACGTGGAGTATGAGGTAGAGCAAGACCTTGCTGCACATGGAGAGGAGATGTCCTACCGACCAACATCGGATGAAGGGGAGACCAAGACCTTGGAGCTGTGGAAGAAGAGGGAGAATGCGAACTACCAGCTGGCTTCAAAGAGCGCTTCGGAGGTGTTGGCAGGAACTCAGGAGCTGTTCAGTCTGTTGAGGAGACATGGATGTCCTGTGGCACGAATCCATACCGATGTTGGGAGGGAGTTTGACAACAATCCCTTCAAGCGATGGTGCATGCAAAGAGGACTAGCTCGGACATTCAGCCCTCCTGATGAGCACCAGTCAAATGGCAGGGCCGAGGCAATGATCGCTTCGATCAAACAACGAGTCCGACGACTTCTACATGCCTCGGAGATGCCAACGAAATCGTGGCCGGCGGCGGCAAGGCATGTTGACGGTGACGGAGCTGGAGAGAAGGCGCAAGGAGAACATCAAGGAGAAGCTTCCGCACTTTGGGCAGCTCATTACCACTCGCAAGCGAGCCTGGGAACGTGGGGGACCACTCCTACACCGGAGGTATCCAAGGGGCACGCGGTGTTGACCGACAAGGAGAAGGTCAAGGTGGTGAGCTACCTGATCAAAGACGTCAAGGAGCCGAAGAGCAAGAGGATTGCCTCCCGGAGGGGACAGATGAAGATCCCAACAAAAGAAAAAGGCTGGCGTTGATCAAAGATTTTGACTCGTTTGGGCCTGGTGAAGGAGGGAGAGATGTGGCTGGTTGAACGGGCACTATATGGGCTGAGGGAGTCTCCGAAACTCTGGCAAGATTACCGAGACATTGAGATCCGTCAAATGTCCTTTCAGGCCAACCACATCACCTATGAGTATCGACAGAGCTTTGCAGAGGAGAACCTGTGGCTGGTGCGTCGACGAGACTCAGAAGATGGGGCGAAGGTCGAAGGACTAGCTCTTAGTCTTGTCTACGTTGATGATGTCATGCTGTTTGGCCCAAAGAATATCGTGGAAGGAGGACTTCAAAGCTTTCGGAGGACATGGGAGACCTCAGAACCCACGTCAATTGGAGAGGCTGAACCAGTGCGCTATTGTGGCATGGAGCTGAGCAGGACTGAGCAGGGTCGCCAACCAATGTTCCTACTTGCCGGAAGTGGTTCGATGGCATGGAAGATCTCAGCAGCGCTCAGGTCATGAAAGAATCCCAGGAGCCGGAAGATGAGCTAGATCGGACACCTGCACAGGTAAGAAAAGCCCAACAGCTTGGTGGTGAATTGCTCTGGCTGGCAACAAAGACGAGACCAGACATCGCTTACGTGGTGAGCAGGATTTGCTCAGCAACCAGCGGAGCACCATGAATGCAACTCAAGGACTGGGCTTGTGGTATAGGCGGGACGCCAATCTCATCCTCGAGTCGGTCAGCGATGCCTCTTTCGCCCCAGGTGGCGCCATAGCCATGAGTGCGTCATCACGACGCTGAGGCTGAGTTGGTAATTGAGGTCATTGAGGCAGTGGTTGTTGGCGACAGCATCGCATGTCTTGTTGATGAGATGGCCGCAGACATCCCAAAATTCCTCAAGTGTGACAACACCGCGGCAGTGTCGATAGCAAGCTGCGCTACGGGTGCTTGGCGTACCAGACATCTGAAGGCGCGCGCCGCACACTTGAGGTGGAGGGCGCTGAAGTACCAACCTGGACGTGAACTCAACGCCGACATACGGACCAAAGCCCTGCCCGTTGCTCGACTCAACGATTTGAGACAAAGGATGGGAATGTCGTGGCAGCCTGACTCAGTCGATGAGATCCACGCCGAAGTATCGCCTGGAGAAGGTAGTGAGAATCGCAGCAGTACTTTCTGCCCTGCAAGAAGTCCATGGTGCCATGGCTGAGAATGTCACCAAGGAGGTGGATGACCACACGAAGGGTGACCAGATACTGTACCTCCTCAGCGTCATGATGATGTTGCTGGGAATGGTGCTCATGAAGGTTCTCCAGAAGTGTCGGAACAGATGGAACTCAGGGGATGAGGAGGAGCCTATTGCTGTGAGGTCTATGAGGGCACACCCGACTGGGACTTCATCGCGGTCGAGGCCTACGTCACTGGGAAGGGGCGCAACTTCACCCGGGCCAAGGACATGGGAGGGTCCAACTTTATCAAGGTCGAGACCTACGGCACTGGAGGGAGATGGAACTTCAGCGACCACAAGGCCAACGGCTCGATCAGGTGATCATCCAATGGCATCGTCAATGGAGTCCATGAGTTCGGCGGAGGCACGAGGGAGGGCATGGGTGCGCTCTTTGGATGCCCAGTCGTCGAACGGGGAGGCCACTGCGGCGCATGCCAGTGGCCGACGCAGCAGCAGAGGCCATTCTGCAAGACCACGAACCTCCACACCGACCCGAGGTGCGGAGCTGTCACCGGCACGATGCTGGAAATCCGGCAGTGCAAGGTGTGTGGAATAGCGGCTTGAGCACAAGGCCGGACTTTTCCAAGGCTGCTCGAAGTGAGCAGGGAGGAGTGCAGATCCGCAAAGGATGAAACGCACAAATCAAGAAGTGTACAACTTGAAGCCGCTTTTGTGCTCGAAGAAGAGAGCGTGAGGTCAGCACTTTCATCTAAAAAGTTGGGGAGATCCACATTCGTATATCTCGAGTTTGCCTTTACTCAAACACAAACATACACACACATTTGATGGTTCTTCTCCCGAATGATCTTCACAATCTTTAAGACCAGAATCTTCTTTGCTAAGTATATAATCAGTGATCTTTACGTCCGGTCGTTGCTCCATGGAGCCATTCTCCTGGGACTCACAACCTCAAAAGACCAACCGACCCACCCCGCAAACGTCCGGCGCCCAGTCAGGCCTCGCCTGCGCAGAACCAGGCCCACAAAGTGCTAAAAGCTCGGCGGCCTAGGAAAGCTGGAGTTCCAGAAGGGGCCCAGTCAGACACGGCTGTAAGCGAGGGAAAGGTCCTAAGGTAGCAAAAGCATCGGGCCGAATTTTCTTCATCAATTAGTTTGCCCTAGCGAGTCTTTCGATCCAAGAAGAGTGGATCTTTGACTACCCGACCGACCGACCGAACCAAACACCCTACTTGGAAGACCTGCTTGGAAGGACTCACCAAGAAGAGACTGCCCGCAAAAGACCAGCTTTGGCGGATTGGTCTCGTTCAAGGACTTCGATTGTCGGTCTTTAGTGGTCGACCATCAGGTTTTAAAAGCACCCTCCAACAGGCGTTTCCCGGTGACAACTGTCCCAAAGCAGCCTGACATCGCTTCGAGCCTCGTTTCAGTAGTCGTCCGAGTTCTTCCAAGAAGCGCCGTCGTCCCGGGCAAATCGTCGGGCCGGGACCCAGACTTCGGACGTGTCCAAACAAACGGGGTCGGGTCGTGGCCGCCAGGAGTCCAGCCAAGAGGGCGCGGCACTGAGTGCTGACCTCAAAAAACCTAGGCTGTCACAGCTTCTAAGCCGTCCGCACCTTGCCCTGGAGGTGTCCGCAAGGCTTTCATCCCGCAGATCTGGGCCCCCCACGGTGTGGCTCCGGCGCCGGAGGCGGTCCAAGCTCAGTGGCTCCCCTGGCGGAGGTCCGTCCGGGGGAGCAGGAAATGCCTGAAAGGAAGCTCCAACAAGGTTGGTGCCGCCAGTCAGGATTTCTCCTCATTCATTCTCATTGCATTCTCATTCATTCTCATGCATTCTCATTCTCGTTCTTTTTCTCATTATCTCTCTCTCTCTCTCTGTCTGTGCAGAGTCTAGAAGCTAGCAGTGTAGCTGCCGCGGCACCCGTCCCACTAAGACACTCTGGAGGGAATAATGTGGCCGCAGAAGCGCAGAAGCCGTGATTGACGTGATTGACTTGGAGCCCGGGTCAAACATCCTCACAAGGCTGGAAAGCACTTGCGTGGCCTACGTCGTAGATGTGTGGCTTTCTCGGTGTGAGTTGTTTCCAGCAGAATGGCAATTGATGGATGCGGTCGAATTCGAGCTCCCAAGCCATCCTGCTGACCTGATTCAAGCTGTCTCTGGGGCTGCGTGGCATGCACCACCTCAGGCAAAAGCACATCAAAAAGAGCATGGATAATGATCTTAGGATGGATGGAGCTGCACAAACACGCACCCAAAGAAGATGACCAAGACTTCCCCGCAGCAGCTCCAAAAAAGAATTGCTTCTCCATGAGCGTGGCTCTGAATTCATGCATCTGGTACCCTATGGCCCTATGGTGCACAGGCTCTTTCATCTCTGTTACCTTCAGACCTAAAGGGCTTAGCGGGAAGCGTCGTCCAGAGTCGTCCGCAGGCCGTGAGACCAAAACGGATCCCTTTTTGATGCCATGGGGTGGCCAAGGGAAGCACCCGTGACATGCTTCTGCACGTCTTCAGTAGCGGCTGAGGTAACTGCCAGGGTTCGAAGACTCTCAGTGGTACAAATCCTCTCCAGCAGCGCGGCATTGCCACCGCGGAACTCCTCACGGCGGTCGCGGAACTTCTCATGGCGGTCTGCTGATCAACACGCAAATCTGGCGCCTTGATCCATTCCATCTGGACGGCCGTCGCTTGGCTGGAGTTCGGGGGATGTAATGTAGGGTAGAGGAAACTGGTCGTCCAAGCGCCCCTGTTCCACTTCCATAATATGATTCCAGGGGGTGTATATCATATATATATATATATGTAGTGCAGCCCCCCGCCACCCCTCTGTCCCCTCCGTCCTGTAAAAGGTGATCGCCTTGATCGAGTAGCTCGTCGATAGAGTCAGAGACCTGTCGAGAAGCTCTGACGACGGGGCCCGGGGCAACAAGGAAGGCTTCCAAACGAATCCCGCCGCCTGGCCAGCCGAGCCCTGGCCCCTTGCCGGCCGCTGTGCTCTTGGGGATCTTCTTACCAAACAAGCCCCTTCAACCCCGGTGGAGGCCCCCAAAAAAAACAATGTGCAGGAGCTGACTTCAGCGATGTTGCCACTGGCTCAACCCATGGCTACGATGGGTGCATCAAACAAACGAACCCTAGCAGGGCGTTGCGTTGGCTCAAGTTGAAACATATATAACCCAAAATCAAAAACACTCGAACCCACCAATGGGTCAACACTTCGGAGCAAATCTAGCGAGATCTGGTGAATTGTTCCCCGAGCAAGCGGACGTTCCGAAACGACACCCAGCCTGCACCTCCGACACGGGCAGAAACGCCTCGAGCGCCAGCTTCGTTTCAATCTCATCATCCTGTGCCAGACCCCAGGTGTTAGAGGGATGGACGCTGGAGGGATGCAAAAGCACGTGCCAGGGCCTGGATGACAAAGGAAGCACGTAAAAGAAGTAATCTGGAAGATTCTTAGGAGATGACCTGATAGTGCTGTCATCTCAGCACTTGGGTCCGCTGATAGCTATCCCTCTGTCTAGTTGCCACTGAGTATGGATAAAATGGAGCCAAATGCCACTGGTAAGAGTAAATCTGGATGAATTCCCATGAAGAAGAGTGTACCAAGTGGGATGACGATGGTAGGGGCATCGACTCATCTACTGAATAAAACATGAACCTGGAAGCCCACACAACCCGAAACAAATGATAGATGGATGTGTCATGTCATGATGCTTCCACAAGTGTGTATACATACATACATACATACATACATACATACATACATACATACATACATACATACATACATACATACATACATTGCATTGCATTGCATTACATTACATTACATTACATTACATTACATTGTTGTCCTGATTGTATGGATGGTCAGGAGTCTCTCAACTGTCTGTGCAACCATACAATGCGGTACATAGACAGCAAAACGGCTCCAGTTTGTATTGATTGTTATTCTGAGTGAAGTGGGTGCAAAATCCACTACACAAAGCCGGACAAACAGCGCAGCATGTTTTCCAGCGCAAGCTAAAGTGAAAAGCTAGGCTCTGTGCGCACCTGATCCGTAAGGGATGGCGAGCATTCATGACATGCGCTTGTGAACTGGTGGTCGAAACTTCACACTCCCAATACTCTGTTGGCATGAATGCGTATTGGGATGCTTCGCCACTTCCCTCAACTGGATCCACGGGTGCCGAAGCCACTCCATGAAACGCTCGATGAGCTTGTCGCTCAATTTGGTGAGCGTGTCGGCCCACTGGAGGTCCGTCGGGACCCAAAACACGTCTGGACGACCAAGGTGTTGTTGGATGGCCCTGATGACAACGATCGTGCGCTTGTCTTCTGTCTTGGGGTTTTCCGAAATCAGCACGTCGTATAAGCTACGGCAGTCCGTAACACCAATGGTTCGAAGGGTCCGCTCCAGCTTGAAGGCCTTTTCACGGAACATGACTTCTGACAGCAAGTAAGCCATGTACGAGGCGCGGTCGATGCCCATGTCGCATGCGCTTGCTTCTGCAGACAATGTCGACCGGCAAACTCGAGTCGACCTTGAACTCTTCCAGTCAACCAACAGCCCGGTGCTCACTGCATCGGTGCATTGCGGCTCAGCCAAAAGGATCAATGAGCCGTGCTGGGAGGAAGAGCCTTCTGCATTGGCCCATGAGCTATCGCTGTAAGCCACCACCAGCGTCTGCGGTGAAATCTTCACCGGCCACATGCAGATGCCATCGGACTTCGTGGCATGCAAATGCTCAACTGCACGATACAGGTGGTGAAGGTCCTCGTAAGTCGACTTTGTGCCCTTGCTGCATAGCGACACAATGCTTGCCACATCCGGCCTTGTTTGGCCTGCCACCCATTGGAGTGAACCTCCAACCGACCTCAGCTCCGGCATGTCCTGAGGTTCAACCAGCTCTGCAAATCGCTTCTTGCATTGAACTGTGCCTGTTGCAATGCTCTCGATAAAGCTGGCTTGAGACAGCTTCAGAAAAGTTCGGCCATCATCACTCGGGTGCAAACTGATCTGCTTGCCCTTGAATGTCAGGGGGTTGCTCAATGTCAACTCTTCTTGCGATCCCCATCGAAACAAATCTGTCAACTCTGAGCGGTTCCAGCGGCTGTCGTGGCACAACAGAAAATCATCAACATATGCCACCATCAATGCAACCAATGTTTCACGCTCTTGACCGGGCAATTTGCTGTACTTGTAAAAACACATGCGGTCGAGGCTGTGCTGCGTGAAGCCTGCTTCCTCAGTGACTTTCTTCACAACGTGGAGTCCCCAAGTTCGTGGTGCATTGGAGAGCCCATAGATGTTGCCGTTCACCAAGTAGAGCTTGGACTTGAAGGTTCCAGCTCTGGCGGTCACGCCATCTTGTGGCGGTATGAGGTACAACGGCTGGCTTCTCTTCTCTGGGGTGCCTTGAAGGAAGGCGGTTTTGACGTCTCCTCCCCAGAGACACCATTTTGCACTGCCATCCATGAACATCATGTTGAGGCCGCTAACGAAGACAGCGTAAACCAGATATTCGCACTGCCTGGTGGGTGTAGCTGACTCACGGCTCAACTCATGGAGATCTGGGTCACAGTGGGCGAGTGCTACCACTCTACACTTCGCACGAAGTGGTGGAACACCTTTTGACTTGTCCCTGTATGCTGCTCTCGCTCGAAGGATGCGTTTGCGCAGCTGGGGATCTGACATGATCCTGTCGGCCTCCTTGTCATCGAGAGGGATGACGGAGTTGAACTGCTTCCAGGATGTTTCCTCGGCTTGAGCACTCTCGATGAACTTGGCAATGTTTTCTTGGCTCATCTGGAGGATTGCCTGCCAAGGTATCTCCTTGTCATATGCTTTGTGCTCCTGTCTTGTCATCTTCCTGTCATTGGCCGAGGATGGCTTGGAAGGTGTGCCGAGGTGTCCTTGTGTCATGTCATCGGCCGATGCCTCGGAGTCTGATGACTCGCCGGTGCCCATGTAGTCGGCAGTGGCCCTGTAGGCTCTGAAGGCGTGCTTCTGTGGCCATGGAAGTGCGACGTGTTCTGTGCCGTCACTGTGGTTTTGCTTCAGCTGTATGCCATCTGGAGTGACCTCCAGGCTGCTGATGTGTGCTGGGTGCTGTGGCTCATACCAAAGCTCTGTGATGTGGTCTTCGGGAGAATTGCGGATGATCTGGTTGTCATCCTCATCGTCATAAGGCTTGTCCCAAATGACGGTGCCGTGTGGGTAAGTGAGTACCCTGCGGTGCCGGATCCGGTTCTTCGGCGGACCAGCGTAGTGCGTGGTTTGCAATGCATGTGAGGCGATGTCTCGCCTGGCCCAAACCTTGAGGTTACCTGAGGTTCGAGCGATCTTTTGGTATCCTTGCAGGTGGTAGCTGTTGTCACCAATCTGCAGCTGCCGTGTGTGTTTTGCTATCAATGCTCTGTATGCTGAAGGTTGTTCCGGCAGTGGTTGTGTCATCTCACTGCTGCTTCTCTTGCCACCGAGTTCAGGTGGCGTGGAAGGTGCAACCTGTGTCAGCGGGTTGTCAGGAAGTGATTCGATGTCAATCACCTCTGATGTTGTAGTCCTTGGCTGCATGGCGGAAGCTGTTGCTTCGGCCTGTCCTGGTTGTGATCCATGAAGTGGAGTGCCAGGATGTGCAAGGCTCGGTGTTCTGGAAGCTGGTTTGTCTTCCAGTGCTGGTGTTGTAGGTCCTGCTTCAAGTGCTTTGGTCCTCGGTGTACGGGACCGGTGTTGTTTGCGTACCGGCACGTTGACCGCCGGTTCCATCCATTGTTCAGGTGTCATCCCAAAGGGGTTCTGGCCTGTGTGGATGACGGTCTGTCGGTATGTCGGTGAGTTCACGTTCAGGTGATATTCCACCTGAGGTGCTTGCTGGTATGGGTCTGTCTGTACTGCCTCTTCTGCCTGCTCTGCTGCAGCTGTCTGTGGTTGCGCTGCCGCTGCGGGCTGTGGCTGAGTGGCTGGTACTATAAAAGGTAAGGATGAGAGCGGTAGATCCAGTGCTGGCTCGAATGGGTCTTGTCCCAAGGGCTGCTCTGGGTCTTCCGGTGGTTCTGGTATGGTTTCGTCTTGGATCTGGTTCTCCTGCAGGTTCTCGGATGCCTGCCGAAGTTGCTTGATCTGGTCGTAGTCCGGGTTCCATTGTTCGAAGCCCCGGGCAATGCGCAGCTGGTGAGGTGCTACGCGGACCGTGTTGGTCCCGGCTTGTAGCCAAAAGCTCTTGCCATCCGGGTCTCGGCCTAAGAGGCGGGCCAGTTTGTAGCCACCCCTTTTACGGCCGCTCTTGGCGGTCCACCGCCAGTAGGCCACGGTGGATCCGATCTCTGGAATGTCTCCAGAGTCTGGTGCTGTGTTCTTCAAGAGTGCTCTCCTGAAGGTGCTGTCGATGGCCATAGCTGCAATCTGCTGTTGTGCTTCTGCCCGGATGCTGTCTGCAAATTGTTGTGCTTGTGCTTGTGTATGCCCAGTGACCAGGCCATGTGCGTCACTGAGCAGGTTGATCCCTTGTCTCGGGATTCTGCCGAAGGCTGCTACGTAAGGTGGTCTGCCGGTTGACCATGTGCAGCTGTTCTTGGCGTAGGCTGTCATGGCAGTGACGACCTGCATTTGGTCTCTGCCTGTGATGCCGTGGTAGTCAATGATTCTTTCCATGATGGTGCGGTATGTGTGGTTGTGTCGTTCGATCAGTCCGATCTTGTGGTGTGCTTCGGCGGGGACGTAGTCCATGTAGACTCCAGCTTCTTCCATGTCCCGCTCAAAGCTTGAGCGGAAGCTGCCGTCGGGGTCGGTTCGTAACCGAAGTGGATAGCCAAAGCTGCGGCACCATCCAAGTTGGAACTGTTCTGACACGTGCTCTGGTGTCCTATTGTCCAGCAAAATGCCGATGTGAAGGTGTGTTGCTTCATCAATGACACCGAGCATCATGTAGTTGGTAGACTTGATGTCTCTGACATAGATGATGTCCATCTGAAGTCGATCTCCAAACTGGGAAGCTCCGTCTTCATTCTGGAGTTGTCCTCCAGGAACTGGTCGTGGAAGTGGTCTGGTGCGTTCACAGCTGTTGCACTTCATGTGGTCCAAGGCTGAGTACACAGCTTGGTTGCGAACTCCGTTCATCGCAAGGAGCTTCTTCAACTCGGGCGTGCTTGGGTGGCCCAAGTTCTTGTGGAGTCGTCGTAGTGCTAGTTTTATCTCTGGGGAGATCTTGGCGTCTGATGCAAACTGGATCTCCTTCTCTTCCAGTGGAACTAGTCTGAGCGGGTTGTCCTCAGGCTGTCCATCGGGAGGTTGTTGATCCTGAGGTAATCCTTGCAGTGGATCTTGTGTGTCCTCTGCTGTTGCTTGCTGATGCTGGCTGCCGCGGGGTCGTGCTGTATGAGGTATGTCCTGGGCTCTGCCAAACATGAAGATGGCAATGTGCACTGGCTTTTTGAATCGAGCCCTGGGATGTCGCAGCTCTTGTAGGTCTTCATGTATGACCTCAATGCCTCCGTCGGTGTACTGGAGTGCGGCTGCTCTGTGTCTGTGTGGGATGTGCCATGGGAATCTCCACAAAATGGGCTGCAGGGAGATCTGGACTCGTTCCATGTGTTGCCACTGGGTGAGCCTCAGTGTGAGTGCGAACAGTGGATCTGAGGTTGGCAACACAAAGCTCTTGTACCTTGTGGTTTGGAAGGTGGTTTCTGCCATCTGCAATGCCTCCTGCCAGGCCTCTGGAGCCATGGTCATCCAGACCTGGTGGTGTTGTTGTGGTCTGTTGATGCCTCGGTCTGGGTACCGTTGGTGGACCTCTTGCTGGATGCCCTGAAGGATCTGGGTGACCATCTCATGAGGATAGACCTGTGACAGTCTAGTCTCGCGGCCTTCGATCGGCACACATTGGTGTAGCTGTTCTGGGGTCAGCTTTCTGGTGAGGCGGTGCAAGATGTGAGGGCAGTTCCCCATGAACCTAAATCCTTTCTTGATCATCTGGCCTCTGGAGTTGGTGGCACCATATGCTCCGGAATGACAAGTTGTGGTCATCACTCCGTCGAGCTTGAGAAGGCTTTGGATGTCAGCCTCTTGCCACAATCTGCTGGTGATGGGGTTCTCGATCAAGAAGAGGCGGCCTTCCTGGTGCTGTTGTCTGCACCATTGACAAATCTTCTTCAGCAGCTTGCGGGCCTTTGCCCTTCTCATCAGCAGCAAGATCTTTCTCTTGACATAGTTGCAGTTGTCCTGCAAGATCGTCCAATCACGACAATCGATTCCTTGAATCAGCACCAGTGGCTTCAGCTTTCCGATGAGCTGCTCCAACTGTAGCTGATCTGCGGGCTTATTCAGATCCCATCCTGTGGTAAAGTCGATGGGCTGAGCCGCTGAGAGCCCGAATCTTCCACAGCGCTTGGAGATGTTGGCGCTGCCTGCGAATGTCTCCAAGACATCAACTTTGGACCGGCTGGCCCGAATCTTGTGCATGTTCAGAGGCTTTTCATCGACGGTCTGGTTCACCATGGCATACTCAATGGAGAAGACTTGGTGAGCCTGCCGGATGCTGGTGCGAAGAGCCCTTCTGCCAGCATTGGTGAGCAGGTTCGTGGAATGGTTGGATGGACTGGTCACAGTGAAGACGGTTCTTCCAGTCCAAGTCTTCGGAAGCTGAGTGTCTTGGTGTGACTGCCATGGGTACGTGATGGTTTCAAATGTCCCATCCTCATATTGAACCTCTGCACGGCATTCTGGCACCAAAAGGTGAGTGGGCACAGGACAATCTGCTGGGTTGAGCTGGAATAGCAGGAGTCTTGGGGTGATGTGATGCCTAATGTACTTCGTCTTCGACCTTTCCCAAAAGTCCTTGTCCTGGCCATCTTGACCTGGGTCATTCACCACTCCCAGCCGTCCGCCGGGTAGCCGTCTGGATCCTCGGAGTCGGGGAATGCTTCCGAGTTGACCGTCTCCATCATCTCGTGATATTCCTCCTTGGTGAGCCCGGTCTGCAGGAAATTGTCGTAGTCCTGTGCCGTCATGTCGTAGCGCTGTGCCTTGTTGGTCGAACTGGCACTGCTCACGGACATCGAAGAAGTCCTGCGGCTGGAGGGAGCTGGGGCTGTCATCCTGCTCTTCCCTTTGCCCTTGAAGACCCGTTTGGGTGATGCTGCTCTCATGGCCAAGGGACCCTTCTCCAAGATGTTGGCTGCCGAAGGCAACGGCAGCGCTGAGGAGCTGGAGGATTTTGGTGAGTACTCCACACATGCTTCGTGCTCGGGGAGCCATTTGAACTTGAGATCGCACCTCTTGCATCGGCTGTATCGGCCGTGGGCATTGCCGTACCTCTGGAACTCTGGATGCGTGCAGTGCTTCTGAGACACCTTTGGCCTTGTGAGGTCCTTTCGATGCATCTCTTTGAGCTCCTGCTCCTCCGCCAAGGTCAACCATGACCGGGGGCGAAGACACAGCCGAACCAAGCGAGCCATCTGTCTCAGGCAGTTGAACTCCAGGTAGAGGACCCGAAGGATGATGGTCCTCCAAGCCGACAGCCATTCTGGAGCTTGCTTGGTGCGATGCATAGGCGGCGTGGATGTCAACGTCGGTCGAACTCTGAGAGATCACAGCTTCGGGGTGCACGACAACTTCAGGACTTGGTTTGTCCCAAAAACACTCATGTTCCAACTCTTTCCAACAAGACAACTTGGCAACCTGTGTTGGAAAGGCGTTGATGTAAGCAACAATGTGACCATGTCGACGACGGAGCGGCAATGAAACACCAACTTTTGTCATGTGCAGAACGTTCTGACTCATGTCAATGATGCAACCCAACTGCTCCAACAAGATGCGACTTGCTAAAAACGGAATGGGCAAATCCAGGATGCTGACTCCCAACACCAATCCCTGAGTGACCTGGCCTGCAAAGGCTGCTGGGAAGTAGCATCTGCCGAGGGCCGTCTGGCAACTTCCTGCGCCGAATTGGAATCGGTCTTTGCAAGGCTCATGGTGGCACACCAAACCATGGTTGTTGAGGAGTTTCTCATGGGTCTGCATCCACTTGGTTCCGGCACACGACCGTTGACATGCTGTGTCCAATACCATATAGCCTGAAAGGTCAATGGACTCTGCAACAAAAACAAATGCCGACGTGTCAACAGTGTCAACAATCTCACTATCAATGCTCTTGGTCATGAAGGTGTAGAAGGTGTCCGAAGGGTCTGTAGGGTCATCCTGCTGTTCATCCCCATAGGTCACAACGAAGGTCTTCTTGGGGTAGTTGGACGAGGTACCGGATGATGAAGGAGCCCCTCCTGCCGGCTTGCCCTTTCCCTTCTTTTTGCCACCTCCCTTGGATGAGATCGAACATTCGGGGTCGCCCGACCAATGACCAACGGCCCCGCATGCTGAGCAAGTGGATGTGCGTTTGCGTTCCTCAATGCTCTTACGACCTGTAAACTTCCGACCAAGTGTTGCTGCTCTGAGCTTGTTTGATGTCACTGTCAAAACTGATGCCAACTCGCTCAATGAGTTTCCAAGATCATCGTCGACCGCTTCTGCACTATCGCCTGGTGAGGCGTCCGGTTCATCCTCAAGCGGCTCAAAGAACTCTTCCTCCTGACCATGTTCGGTCAGCGGTTCTTGAACCTCCTCCTCATGCTCGGCCTCTTCAACAGGCTCGTGTTCAGTCTGAAAGACCTTCCTTGGGAAGCCTTTGCCTTTGCCACGATTGTACGCCGAGGCTGAGGATGGAACAGTGGATGAGGCGCTGGTGGATGTGCTGCTTGACCAACTCTTTCCGCTGCCCTTGTGATGGCTATTGGAGCTAACACTGCTTCCACCTTGGCGCCAACTACCGGGCTGGTACACAGCAGGGGTCGGACGAAAGTCCGGGAACTGGAGGTTGAGGCTGTCAACAATGTTGTCAAATTGTAAACTGCTTTGCGCACCGATCAACACAAGCCGCTGCAACTGAGGGTCCAAACGACAACGTTCCAACAAACGGTTTCCTCTGGACTCGCTGTCGTACATGGCAGCCGAACTGATTCCAACACTTTGCAAGTCCCGTTCAACACGTTTGTATCTGTTGATGAACTGTCGTATGGTCTCATGACCTTGCCTGGAGATACCCTCATAGTTTGACAACAGCATGCGCTTCTGGTAAAGCAACTTTTGTTCAAGCGGGCCTTTGAGGCAGGACAAGATGTAGGATACGCCGTCCTTGGCGTTGACCTTTTCCAAATCCATATGCTCTGCTTCGGCCTCCGGCTCGCCTGACAACGATGAAAACAACATCAATGCTGCTTCGGCTCCTGTGAGGTAATGTTGTACCTGCATCTGCCATACTTGAACTCTTCTTTCGTATTTTGCGTACGCCCTCAAGTCCGTCGACTGGTATTGCCACTTTGGCGGCTGAGGAGGAGAGCCGCCGCGCCATTTCAGTCCTGGTGCAGGTCCCTTACGGGAGTTCCACGACTTGTCGGATGCCGAATCGGCTCGTCGCTCGTCCAGCAACTGTCGGAGGGCGTCAACCAGCTCCGAACTTGATGTGCCTGTCTTCGCCTTAGGCGACATGTTCAGCTTGGGCTTCTGCTTAGCGGAGGGTGAAGTCGGTGATGACTGCTTAGTAGGATCCTGATCATCTGCTTGCACAGTGGTCTTGTTCTTGCGCCTCCTTCGACTCGAGGTTGAGGATGCTTTCTCCGGATCTAAATCAACAGAGGGCCACTCGTAAACCGAGGAAGGACTGGCTTCCGCCGGATCATCACGCTCCTTCTCTCCCTGCACGGAATCCGAACATTCGGCCGCTGGCCTCCAGGGAGAGTCGGATTGTGGAACTTCGGCGGGCATCACATCAGCCTTTGGCACAAACATCCAAACCCCGTCACCTGTTTCGTGCCGAGTCGGGGCATGGGCGTTGTAAAACTCATCATGTCCACAACTGTCACAGGTGTACGAAGCCGGGGCAACCAATGACCAATGCGACGAATGACACCTCAGGCATCGCCAATGAGATGTCGCACCTGGATCGTCATCGTCCACAGACGCGTGCAGTGCTTCCAACTCTGCCAGTTCTGAAGGCGACCAACCGGCAGGTAAAGAAAGGTCCTCAGCGTCCATGGCGGCTCCGGTGCCAACTGAGTGAAGTGGGTGCAAAATCCACTACACAAAGCCGGACAAACAGCGCAGCATGTTTTCCAGCGCAAGCTAAAGTGAAAAGCTAGGCTCTGTGCGCACCTGATCCGTAAGGGATGGCGAGCATTCATGACATGCGCTTGTGAACTGGTGGTCGAAACTTCACAGTTATATCTAATGTGTATATAACACATATGCTGGGCGCGGATGACTTAGGCTTCAAGCCCGAAGTGACATACCGTAGGTGGACGAATTATTCAAACCCTTGCAGAATTCACCCCCCTACCCCCCATAGTTCAATGTTGGCCTTACATTACATTACATTACATTACATTACATTACATACATATAACTACTTGGAATCCATGTGATTGTTTCCCGCCACCTTGGACCCTTTTTGACATCAAAACCCGCTGTGCTCTTTGTTCCGATGCGATGCGTTCCGCTCCCAAGCACGCCTCTCTGAAGCACTCCCATGTCGCACCCGGCGTGGTTGAGGCTGTGTCAGCCTCCACCGGAGCATCGAAAGACCCAAAACTTCAGCAAAATTCCCTCATGGGCGGTCTGGCCAAAACATGTGGAAGTGTCTGGCCTCCGGGGGTACCGTTCAGAGGAACTCCCCGCGAAGGAGGTGGAAGGAGGAGGTCCGGACTTTACACCTTAAATTAAAGTGCCGGTCATTTGATAATCGGGGTCCCTGCGGTAGGCGAAAGCCATGGACGCTTGAGGAGGGGGAAGAACTAGGATTGTGTGAAACTAGTTTGTCACCTTGTAGCCTTGGCAAGGGTATAGGACACTCACCTCCACCCCAGTCAATGTGTCAAACGTCGTTGCGTGTCGCATCTGGGCCACCCAACTAGGCTTTCAACCTCAGCCATGGTGAAGAAGCCTGGAACAAGCGTCTGAGCACGACGAACGTCTGAGCGAACAAATGGGGAGTCCTGTTAAGCCCCATGCATGTCATCTACCTGACAGGAGAGTCATTGTGATCTTTCACTGAGCCGGTCGTTGGTGCTCCCTGAACTGCAGCGTTCCCAATTAGGTGATGACTCTGGAAATGCATGTGCCACTGTGGCACTTCTTGCGACTGTATATTTGGGGAGCCTGGCTCTTAGTGGACCATGGTTTACCCAAATCGCGACGCTTCTCTACAGAATGATAGGATTCATGCCCCCAAAAAATCTGACCCAAATCTAAAGGCTCCAAGGCCCCACCGAAGGCCCCACCGAAGGCCGAGGTGCGGCCTCATGGCCGGAGAGAGGCGTCTCCACGGCGTCCGGCATGCGGCCGAGACCGGCGCTTTGGTCACGCCCCAAAGCGGCCGGCCAGACGTGGGTGAAGGGCACCGTTTTGGACGAAGACTACAGGGATTGTGGTATGGGTGGGGTGGGTGGTATGGGTGGTATGGGTGGTATGGGTGGGGTGCTAGTAGCTAAGGGTCGGATGCAATCTTGGGGGTCTTGATGGGTCTTGAGTACTGCTCCTCAGCCATGGCGCACTTTCATAGTTGTCCATGATACTGAGCCTCAAGCCTATCACCAAGCAATCTCAATGCCAGCATTCCAGCAAAGCAGCCCAAGCTACTTCACACCGTGGTCCGCGTGACTTCTGCGCTTCTTTGCGAGCCCAGCCGCTCACCTTTCAATGTGAAACGCCCAAGCCCTTAAAGCCAGGGCGGAGGAGTGAAGAATTTGAGGAGGTGTCCAAACGTGCCAGAGGCGCAGGTTGTTGCAACAAGTGAACCCTTTCCCAATCTTATATGTGACATGTGTCATCTTCCCGGGCGTTGATAAATTAGCACCAGCTGCACTCTCCGTAGTCTCTTCACCAGAAAGAGGCCAGGTTTGCCCTAAGCTGCCGCTGAATCCGGCAGGTGTTCAGCTAACGGAGGCCTTGTCCTAGAAACTACTCGGTCAACTACTTGCCCTCCTTCCTTCAGAAAAAGAAGGGCTTCCTTCACTAACTCAATATCTCTTCATCTCGAGCTTCATCCACACGGGGCGGCCGCAGCAACCTCAGGGCAGCAGGTCACGCAGCCAAACCTCATTCTTTCTAGTGGTGCGGGGCCCGGGTACAGGCTTCTGACCATCCACCAACAACACCTAGGACCGTAGAATGCCATAACTGCCATAACACATGGAAGTCCAGCCATCAGTGCATCAACTTGTGTGCTTAAGTGAGAGGAAATCCCGTGCTTCCATGCCAGTCTACACAAATATATATATATATGTAAGATATATATATATATATAATATATATATGTGTGTGTGTGTGTATGTGCATATATATATATTATATGTACGTGTATTTATATGTATATCTATATATGTGTGTGTGTGTGTCTTAATTATGTTCTGGAAGGAGGGGCACGCTGCTATCCTCCGCCCTCTCCTCAGGTTGCGTATCATTTCTTTCGGCCCATCTTCTTTGCCCTCCATGAGCCCTAGGGCCTTCTAGGGCCTTCTAGGGCCCCCCAACAGCAAGGACTTGATGAGGCTTACGCGTTGGCCAGCACACGCCTGTGCGTCCGCAGCCCTGGTGGAGTCTTTGGCCCGTTGTTGCGTCCGCAAGAAACCGGACAGCCAGAGGCGATGCTTCGCTTCCTGCTTTGGCTGCTTTGATGCGACCAAAAGACTTGTACCTCATGATACTTCACCTCAAGCTTTTCGCTTTCGCAGCTTGCCAGCCGGTATGGTTCGCTTGAGCTTTGCAGGGGTCCGTTTCGTGTCAATCTTCTGGTTGGTCACCGTGCCCCATGTCACTGGTTGGACTCCCTCCACCCGCCGGACGGAACGGCTACCGTGTTCCAGGAACACGGTGTTGTCTTTATGCCACCGCCCCGGGAAGGAAGGTCTTCTGGCTTGGGGTTCTCCTCCACGCAGTGCCCAATAGACCCAACCATCGGGCCCGACAGGCAGCCTTGTGGCTTTTCCAACATGCCTCCGGTTGGAGTCAAAAAAGGGCAGCGTGGCAGACTGGATATCACTACAAACAACCAAGAGAGGTTGAGAGACCGTAGTGGTACATATGGGATAGGCTATAAGGCTGTTGAACCTCTCTGGGAACTGCCAAATCACTAAGTAATGATGGTGATGAAAGTGGCCACACTTGCCGTGTCGACGGCGTGTCGACTATGTCTCCTCACAAAACTCAACCTTGGTCGGGTGGCAGTGCCATCTCGACTCCTTGACTTTGGAGAAAGTTCTGGTGGCTGGCTGCGTGCATGACTGGCTGGTGCTTAGTACGGAATGAGGGAATGGATCCAATAGAATCTCTATTGGGGGCTCATCCCCTAATTCCCTGCCAAGCACCAGTCAGATGAATGACCAGAATCTCGTGTTTTGAACTTTGAAGGATGCCGTGCAGGCCTTCATGCGCAGAAGAGCGTGACTGGAACGTGACTGGAGTGCAATCGATCGTGCCCAAATTGCTAGACAACAGTCGACTCCATCGCCTCCCCCCCAAGAAAAGTGAGAACATGCCTTCAGTGGACCCACCATCGCTGCCTTCAGCGCCACGTCCGCCAAGTCGGAGCACTGGGGACAGGTCACACTCCTCCCTCACGCGTGTCTCGCGCGCGCGTGAGACTGAAGCATCCAAAGGTGGTTGATGGACACCCAGAAAATGGCGGACCCTCATCAATCTCGCGAGCCAGTCGTAGGGTCCCATGTGGATGAGAAGCGTGTGGGGTTCTGAGGAGCAAAAGGTTTGGATCCACTGAATGTTTGGATCTGCGTTCGCTATTGACTTATACACTAGCTCATCATGTCCTGAAATCACTAGTGCAACCACTCGAACATCAAAGCCTCCGCCAGCTCACCGGCTCGAGACGCAAACCAAACAGAACTACAGGGGTCCCCTCAAGACATCCGTGGCACAAATCCTCCGGATCCGTGGCTTAGATGCAGTTTTCCACATCACATCAATTACCTTGCCTGCCTCTCTCTCTCTCTCTCTCTCTCTATCTATCTATCTATCTAATACATTATACTATACAATGTATATTAATGTTGTTTGGCTGAGCCTTGGCTTCCGAGGGATATATACATATATATACCTATACAGTATATACCCCAGTCTGCGTGCCGACCACGATGTCGACACCGCTCTCTCGCCAAGGCACCGAGGTGTGCCGTTCGACCACATCCACTGCACTCCACGTCCTTCCCAGCCCGTTCTTTTGTTCCATGTCCTTCTTAACAGCTTTTCATAGGGTCTTCGAGGTGACCACTGGGTGACTTTGAAAAATTGAAGCCCCAAGTCAGCCCGGCGAGTCACAGCTAGTCCAGATGGATCATCCTTCGACTGCCCCTCTCTCTCTCTCTCTCTCTCTCTCTCTGTCTCCGAGGGTGCTCCCCTGCGTGTCCTTTACTCTCTGCAGTCTTGAAATCAAGAGAAGCCGCTGTTGGAGACCCTGAGTTGGATCCACTTGGTCCCAGGTGTCACGGGACCCGCTCCTGCGCAGCACGCTCGGAAGCCTGGTCCGCGAGGGCGACACGTGCGTGACTCAGGGGAGCACAGGGTGGTTACCCAGTCCTGGACGTTTCCCAAAAAACCAGGCCACTTCCCATATCAATGGTCAATGGCCCTATAAAAGGAAACGACCATTTGGTTTCAGATTGTTTCTGGCTGTTTGGGCGCCCTGGAGCCAAGCCCTTTGAGCAATCAAGCCGGTTTGCGCGCAACGGTTCTCCGAAAATTTGGCATTGACTCCTTGACCCATCAGAATGCTGCCCCATGCTCACACACTCCCAGAAGCTTCCCTTTCGAAAAAGGATTTGGCACCAAAAACCTTACTTCTATGATCTTCGTTGTAGATCCTGACCACCTCGTCACCCCTTCGCCCTCGCATTCCCTCCGACGCCCACCCCAGACGCCGCTCTTCGCCTTCGCCCTCGGTCCGCGCCTCGCGGTGCACCTCAAAGAGGCGAGGCCTTTGGAAGAGACGCTCCAAGGGCGGCGCATAACGGCTCAGCGACCTGCCCCCACCGGTGGCCGGTGGCCCCGGTGCGGGTTCGGTGCACGGTGCAATGCCGGCACGGTGCCGGGTGGGTGTGTTTTGGGAGGTCCAACTACAGCGGGTGGCGCAGGCAGTGTGGGGGTGGGCGGATTTGGGGCGAAAAGTGGGCAGGTGGGGTGTGTCCGAAACTCCATGAACAGCAGCTCATCGCCGAAAATGTACCGGTCCATACTAGGGACATAAAAACACAAAAAGTGTCCATCAGATATGTCCACTTCCTCATCACAAGGTCTATATAATCTGTGCCTCTTCTCAGAGATGCCCAGGAGGCTGGCCCAGGCCTCAAGGTCTTCAGCATGACACGAAGTCCGCCTTTTCTTTTTTTTGCAGAGCTTATTTGGGTCGCGACGTTTTCTCGGGGATTGCTGCGTTCTTGAGGGTCTCTCGCAACCAGGAGCCTTTGGGAGGCCGTGTTCTTGGCTTGAATATGCTTGAATCATCTACCGTTTCATGTTGCAACAAAGCCAGTGAAGGCCCAGAGCCCTCTCCCCTCAAGCTGGTGGAAACACAAGCACTTGTGAATGGGCTGGGAGCTTCGGTACCTTTGAGATCAGGGATCTGGCTTCCACACAACTGAAAATCCCATGACAAGCCACTGAACAAACACCCCGCTCTTGGCCCCTAGCAAGAGTTACAATTATGGCAAGGGAGAAGCCTGAAACTCCAGGAACATGATGGGTGACTTGTTCCTTCTGCGATTCAGCCCTTTTTCTGATCAGCTAGGTTGTTGTGGCGATTGTGCCGATGAGATGGTAAAGACAGCGCCAACAGTCAGCACCAGTCCAACAGTTGACTCCATGGAAGGCGGGCAAGTTCAGCAAGTCAGCAAGTTCCACACACATACAGTGGATTGAGAGTAGATGGCACTGGCAGCCACCCCAAGATGTCGTGTAAAAGAAGGGGTCCATATAAGCCACCTCTTGGGATCATTTGCGCCATCTACTCCTGAAACCATCTGAAACCCCGGTTTCGGCTCGGGACAACCGTCAAACAAATCCAAATATATATATATATATGCATCCGTAAGCCCCCCACCCAGCCAATCAATGTCGAAAGTGAGAATAGAACAGATCACGAGCACAGGAAAGCACAAAAAGTATGTATTGTTTTAAGATATGTAGCTGCAGCATACTCTACTGTATAGTATTGGAGACTTGGTTACTTGTTTGCGGTATCTATTTGAGTTTGTGTTTGAAGATTGGCAAGAAAAGCACTTCTTGATTCTGGCTCCCCAACTAACTCCTCCTCCACTCGCGCGGTCTCCTCGCAGCACAGTCGACGGCAAATCCCTGCGTACAAATTGCGCATGCCCCCCAAACGCCCCTCAAATCGAAGCTGTTCATCGTGAATCGTGCCTCACCAAACCGAAGTGCCACCCACATATGCCAATTCACTCACATGCCCCGTCTCGAGGCTTTTCGCCGGACCATCTCGACCTGACCTGCTTGAGCTTCGTCTCAAATTGCCATCGCAAGTAGAGGATCAGCCAGACGGCCTGAGACAGACAGACAGACGGACTCATCGCATCCGACCGGCGACGGGGGCAGAGAAGTCAACCATCGCCGGTCTCCCCAAACCACCAATGCCATGGTTCTGCCCAAAACCTGAAGATGCCGGAAGCAGTCAATGGCCTGAAGCGGTCTTGACCCTCCACGACCCACCCATCCAGCCCACCCATCCGTGCCCCAACCCATCACGCTCCCAGCCAGCCTTGGTGATACTGGGCTGCTGAGCTTGTGTGGGCGTGCCCCGGATCCCCACGACCTCATAGCTTATGAGGAGCAGGCACTCGATGAAGGAGGCCAAGCTGAACCTCACCCTGTGCCGGCGCGCCGTGCCGATTGGGTACCGGTCGAGATCTGGACCGTCACCAGACCCGAGCCTGGGCCCCTCCCCAACCCCCCAACCCCTACAGGTCCAGTCTGACCTGGTGCCAAGTTGACCGCATCCTGAAAACCTCATCTCGAGTGGTGTTTTTGTATGACCAGCTCCAGTCAAACGATGTCTTGGACCAGCTCAGGGAGTGAGCCCTCAACTAAAGACGTGGCAGTGAGAGGTACACGGTGGCTGCAGCATGCGAGATTTGGGGGTCCTCTCTGCGTGGCCGCTAAGTGGTCTTGAGGATGGCATATCAAGGCTAGGTGCGATCACGGTCGACATGATCCGGATCGGATTCCACCTCAAAGCCTCCAAACGGTCAGGACAGGCGAGGCCGAGACGGTGTGCTTTCCTCGATCCACTTGCTACCATGGTCACCCACATACGACAAACATCATGACTATCACTCATATTCCTGGTGAGGCCGTCTTCACTACCTCCTTGGGCACCGTGCCCCTGCTTTGAGGCCGCTTGAGCCTGCAGGAGGATAAAACGGGACACCAGCAACTCTACAAGCACTTGCGTAGGAGCAAAACTTCATCCCGCAGTACTGGGGCGCAGGCACGCAATCAGCCAACCAACTGGTCATCTTGCCAAACTATATAGTTGTATCAGGAGAAGGTGGGAGAAAGTGAATCGGCATGCCAGGACGTTTCGAAGGACCTGAGAAAACACATCAGAAAACCGAGCTCATCTAGCCGACCAATCGTTTGGACACATCGATAGACACTCAACGCCCTACATCCCACCGCGGGTTCCCGGCGGCTTCGGCTCCGTGTGGAACTTGAACCATCGAGTGTTCAAACCTCATGAGTTGCCCCACTGGTATGTCACCCTGGTGACGATCACACTCATGAACCACCACTCATCCACCCAACTAGATCAAATGGTCCACTGGTGAATTGCCCCCTCCCCGGAGCCCGCCGCACCCGGGCGGTGGACACTGACCAGCTCTTCGCCACGGCCGTGACCGCAGCTTGTAGTTGCCGACGCTGCTTGCCCTCCCGGTGCTGCCTCAGGCGACTGACTCGTGCGACGGTGCAAGTAGGGTGGCTGAGGGTGGCTGGATCCGGAATCTCTCGAACTTCAGCCACCCTCAGAAAGCCCTCCTCCTTCCCGACACGACGCCGCACCAGTCAAGCAACGGCCATCCCCCGCCAGCCACGGTAAGGTTTCCGACCGCTCTTGCGACCGGGTCAGAAGGGTGAGCCAGGCTCATCGTTTGGCGGCGGTTTGGCGTCGGCTTGGTGTCGGAGACCGATGGCCGCACCAAGGCCGCCAGATCGTGCGACCAAACACTCTGACCGAACACCAAACCACATGGATTGGTGTCGATGCACCGCCCTGTTCGTATAACAGGAACAACGGTCTTCCAAAACGGGGCGTCCCATCCACATCACCAGGTGCCTCGTCGTTCTGCCTGGTCCGACGTCCGGGACTTTGAGGCCCCGCGCGTCCTCAAAGCCTGACATCCCATGAGCCGTGAACGACGCTGTGTCGGTCCATGGTGCACACGGATCCATCAGAAACGGGTGCGACAGGAGCGAACCCTGTCGAAAAACACGGCGTGAATGCATGTTCAAAGCGTATCAATGCATGAGTATTGGAGCCTCTTTCGATCTAAATCCTAAGTCGGCTAGACTGTCCTGGGAAGGAGGCTCATTACTATACAAGATTTTATGAGACAAAGGAGGACTTCGGAGCACATGGGGAGGACTTGGTGCAGGAATGACCCCCTACAAGTCCAGTCTGACTTGTAGAAAACCTGGTCTTTGACCTCCTTGATTGGATAGTGTGTCTATTTTTGTCATGGCCAGATTACACAATCTTATAACTTAAATTGACCTGTCGATACCAGCCGTTCAAGGGTTTTCCAACCTTTCAAGGCCTTCAGGACCTGCCCCACGATGCACAAGAATTCGTCTTCCTCGATGACGCCATCCTGCGATCGAATCAAGGTCTCTCGAATCGTGAGAGACATGGGGTCCAATCATGTGATTCGTGGATGAATGTGCACCACATCATCTGCAACCTCAAACAACCTCACCCTTAAAAAGAGCTTCACAGCCTCTAGTGACAAACCTTAACGTCATGATTTGATGCATTTTGTTCACTGGTCCTCCATCGAATCCCGACCCCATCACATCCCGGAGGCCGGTCCCCATTCAAATCCAAGATCTCAAAGGGCTCGGCCACTTCCAAGCCGGCAGTGCGACCACAGTGCAAACGCATCAGCACTTTGGCCTGAAAAAAAAAGAAAACACGCAAGACACGCGTCTTGCGCGGTGCGTGTTTTTTTTTTTCCGCGTGCGAACGTAGGTCCGCGCGAAACAGACGCCGTCAAAAGCAGTTAAGGCTTAAGAGTCTTAAGAGACATATCAGGATGCACCGATATGTTTGCAGAGAGAAATCGGCCTGGGACCTTTTCTGTCCTTCGTTTCCTTCATCCTTCTGTCCATCTGCCCTCTCTCTATCCATATATCTTCATGTCCCGGCCAGCTGGCAGTTTCGACATGTTTCGACTCCTGGGCTAGGTCCTGAAGCAGCATGCCTGTGACACAAAAATGGTGTGTCGAGCAAACAGCCTCCACCCATAATTGAACAGCTTGAGAAAAGCAGGACTTGGCCACGAAAAGGGGAAGCAAGTAGAAACAAAGAAACAAACAAACTTTGATACTCCCAAACTCCCCCCATCATCCATCCACCCCACCCCCAGCTGATACTCCCAAGACCGGCGATGCCCGGCACCTTATCCTCCAGCTTGTCCTTGGTGATGGTGGCACCTTGACTTCCTCCATTGCTCAATTCTTGGAAAAGCCTCCGGGGCGTCCAGGAATTCTTCTCCATGACCTGGGGATGTCACTCGTTGGCAGAGGTCCCAGGGAGCCCAGCGATGTGAGACGAAGATGCACCGAAAAAGGAAAGACGTCTTCTCAGAGTCAGTGAGGCTGCCCAATGACCCACCCGATTGTGAAGATGTGGAGCCTTGACAAGATCCTTGAAGAAGACGCTGGCATTCCTTTCCACTTCTGACATGTCCTCAAAACAAGAGAAACAGCCTTTGAGCATCTCTGAGTCCAATAATGGAGGGCGGATCTTGGAAGCACACAGAAAGACACAGTTGCCCAGCCACGGAACCAAACCTCCGAAATGTATGCCTGTGGGATCACAACCAGGATACCTTGTCTTTTTTCACCAGGGCTCCATGGTTTTGACCCATCCCTATATTGCTGGACACCGACCTCAGCCATCGAGGGAATTTCCCTGATAGTGGATTGAGAGGTTCGATGGCACAGACGACCCCCAGGAGGTTGGTGGTGAACGTTATTTGGACCCCCATGCCGTTCAGGACATGGCGTCCGTGCCATCGAGCCTCTGACACCGTAAGTGCTTCTGACCCATCTCCTGATCGGCTTTGAGGAAGAAGTTCGCCGCCTCGTCGTCGCCGGGAGGAGGACCACGGGCTCCGGAGCAGTCGAGGTGGTGCCAGTGGGGTGAGATGAACGAACGCAGATGGGGGGCGGATGGGGGGCACGTGGCAAGTTCAAAGTACTTTTAGCAACGTTGGAGTGATTTGGCACCGCTGCTTGTTTTTGAGCCGGAAGCTTGAGTCACTTCAATAGAACCTGAGGAAAGCACAAGTTCCAGCTTGTGCTTCTGCTTGGCAATGATTGCAAGCACCTTGGACTTAACTGGATCGCATGCAGGATCGCATTCAGGCTGGACAAGTGAATAAGGATGATGAGCTTCTGGTAATTCCAGTGTTTCTGGAGGTTCTGGTGACGTGTTCCCCCCGGATGTCACTTCGCCACATGTTCGCCACATGTTCGCTTCATCAGCACATGGACAACGAAAGCCGCTTGCGTCGGTCAAACATCAGGTGCCGTGACCTGTTGCAGCTCGTAGGACGTGATGTGCCCAGTGTCTTGACTCACCAGCAAGGTGGCCAGCCTGGAGCGCTCTTCCAGCAGCGAAAATGCACAGAAGAGATCTTCGAGATGCTTGAGGCTTTGACTTGGGACCCTCCCACCGTTGAGTGTAAAGAGCGTGACAATCGACCAATAAATATCAATACAATAAGAAGGAATTCGGGATGGAGGTTGAGTCCAGATCGAGAAACAACCGCCCAAAAAAAATCGAATCTGATGCATTATATTAATTATACACGTTTCAGCATGCACGTGCTGAATGCGTTGACATATACGCAAATAATCAAAAATACACCTCTATAGGGTGGGTGAGTTTAACAAGGCAATGTGCGCTGATATGCCGATACGCCGATATGCTTCAAACTGGTCCAGTACCTCTCGGTAAGCTTGCCGTAGTGCCCCAACGACTCAACAAAACAATGGAAGGTCTTGTAAGGATTGTTTTAATGTAGACGCTTGATTGATATCACCCCCCAATCGAATTGGAAAATAATCGTCATATGGCGGGTCTGTTGGTCAAGAGTCTACATTAATACACTGGGCATGTGAGAAAAGTACGTGAACACGACGTATTGGCGCCGTATAGAAGCAACATTTCATCGGCATGAATCACATGAGACTATCTAGACCAACAGTTGTTCTAGTAGAATACGACATTGAAACGAGCAAAATGGCTCATGCGCCAAAAATAATCAAAATGGATCAGTGTACTGCTTCATCTCGAAGGTGTTTTTCTCGGTGACTGATGGTGTTTTCTCGAGTGATCGGAGTTGCGAGTTGATTATCAAACACTGGGTCGCACTGCTAAGTCTGGAACCCCAAACATTCGCGTGGCAGTTTGTCGCAAATAGCATAGTTGCATATAGTTCTACATGATGTCCGGGTAGTAGTACATAGACATAGTTGTGCATAAATAATGCACTACATACTACATCATGCCCAACTCTCCTTGACGCAGTTGAGGCCTCTGGAGCTCCTCCTGGCATGGAAGGTTGTCCAAGCGCATCAGCTGGACGCCTGCGGAACAATAGTCTCAGGGTGTCCCAAAGGCATTTGCGGGAGCTCAGTCATTGGCACACCAGCACGTGCTTATATAAGCCCTGCATGGCGCTGCCAACACCCCACCTGCCATGAGCTCCTCAGCGCAAATGCCACCATTGCAGTTCCAGTCCTGCCGCGCTGCGCATTGGGACATGGCAAAGGGCAAAGTGCCGAAGTGGCCCAAATGACCCGTACGGAACGGTCGACCAAAAGCACGAGTTTCCCCATTGGAGCCGATTTGGCCAAGGTGTGGAGGCCCAACAGGGGCGATGGGCAGCCGTTGGCCTCTTGTTCAATCGCATGGTGGGCGATGTGTCACCAGGCACGGGCTCATGGCTCATCCCGCCCAGTCCAGCAGGGTGAAGAGGTCGGTGGGTGTCCAGGCCCTGTCCTGGCACGAGTCGCCGCACGGCTTTTGGACCGGCCATGAATCGTGGGTCCAGTGGCGAAGGCGCCCGTGGTTGGCACCGGTAGGGTCGATCAAGGTCAAGTCCCAGGGCCTTCCCAGTGACCTCTTCAGGATTGGCCAGTGACCTTTTCAAGACCTAACTGGCCTCATTCTGGCATCTCAACAGGTCACTGGGAAGGTCCACGGTCCTGCAACGGGGGTCACACAGGCGATGGTACTTGACATTGTCACCGCTCACCGCTCACCGCGAGTGAAGTCGGCACATCCGTGAGTCGTCCGCGGCCGTGTCGCAGTCCGCTCCAACCTTTTCGTGTCGCGTCCGAGCCGCCCGTCGGCGGCAGAACCCCGTCGCGAACGGCGCAACCCGGGCTTCGTGCCGTGCGCGAGCTGAAACCTGAAACGACTGGTCTTAAAGACCTGAAAACGGTCACAGCTCTGCATGATCAGCTGCCCCATGATGCCAAAACTAAAAAATGACTCCCCACCATTCAGAAGAGGGCAGAAATCCTTTGCATGTGTCTTTTTCCCGCAGGTATTGGCAGCACTGGGGGCCTCATATCGACCCTGCGCCATTTCTCACTGCTCGGATTCACTGTCTCGGCCCTTCGCCTTCGCCTCACGCCAGTGCTCCTTCTCCTCCGACCACACGGGCCGCGCTCGCGCTCGACGCTTCCGCTGCTCGGTGGGCGCGAAGCCCTCATCAGGTGAGCCCAGCAAAGCCCAGGAAGGGGTCGGCCTGGCTGGAGGAGGGAACATGGTCGGCCTGGCCTCCCGAGCGCACCTGTTTTGATGACTTGGTACATGAAATGTGTGCCTCTAAAGTTGCATGTAGATACACATGCACATGCACATGGACATACACATACACGCAAGATCACACAAGCAATTTCAAAAAAAAACAAGCAAACATGATATGATGGTTTTAGGGCCTCAAAGCTACATAAGACAAGTGTGGTAGCTTTTCACCCAAAGTCCCAGTTCCTGGTGTAGTCCAAAGCCGTCAGCTGCTCCTGCCGAGCCATGGCGTCCGCAAAGTGCTCGAAGTCGATCCAGGTTCGCCACTCGCCCTCGCTGCCTCCCTCCTGGTGATTCAGTCCCAAGGGTCAACTCTATCGCTTGAACTCGGTGAATTGTTGCCAGAGGTCATCGTCAACCATCTATCCCGCCGCTCCACTTTCCCAATCGCAGGTTCGCACCATTTCGGTGGGCCGGTGTCAGGTGCACGATTGGTGGGGTGTGTCAGTTTTGCAGATCTGGAGTTACCAAAATGATTTGCCAAAAATGATTTCTGGAGCCCATACTAAAAGCTCTTACAAGGCACTTTGTATAGTCTCATGGCGTTCTTACAAGCTGGCACATCCACACAACTTGAGTCCATCCCGCCTCCGGCTCCTCTCCCCCGCACTCCTCTCGGAAGCGCTCGGAGGCCACGAGCGCCGAGTTGGAATGCTCGTGCTCGCAGGCGAGCGCGTAGCCGGGCATCCGCTCGGCCAGCGCCTCGGTGAATTGCTTCACCTGGAGGAAGAGCTAGAGACCCGGGACCCGTGGAGGGCGGAGCTGCTTAGTCTTGAAAAAGGAGCCAGTTTCGGTCTTTCAACTAGCCATCTGAGTTTGGGGAAACGTCTGAGTCTGAGAAGCACGGCTGAGGCCTCCATATGTGTGGGCATGTTCATCATTCCAAGGCCATGGCTGTCGAAGAGTCCTGCCATCGTGACCCCCTTCACTTCAACAAAGTCCGGCTTGGCGCGCTGCAGCAGCTCAGCCCACTGCGCAGGTCCCGCCATGTTCTCACCCCTCAAAAGGGTCAAACGACAGACCGTGCGTTCAGGTCGGGTTGCCAGGATGTCCATCGATTGCAAGTATCTCTCCCAGAAATCCTTGAACAAAGGCTGCCCCACGGTTTTCAGCTGCTCTGGAGTTGCACCATCACAGGACAAATAGAGCTGAGTCACCTGATCCAAAGCAGAGATGGCCTCCGGAAACTGGCCGTTCGTCACCAGAAACGAGGAGATCCGACGACGGTGAAGGGCTGCAAGGAATTCATTGATGCGTGGGTATGCCACCGGCTCACCCACCAATGACAGCGCGCAATGTCGAACCTGTCGAGCTTCCTCCTTTCGGTGCTCTAACGCATTCGGTGACAAACATTGTTGTTCGATGGTCTGAAGATGCTTCTGCAAGGACTCTTCCAAGATTTCTTCCGGATCGTCTGTGTCAAACTTCCAATCGAGTGCCACGGGGTTGATGTGGTTGCGCCAGCAAAAGATGCACTTGTTTGCACAAGCCACATTGGGCGTGTGCTCCATACACTGGTGCGACGCGATCCCATAAAAGGTGTGCTTGTAGCAACCACCTGAGGGGGATTCCCACGCCTCCGAGGCAAATGAAAACAAATCGTAATTTAATGTTGCGTTACATATAGTCGTTATAGTTCTACTATGTCCAATTACCAGAAACAATGGATGATGATGGTGATGATGATGATGTCCCAAAAATCGTGATAGTCTTTTAACAACTTTTGCTGGTAATGGGACATCGTAATACAATAAGTCTTAAAAACGCCTCACTACAGTGTTTGATCTAAGGTCTTGACCTCTATCAACAAACCCTCTCATCCTTCTGTCAGAGCTTCAAGGTGGGAGTGGTGTCAGACTAAACTGGAAAAACCGCCAAATTTACTGTAACCATCCTGAATTGTCAAACACCATCTAGATACAGTATACTTGAAGATATACAGTATATACCAGGGCCTTCAAGGGGTGGTTAATGGACACTATAAATAGACACCCCTTGCAGGGTCCTGGTATATGTCTTTTCAAGAAGACGTTGCCCTGCACCCCACACCCTGCACACCCGAACCTTTGCCCTGCAGCATGGATTTGGTCCAACGGCAGAGCTTCGTAGCTGAATGGCTGCCAATGACCTGCCAGTTCCGTTCCTCCATCTTCCTCGGGTGACTGAAACGCAACTGCGTGGCAGGCAGGAGGAATGAATGGAAATGACTGCCAACCCCCTCCAACCCTTCCTCCAAACGACAAGAGCCCCATCGATATCGATACCGCCCTTTGTGAATCCACCCTGAAGCACTTTGCAAACGGACCTCCTCCTCTACCGGAACTCCCACAATTTGACCAAGTTCTTCACCGATTCTTCGCCTAATGAAAAATCAACGAAACGATGTAAGGCCTCTCCCCCACCTCGGGCTGTCCCTCTTCACCCTGTCTCTCCACTTCCCTACCGAGCGTCTTCTTTCGCTCCGTGCTGATCATCGCCGCAAAGGCACGTGACCCGCAGCGTCCGCCACGCAGCGCCACGGCCAGGGCCGCCACGGCCATGGCCCCGTACGGCCACGCGCGGTGCCGCGCACGCGCGCGGGCCCACATGGCCGGATGGGAAAGAGGTAGGTGGCTGAGGGTGAACATCTTTTGGATGATAGGGTCTTGATGCATCTGGGAAGAGGAACATGATCTTGAACCTAAAATGGCGGTTTGTGTGCACATGAGGAAGGTGGAAAGTGGGGATTGCTTGCAAGTCAAGCAGCCCAGTGTGTTCATGTGTGGGGAGCGATGCATAAACGCGCCTCGTGAAAATGGCACCCTTCGCAGATGGTCAAAACGTATTTAGATTTTGAGCCTGAAGCTCTTGGATGCAGCTCATCTGTTTTCAATCCAGCTTTCCTGGCCGCGTTTGAGAGCCACTGACTCACTGACCATGCGCAACATTTCACCCAAATGAGCCTGGCCTGGCTGATCTGCTTTGACCCAAAATGTGCTTCTCATCGGTGTTTCCTTTTTCCCAGGGGTGATCTAACCTGATCAGCCCCTCACCCGGCAACCCCTCACCGGCCAAAAAACCCGTCGCCGTCCAACGCGAACCCACGGTGCACCCACCTTCATCCAATCGTGCATCGCTCCGAGCACGCCGGCACAGGCGGCCTCCTGTGGACCGACGTGGGACCGAGGCGCAAACGGCTCGGACAGCTCCGGTCCTGTCACGGCTCGGACAGAATGGAGGGCTCCTTTTTCAGTCTATGTGAGTTGGTTGAGGTGCATGCAATTTGCTCAACACCCAAACTGAAGATACAAATGTTGAGGTGATTCCTTCCATGCTTGCGCCTGGGCCTCACCAAAAAAAATAAGAAGCCGGTTTTGTGGGGTCTCCTCCGCCTCATGCTGTGCAAACTCTTTGGTCAGCCACTCAAATCGCCTCAGCCACAAGCACTCGTTTTCTCCCCTCCACCAGGCCAACGAAGTCCACTCAGCAAGGCTCCAAGCCCCTCTTCCTCACCCTCTGGGGCAGCTGGCTGTGGCACTTGAAGCCCATTCCAAAAGAAAACGCCGTTGGCCTCTCTTTTTGAGCCTGCTAGGGCGTTGATCAAGGCGTTCTGCGGGTAACGAGGAGCCGGAGGGACTGGGAGGATCCAGCTTCGCTCCTCTCTCCCGGGACAGCTGCTTGGTGGGTCTCCAGCCGAAATTGCCTACCTTAAATGATGGATCGCCGACGAGGAAACGAACTGACTAAAGACTGCCGTTGGTCTCCTGAGACCAAAAAAAATGGTCCCAATATACCTGAGATGTCCCGCTGATGCCAGGCCTCTGACCCACAAGCATCAATTCCAAGCCCTCCCGCCGCCCGCGCGGCTTCCAAGTCCTCACGGCCCCGCCTTTCGTGCGCCGCTTCCGTCGCTGCGGCTCCGCCGGGATGAAGTCTTCCGAGCAGAGGTTGTAGGAGCGCCTCAAAAAGGGCCGGCGGCGTCCAGCGGCGGCAAACAGTCCGCCGAAACGAATCTTTTGGTTGGTCTATTAGAGGCGAGGGGCTTTTTCCGGTTCTGGACCTGTGCGCGCCCTGCAGGAGCGCACGGAAGGCCATAAGAGGCCATACGAGTCAACTTCAATTCTCAGGTTTCTCGTGTTTTGCATCTTCGAGTTACGGCTCCCCAAGACTCCTTCGCCAAGCAACTGCAAGGTTTGCAGGTCAATCACAGAGAAAAGGCCAAAGTCGAAGCAAAACCTGCTGGGGTTTGATCACCTGCAAAATCCTGGGCATACCTGGGGGGAAAAAAAGGCGATCCAGATCCAAACCCTGTCACATTCTGGGCACCTCTCAGGCTTGGGGAAGTAAAGGCGTTTCATGGAGCAGGTTCATCTGTCAGTCTCAATGACTCTTATAGGCTTGGTTGCGCTTTGTCTGCAGATCACGAAGGAACTTGACATAACTTGACCCATGGCCCATGGTCGCAACAGATCATGGTGAAAAAAGCCGCTCAAAGTGATCCAAAAACGGATCCTGCACAGAAGTGAGTCTGATTCTCGTCATTTGGGATTTGCAGGGCCAAATGCCAATCACGCCTTTTTCGGGCGCCTCGGATCTGGAAAAGCAGCGGTTGGGCTGGTCTCTAAGCTGGCTAGTACTTCAAAGCGCAATGAAACATGCATACACTGCATCCACCCAACCATTCCATCATTAAATCAACCTCCCAGGACAAAACCTGCCGAGGGAAATCACCTATCTCGTCTCTGTCGCCCAACCCGGTCTCTCATCGTGGGTGCCCTCCCTTAGCCGCGACTCCGGGCCTCAAGAAGGCTGAGATGGTCATGTGACCGCCGTAGCCCCGCGGCTCTTGAGGAAAGTCGCAGTAGGCCTCGAACAGCACCTGACCGGGCGAGCGAGGTCAACGCCCGAGAGGCGTTGAGACGCGAGACGATGCGAGACGCCTTGGTCGGTCAGCAGAGAGGCCATACTTATAAAAGCCATGTACGGTGGTGCAAACGACACGGGATGAGGATGGACGAGGATGGATGAGGGATGAGAACTGGTTAAAGGCTGCGTTGCGTACTGAATCTCATTCCAAGTGCCGAATGCTTAAAACTTAAGACTACATATATATATATATATATATCAGTCAGGACAGCTCTGCATTGCATCTGACCCGGCCAGGCCTGAAAGAGGCTTGAAAAAGTGGCCTCGTGGGCCGAGCCACAACGTCTCGCTTCCCACCGAGTCACGAGCGAGATGAATCACGGGCCGAGTCACGTCTACGCCGGCCCTACGCCCCCTACGCAACCCCCAACGCTCGACCAGGTGACCGCCATTCCGTGCTCTTCAAAGACAGAAGAAAAAGAAGAAGAAGAAGACGAGGAGGAGGAGGAGGAAGAGGAGGAAGAGGAAGAGGAGGAAGAAGAGAGAGAGAGAGAGAGAATGAGCTCCTGACCACAAAACACACCACCTCCGGCTCGAGCAGCTGGTTTTGCATGAATTCTGCCTGGCTTTGGCAGCTATGGAAGGTTTTGCGAGACACGCCACTGCTGCGTAGCGAATCTCTCGGTTCAAGCCTAGCATACAGCTTCTCCACTCATGTCGCCATAACCAAACTCCAGGCTCCAGACCCAACACCCCTTGAAAACTATTTCGCGGCCCGACTCCTCTGCAGCCAGTCGACCAGCCTTAACCATCTCTGGAGGGAGGGGGACTTCCTCCTCCTCCTCCTCCTCCTCCAGCTCCATGCTAGGCTCTGGCTGAGGCCTGGCCGTGGTCAAAAACACCCGATCCGCAAGAGCGCAATGATTCCAGATGACCACCAACACACCAGTGATACCAATCTTCCGGTGACCCATCCTTGAGCTCCAGCCTCCACCTCCACCTGCAGCCCTCCTCCCCCCTGAAAACCGGGCTGGCGCCGCGGCTTCTCGGCGATCTTCACGGACAGCTCGCGCTTGGGCCGCGTGAGGTGTGGCCCCGAGCTGGCGAGCGATAGGAGGGGAGAGCCAACCAAACGACCCACCAGGTGCAGGCAGATTCTGAGAACGCCGCGACTATTCTTCGGAAAGCCGCAGCAGCAGCAGCAGCAGCTGCAGCAGGTGCAGCTGCAGTAGGAGTAGTAGGAGTAGTAGGAGTAGTAGGAGTAGTAGGAGTAGGACCTAGTAGGAGTAGGAGTAGGAGTAGGAGTAGGAGTAGCAGTAGCAGTAGCAGTAGCAGTGGTAGTAGTAGCAGCAGCAGCAGCACGTGAAGTTGCACAGCAGTAGTAGTAGTAGTCGTCGTAGTAGTAGTAGCAGCAGTATAGTAGTAGTCGTCGTCGTCGTGGTCGTGGTTGGGATGAAATCTCAATTTACAACTTCAAAATAGCAAAGACACCCTGTGGGTGCTCTGCCCAACTCTGTACCCTCTAGACCCAACTTATGGAAAGAAGCCTGGGGAACATATTCCTTTCCAACTGGACGTGTCTTGGTGTTTTACGCAGTCTTATCCTAGTCTTTCCGGGGAAGTCATCCAACGCCCCATTCTCGGGCGATTCCAAACCCTAAGCCAACACATCTGACGTCAAGTCTTCCCCGTGTCGTCATACTCTGACGCCTTGGCTTGGCCATTGGCAGCATCTTCGGTGACGAGACCTGAAACACGCGCCATTCGAGCTGCGACGGACGTATGGGCCGTATGGGCCAATCTAGGGTGGGCGAATCTGGCGATTCACTACATGCCATACACACTTCATAGTGGGAAGACATTGCATAGGCGCGAGTGTACATGCAGGTCAACTGCTCTCGCGTGGTCAACAGTTCCATCAACGGCTCTCACCCAACATCGCACATCCGCCTCGTTCAGTTCTGAGATGGCGTCCAGGTCTTTCGACAACTGGGCGCAGTGGTTTGGCACCAAGTCTTTGCTGTTTCCACGGCACCACTGTCTAAGACTCCCGTGCCCGTACCCGCGGTCCAACTCCACCGGCGGAAAAAGTAAATCCCTCTGCCCCCTTTTTGCCCCAGTCTGAGTCGGAACCCACCCGGCACTTCTTCCACCTGACTGGATCTCACTCCAGTCTCTGCATTCACCCCAGCAGAACCCTCCCCGGTCGGCGCGCTTTGGCTCCGCACCCGGGTGAAATGGGAGGTGCTCGAGCGGGTCGTCGCTGAGCCTCCCCGGTGGGTGCAACATTCCACGCCAAGCCGCAAAGGCCGCGAGGGCTTGGAGCTCGGCTCCCAGTCGATCAAACGGGTTCAGTTTAAGTCCCGAAATATTATATAAAGATTCGGTCACAGGCCCTTCTTTTCCATCTCTCTGCAAGTGCGGGATCACGAACAAATGGCCATCAGGCCACTTCCAACTCCACCCGCGTTTCAAGAGCTGGGTGGGTGGGTGCCCTTGAGAGGAAGGTCCGGAAAACGCTCATCTTTACTGAGACAAAGATTCGGTCACAGGCCCTTCTTTTCCATCTCTCTGCAAGTGCGGGATCACGAACAAATGGCCATCAGGCCACTTCCAACTCCACCCATCACTTCCCACAACTTCAGCCACAAGGGCTAGCCTCTTGAAAAAAGCGGGTACCAGGCAGTGCCTGGAATCTTTGCTTGTCGCAGCATTTCAGCCTTTTGCAGTATTTAGCCAATCCAAAAACAGGTTCACGTTGCAACTGCGACAACTGCAAAATGTACTGTAAGACCCTATCTCTTGTATGTATATTTCCAAGACCTTGGCGTTTGTCCATCGTCCCCGTCTCCTGACAAGATCTGGGCTCTCTGTATTTTGCAACTACCACGTCGCCCCGCCGGGTCTAAGCGACCCGACATCAAGCGATTTGCAACCACTCTGACCAGATGTGGGCAAATTCACTGCACCAAGGAGGTCTTTGAACCGCAGTCTGAAAGTGTGGGACGAAAAGGGGCCAAAGTCTTTGGAACGGAGCTTTATCGTTAAAAGCAAGCTCGCACACACGGACAAGGTCTCCAAAATCCAATTTTGCAGTTTGATGCCGGGCTGCAGTAAAACTTGTTTTTGTTTCCTGCAAGCTAAGCAAACAGAAGGAATTTGACTTCATCGTATCAGAGGGCAAAAGGAGGTGTTTCCGCAAGGCTCCAGTCATCTCAGAAGTTTGAAGAAGGGCACCCCATCCAAGTGACAAAATGCCTGCAACCTCATACCACCCCCAGCCAAGTGCAACTGTCAACATTGCCGCCAAAATTTGCCACGGCATTGCTATGTGGTGTTGGGGACTTTCTTTACGTACGCAAGCAAAAGCAACATCCCATGATGGCTGCAGTTGGCGTCGTAGCACTGGTTTGAAGGACACCAAGCTGTTTATCGACTCAACGAAAACTCCGTGGGGCCGTCCAGCTTCATAGAGTCTTCTACCATAAAACTGTAAACTTCGTTGATTGATTCGAGGTCCCGGGTTGGCTACTCCAGTCATGCTTGCATATCAAAACCTGCTCTAGTGCACCAGCTGAAAACGCCTTCCACACCTTCTCACGATTCTCAGAGGTTGCAGCGGTAACAGGTCTTCCTTGCGGCACTGGCGGTCGAGCCAGTCTAGCAGCTCTTCTATGCCAATCCCCCTGAGTCTTGGGTCCAAGCATTCCATGGCATCGGGTGAAACACGCGCCCCCTAAAACTAAGGCTGCCAACTGCCAGGAGCAAAGAGGAGAAAGGAAAAGCAAAGAGGCAAAGAGAAATGGAGCCAGAAGGGGAGGGCCTTCGCCTGGAAAACCAGGCGTCTGATCGAACTCTAGCGGATGAACAAGATTGGTTGCAAAGGGTGAGCCAACATGAGACGAAATCCAAGGAAGTCCATGGCGACGCTGCCCAGACTGAGCAAAATGAAGTCCATGAAATCCAAAAAGTCCACTGCACCCCTGACCCAAATTTGACGCCCATCTCCTCAACTTGACAACTGTATCAAGGGCCTCAATGTCTTCCTCCATCAAGGAAACGACTGGGATGCAATCAAGGTTCCCAAACTGGCCGATCTCTGGTAGGATCGTCTGACGTATTCAGCCGAGTGGGGACAAACGGCAGGCTGAAATACAGGCCTCCGGCAATGCACAAAACACCATAGCGGCACAAAAACGGGGTCAGTGCTCTGCTAGAAGATCTCCCCTTTGAAGCAGCACGGCGAATGACGTTGGAGTCACCAAAGTTCACAATACGGCATGCCTGTCCCTTTCTCACAAGCCTTTCAGCAAGCCGCACGACACTCTTAAGCTCAAGTATATTGATGTGCCTCCTGGTCTGGTACTGCCATGCCTCAACTTCACGCCAGGGAGCTTGCAAGGCCACTGCATTCATGAGCTGATTCTCTAGCCCTCTCACATTACCCTCCTCAATGTCTTTCAAGGCAGCTTGTCGAGCTCGGATAGAAGCAGCAAAACATGAAGCAATCGCCTTTGCTAGCTGAAAAGTATATGATGCTGATGACTTCGTGTACTTGCCTTCGACCACAATGTGATGATGACTGCGATCGCACTTCTTTTCAATGTCAACTGTCTCAAGCCACGCCGACAAGAAACGGAAGCTCTTCAGGTGGGGGGAGCCAAAAGCACATGAGTCTGTGCGAGTGGTTTTGATGCCGTCTTTCATCTCAAGTGCTCTCCACTGTTGCAAAAACCTCATCATGGGCGTCCAAGGCTGTTCGCAGAGTCCCGGGACGAAGCACCTATGGGCGACACTCAAGAGGAACAGGGCCCTCAAGGCGAGAATGCTCCCTGTTCTTGTCCTCTCGCACTGCACATCGAACCTAACGGGGTAGTGGCAGATCTCAATGGAGGCCGAGGAATCCGTGAGAATGTAGTGCAAACAGGCTCAACCATTATGCTCCCCAGATTTCCAGATGTCAACAAATAGCTCAACCATGACACAACACGAGTCTGCACCAGATCAAGCTCATCGCTGAAAGCAATGTCTATTGGAGGACCAACTGTAAACCCCAAGTCCGACATCGCCTGGGACACCCTTGCATAACCAGCATATACCTCAATGAAGTCATACCGGAAAGCTAGTGGTCTTGAGACAGCTGAGAAATCGCTCCCTCCTGCCACCTCACCATCCTCCTGATTTGTCATCTCTTCGTGCAGGCCCAGTCGCTCCATCAAAACTTCAAAAGGAGTCTTGAGTCGAGTATAGGCTCCCTTTGTAGGACCCGACCTCCATAGCCGCTGCACAATGTTTTGTGGCAATGCTGTTGACGTAATTACCCCACTGTGATCCGAAGCATCTATGGAGAAAACCTCATCAGCGAAAGGAGCACCGAGGTCAGACATCATGAGTGGAGCCAACACGCTTAGCAGCACCATCTCATTTGCAACCGTCCTGGGAAGAGAAACAAGGCGGGGCTTGTCAGAATCCACATGCCGGGAATCCACAAGGCTATGTGCCTTTGACAGAAGGCTCATAGGAGGTCTCCGGTACATCAGCATCGAGGTCCAGCCCCCCAAAAGACATAAATGCAACGCATCTGGTGTATGAGAAAGCTGTACGCTCTGCAATGTCAACCAGGATAGAGACAACCGCTTAGCAACTGGTGAACCCAAAGTAGCAATGCGATTTCGTGCTGCCTCATCACCTGCATTCAACCCCACACCAATAACCTTGCTCCTCCGAAGCCCTACCACATCTTTTGCCGCGGAGCCAAGTATTTTGTGGTGTGAGTAGATCTTCTGGCTCTCTGAAAACATGTAAAGGCTGCGCTCTTGTCAACAGATGCTAGGCGAGGCTCCCGGGAAATTGCAAAATAGTCATCAATGACCAAACCCTGGCACAGAGAGCTTCCTTCATGAAGCTGATCTCCAACAATGTCATGAAGCTGCTTCTTGCTCTTCGCCCCTACCCTTCTCTCAAGAAAAGCATCATAGCAACGCAATCCATGTATTGAGGACAAAGGCACGGAAGGGCCAACTGCGGTGCTCTTCACTTTGGACTCCGACACCCAGAATTGATGATAAAAATCTTTTCTGTCTGTGCAGCAAATGCGAAAAGTCTCAAACCCAACATCCAGGTGGAGATCCAGCAAGTCTGATCCTGCTGCTCATCCTTCAGGCTGTTGAAAACTTTTGTAAGGCTGCACGCCGGAACATCTGGTCCAGTAAAAAGCACATTCCATTGGCATCCCATACGCGAGCAAGGGCCACAATCACATCAGCTTGGTCTCTGACAACTGGGTACTCCCCAGGCTGTGGAGAATAGCCTGTGAGGAGGAGGTGAGGCACACGGTATGCCATACACAAATCATCATCGAGATGGTCAGTTGCATCCAAATGGCCACGACCAGTGATCTTGAGCCTCTGAGCATTCAGATCACGGTAAGGTTGCAACTGAGAAACCACAAGGTTGTCAGCGGAGACTTCAACTCCAAGAAACATCCTTCCATACGGCCCAGACGCTCCAAGGTAGGTGATCTGATCCGAGAGCTCACCCAAACGTGCAACTAATTAGAAACTTTCGGCCACTGACCAGAATCTCAAGGACCCAGAAGCAGGGCCGTCGGCCGCCAAAATGCCCTTCAACCTTTTGTAGATCAGCACATGAGCCTTTGAAGGGCACCTCGTCAACAGGCTCTCGTTGGGAAAAGCTCCCAAACCTCCATGCCATAGTTCAAGGCCATCACCAGAATGTGAACAGCCCTCAACATATGAAGTCGCCTTCGAGCACGAAGAGATAACCCAGACGGCACTGTCAAAAATGCCACACCAAGGCACTGGGACAGGGAAAGGCGGCGAGGCCGAGGCAGAGTCGCCTCGTTGCAGATGTAGAGTGGACAACAAAAATGCGGCAAAAGGAGTTCTCGACCGTAGCACCATTTTTAGCAGGCCAGAACACCAAAGCCAAAAAGAAAGAGCCCGAGGAATTTGTGCAGAAGAGTGTAGCTTGAAGTTACCCTCCTCTGTGTCAAGGACCTCCTTGGGGACATTCTCATAGCCAATTTTTGACTTAACATGAATTCTATCAGGAACCGGTGGAAAACTCGCTCTGGAGCCAGCCTTGCACCTCATGCAGTCCTTCTTCTTTGTCACTGGGCACCTTCCGCGCCCGCCTTGGGGCGCTTTGGATAGCGGGGCTTCCTCTTTGAAGATCCGGATTGAGGGGTCTCGGAAATTTGCTCCTTTTGTTGCTGCTGTCCTGTTCGCTTCGAAAGGTCGGGCTTCTTGTTTGCCAACACTTCCAAGTCCTTGATGTAACTCAAGGTCGTGGCTGTCCAGGCAGGGGGTATCAACGGGCTGAACGGCCTGCTGGTTGTCGAGACCTGGACCGAGCGTTCCTGAAACAGCTGTATAGGAGGGTCTTCGTGCAAACTCACGAGGTATGCCACAGCCCAATCCCCATTGTCGTAATTGGCCTGTTCGACCGACATAGCAAGCAAAGCACCAATCTCCTTCATACCAGCAAAATCTTCTTGGGCTGCAGCATCGGTCGCATGAGCCAGGATCCACTGTATGAGCCCCAAAGTCTTCTGGTTTTTGTACCCTCCGGATTTCTCCAAATACTCCACCATTGAAACACTGCCCAGCTCCTGTTCTGTTCGAGGAAGAGCTCGACCTGGATGGAGTTTCTTGTGCACCTGTTGCATCATCAGGAGGAAGAAGTTGCCGCTGCGAGCTGCCAGTTCTGCCTGCAGCTTCTCGCGTCTCTGAACTCCCTTCATGCTTGAGGAGCTCATAAAGCCGGATTGTAAATCTAGCATCGGATCTCCTCCTTGCTGGGTCATGTGAGCAACCAAAGCTGTCAGGGCAGTGCTCTGTTGAGAGAGGGCGTTGATGATAGCCTCTGGATCTTGAGCGGCATTGCCTGAGCTTCCAACCAGCAGCGCATCTGGCTCCTCCGGACTCTGATGTTTGACATGCTTTGACAAGGGTGATGTGGTCTGTCCCATTCTTGTCCTGGGCGGAGGTCCCACCACTTGTAAAGCCTTTGCTACCGAAAGAGATGGGCCCTCCACGAAATCGAGCCCTGCGGACAAGTCCGGAAGCTTGTTGATATTTCCACCACCTCGCCCTCCAACAGCTTCTGCAGGCTTTGAACTCCCAGCAGCTGCAGAGTTGCTCTGCGACCCCTCCAGCAAATCTTGGCGTGCCGACAAAACCTGAATTTGTGTAGTGAGTGCACTGAGCTGCTCCATGAGGACGGCGTTTGTGACCCGCTTCGGGGCCGCAGTGGACTTCCTCTGACCAGCCTTTGCCTTGACAGCCACCTCCGGGTCCTCTAGAGCCGAATAAAAGGCTGCCATCTGATCTGTCCTCTCCTGAAGCCATTCTTTGACACGCTTCCAGAGAACATCAATTTGAGGAATGCACGAGGTATTGTCAGGGTGGTACGGGACGATTTCAATGTCTGAATCTGTCACTGGGTCGAAGATTCTGGCAAAGTTCAGGAACTCATCACTGACGTCAATGACCAACACCGGGCCACTAATACCAAGAGGAACCATAGCACCATCATCGCCTTCCTCAATCAGCGGAACGTCAAAAAGTGAGCCCATGCCAAGCCAGGAAGGTGCAAGCTGCAAACCAGACCCCTCAGCCATAAAAGATTCGTCCAACACCCCATATGGGATACATGCAAGAAAACAGTCTCCACGAGCAATGAGAGGCAGCACAAAAAGCTCTGTCACTGACTCCACCACTGGAGGCGTAAGGGTGGCCACCATCAAGGAAAAGTCCACCCTGTCTCCAGCACACTTCAATTCTGACTTTTGCATTGGTATAGGGGAGGGACCCCTACACCGTAGCTGGCGCAGCACACTTGAACCTCCGTAATCGATGCGAAGCCCTGGTAGACTGCTGGATCACTGTGAGGGGCTTGAGAAGCGAGCAAAAGCCTCAAATCTGTAATCTTGCGAACCCTCACTGGAGCTGAAACCCGGGAGTGACGAAAAATCAGCCACTGGGTGTCTGAGACCGAGGTGGCCTCTGCCTGCTTGTATTCAGAGTGGGTAGCCACAGCCGCCCAGCACCAAAAACCAGCCCGCCAAGCACGTGTGATTCTCTCTTTGGGATCACCTGCAACGTTGGAGAGTCGAGGAGCTGCTGAAATGAAGAGGTGCTCAGGCACCGGTTGGGGCCCGTCCTCAAACACTCTCAGGCGGTCGATCTCAACAATATACGGCTGATCGGCTCCAGGCTCCACAAATTCCCAACCAGCAATGGTGATGACCGGGCTGCTGGATGAAGGAGAAGAAGAAACCAAAGATGCTCCACGTTCCAAGGCAATGCTCAAGCGATTCACAGCAGAAATCAACAAGTGGATGTCCTCCTTTGTGACACTAGAACTCATCCACTAGTCAACGTAGGCTGCCAGCCTGGCTTGACGATCCACCTCCACCGGCCTCTTTTGGACCACCTCCAGCCGAGTGAAATCAAACGGGGTGTGCCGTCCCCTGTGAAGGAGAGGAACCAAGTAGATGAAAGCAGCAAGGAGAAGGAAAAGAGCCAATATGAGGCCCAAGGAAAGGCCGGCAACGAACCACGGCAAGCAGGATCCACTGCAGTGGAACGGACAGGAGGCACGCGTGGACAAGTCGAAGACAGCAGTGGCAGCCTCTACCCACCAACTAAGTCCTGAAAACATGCCCTTGAGAGGAAGGTCCGGAAAACGCTCATCTTTACTGAGACATATATATATATATATACATGGGGTGTTTTCAGTTTGAGAATGGAAATGGCATCGCTAGTACGAGCAAGGACGCTACTAGCAGTCCCTGGCATTACTACTAGGAGCCAACAAACAAAAAGCAATCCAAACCATAGATGAACACTTTTCCGGAAGACTCTCCGAGGAATCAGCTCGGGAAGTCTATCCCATTACGAGGGTTAAATGATGATGGTTGGGTGGCTGGCCTTGTTCAAAAAAATGGTGATATGCTTGTTGACTGACTGTTGCAGGTAGGACAGACGCAGGGTATATGAATAAGATATATGTGTATATATATATAGATATCTCTATGCTCTCGTTGCCCCATGGCAATTCCGTTCTTTCCAAAGCGCCTGCTGACACACCCCGCAAGTGGCTCACCGCTTTTGCATCCACCTCGCCTGGCGTAAAAGGGGTGCCGCATGCATCAACCCCAGGCAAGGCACGAAATGATATGGCTGTGGGTCCCAACCCGGAGCCCCAAACGTAGTCCATTCTGGTCATTTTCTGTGGGAAAACCCAGGGTCCCCCAGACTCTCCGCCAATATTTCCTCTTTGGTTCCACCACGTTCCACTGTAAGAGAGTGGTCAGGTTCTCTACATGGAGGCTGGTGCCTTCGGCGAGTCGGCCCTGGATTCTTCGTTCTCCGTAACTTGTTGTCCTGCTGATGTCATCTATTCGCAGTCATCCTCAATAGGGCACAGGGCATAGGGCATAGGACAGGGTCCCGTTCACTGGCATCCTCAATTTAAGAAATACTGGACATGTCAAAGGCACCGGAAAAGGATCATTGTGGGATTTTCAGGTCACATCTTTGCCTTCTCGGGCAGCTGCACACAACGCGGATGTGTATGGATCGTCTACCATGGTGTACAAGGTCCGCCTGAGGTGCGTTCCTCCTGCTGAATGCTTGAGGAACTGATGCCTCAGTTTGGAGGCGCTGAGGCGATACATGAGATACATAATGGGCATGCAACGAAAAATCAGTGGCTATAAATCGCCCCATCTTGAATCGGCAAACCCCACACGACGAGGTGAGTGAAAGATCCCTTCTCACATGCCAGCTCGAGGCGCCAGGACTGGCTCGAGGCACCAGGGCTGAGATCAGCACTTCTGCTTTGTCTACTTTGCTTCAATTGGACCGCCTGGTGCCGTCTTGGTCGGTCAAGACTGAAATCAACCATGCTGTAGGTCGGATTGCAAAGGATTGCAAAGTGCATAGGGCCTTAGGAGAATGGCACTTCAACCGTTGGCCCACGACAACTGCAGATACCGCTTATCTTGCAATGGCTCGCTGCACAGTAGCAAACAATAGCAGACATAGATCCAAGCAGCTTACACTTTCCATGTCCCTGGGCAGCGAAACATGTTGCGTGTTTGTCGGCCAAACCACTGGCAACAGGCCCCAGGCCCCTCGCAGCTTGCAATCAAAGGATCGATGTCTTATGGTTTTGCAGATTCCACTCCTACCCCGTGGCAGGGAACAAAATGAACTTGTGCTTGTCAGTGTGTCATTGCATGTGTCAATTGGCCCGGCCTTCTTTTGGAGAAGTTGAAGACGCTCATCTCCATAGGCCTGGGAGAAGCGAAGGCACCCCTTGCATTTGTTCATAGTCCTTTCTACTCTTCCATTTCATCTCAATACGATAGTATCTATCATCTATCATCTATATAGTCCTATCCTACCAGTCAATCAATAGCCTATCAGTGTCCACTACATGTAGCACACCATCATGGGCGAAAAACATGTCCATTCCTGCATGTCCATTTCTTGGATCTCCAGACCTCGCCACTCTCCAGTCACCAACCGCCCCTACCCTCTCCGACCTGAAACCGCAAACCACAAAAAGCCCACGGTTCACGGCGGCGGTGAGCCGGGCTGCGCCTGGGCGGCTGGGAGCATCTTGAAGAAGAAGTACTTCTTGGCTCGCGGCAAGGCCTCGGCCATCTCCTGCAGAGGAGGGGCTGGTTCCTGGAACCTCCCCGGTCTCGGCTGCGGATCTGCCAGGGCGAGGCTCGGTCTCTTTTCCAAGGAGGCCGAGCCTATGCTGCCTCGGGTTCATGCCCAGAGGGCCTATAGGGTTTATGGTGGTATGCTCGTGGTATACACACAAAGCGTAGGAATGGCAACTTCTTAGTCAAAACACATAATGCATTGAAACGGCTCTATCATCCATGACGGCACTGGCTGATGCTTTTTGATGCTTCTTGGTTCTGGCATGAAAGGGTTGGTTCTGCGAAGCACTTGAGGCACAGGAACCCTGGGCCCACATGTTCCAAAATGAGCCCGAGCGCCCCATTTGGATAGACACCTCCCAAACCACTCGAGGCGACCCCGGACCAAAAAATGCTGGGACTTCCCCCATCAACATGATCAAACATTCAATTGGCAACCTCTAAAAGTATACCAGCCCGCGAATTCAGCCTCAAACGCGCCACAGCCTGGGACGTCCCAGCGCTCCTGGCCCTCCCAAAAGGGGTTCGTCGCCAAGTCTTCCAGCAGCCGCCCAAAGAGCCTCCGCAGGTCTTCCGCCCAGAGCTGAGACAGAGCCAGATGCGAGCAGGATGTGCGTGGTGAGGTATTGAAATTCTTGGGGCTACGGAGGGCGCGCCGCTTTAGCAACTCGTCTTCAGCCAAGCCACCTGGTCAGGCGCGGCGTGAGCCGGTCCTGGGCACATGAAGCCAGCGGATGCATCCGGCCTTTCGTCCGATACACTTGGTCGAGCATGGGTCCATGGGTGATGCAATTGCCGCAAGGAAACAATCTAAACTCTCTAAACTCGAACTGAAACATGGAAGTCGATAATGAACTTGCCGCAGTGGTGAGCACGAGCCAAGCCATGGAAAATGCTCCGCGACAAATCTTGCTAGAACAGGTCCCGTTTTTCTTTTAGCCCCTTAAGAGGGAGGGGAAGCCGCTAGAGTAGCTTGTAGCTCTATTAGGTACTGGACGCTTCCAGTAAGTGGGCGAAGGATAGCTCACACTTCTTCAAGGAACCCGTTGCGCTATAGGAAAACTTGTCTGCACCACCCTTCGTTGGGAGAACCCTGAGGCCATGGCATTCACCAAGGCGTCCAGTGCCGACTGATTGTCCTGGCAGATGGTCCACCAGTCCACAGCTGGATCTCAGGAGTGGCCGGAGCCTAAGTCTCGAACCTTATGAAGGCCTTGTGCAAGAAAGAGGTCCCTGATAGATCCTGCTAGAACGGAAAAAATAGGCCCCGGAGAGCGCCTCGGGGACCGTGGCACTTGGCCCTCTTGATGATCTCAAGACATGGGGTTGGGGGATCAAGAAGTTGTTTCTGCTCGAAACATTGGGCAAGCAAGGGCCTGGAGTTTGAGTGGTGCCCACAATGTTGTTGATGGAACTTATGTTCTTTGGAACCGCCACACTTCAAAAAGTACCAATACCAAAGGTGTCGCAGTGTCCTATGGTCTTGGAGCTTTCCCATCATCACCCCAACTGATAGATGTTCCTGTCCACCGAGACACAAAGACAGACTGTAGCAGTAAATGGACCCCGTAAGCTTTGATTTCCGGGTCATCCCCCACGTGGCAAATGCACCGGTTTCACTGTGCCACACATAACACATACGACCAGCAGATAGAAACCACTATGGACATGAGCTCCACCTCTCCGAACCCGCCACTCTCCCGGCCTTTTCGGGCACAGCTGGCAGCCTCACGAAAGCCACCGAGCCAGTGACCCCCAGCAAGCAGCATCCATCCCAGCGAATCACCCGGCATCGGTCCGGCATCGGTCACCGCCCTCTTCTCCGGACACCGCGCGCGCGCGCGCCGGCCCGCGCGCCCGCCCCCAAACGGACGCTGCGACGCGCGTGGATCACCCAACAGCAAACACCAGCACCGCGCAGCGGTCCGTGGTCATCCCCACCTCACGGCCATCACCAGTCGTCCATAGGGGGCGATGCCCGGCACCTCGCAACTCTGGGCCTCGTGAAACCCGCAAGACCGTCCCAGACCGGAGACCGAGACCGCGTTCGTTCGGCCGGAGACCGCGGAGGGCGTGGGGAGCTCGAGTCCGCACGGCTCGCATGACTCACATGCGTGATCCAGGTGTCGTTTGGGTTTTTGGGGGAGGTCTTATCTTCCAGAAACAGTTCCACTGGAATTGGTTCTAGGATTTTCGAGGTCTAAAACTGGGAAACGTTGCGGAAAGGTTCCGGACCGATTCCTCCTAGCAGTCCTCGCATGGCTCCTAGCAGCCAGCGGTTTCACCTCCATACGTCTCGGGCGCTCGCTCTCACGCACAGGTCTCGCCTCTGCGTCGAAGCACTCCAACGCGCGATGGTAGCGTGGCCTCGTCGGATGGTCTGAAGGGTTCGACCATCGTCGTTCGGTCCTCACGACACGGTCCAGCCGCTGTTCAGTCCAAGTCCACTCCGACGTCTTGTTGCTCGGCATGACACGTGCAGGTCTCTCCCCCAAGCGCCTTTGACGTGTCGGTGTCCCCTTCCCTTCCCTTCCCTCATTAGGCCCTTTGTGGGTCGCCCCGTTGCCTTTCTTTCCGGCCCAGTGGCTCCATGCATTTCTCCATCGATGTGAGGCCCATGGACAGGATCAATTGACAGAACGACTGCCTGGCCGCGAAGACCGCACCACACACCAATGCTCAGAAGAGCCAGGAGGTGAAGAGCATGTGTGCCAAGAGTGGTGGCAAGAATGGAGAATGGATTTGAACCTCGCCCACTTTGGAACTCTTGGACAAGTCCCTCACAAAGGATCCAGTCTAGTAATGTCCAAAAAAATGAGAGGTTTTTGAGGGTCCATTTCCGTGGGCCTTGGGAACATGTTCAGCTTGTCGGGATGAATTGTTCCACTGGGTAATGAAAGCACCACGCCTGGTCAAGAGGGCTGCGCTTTGGCTCTCTTCGTCAGCCTGTGAGCCAGGGTGGAGGGAACCTCTGCAGTGCATGTCAGAGAATGTGGATCCTCTACGAGTATCTAAGCATGTGGGTGAGCGAAGATTTCCCGCTCATTGGTGCATGGTGTAGTGGTGTAGAGATCCGCCATCTGTGCCAATATGTAGATGCACATATATACATATATACATATATGGCGACGTTGGGTAAGGTGGGGTGATGCATGGTGTATTGAATTCAGGCCCGCTAAATAGATCTAGAGACTAACTCTGGATTCGTTTCACCGAACATGCTTCCAGGCTTTGCTTTGAACACGAGCCGTAGGGCCCGTAGGGCCTCAAGCACATACAGGCCTGACATGTATCACAAAGACCTGAACACACACTGGGAGATGTGCTTCGAAAACGTCCCAAGTGTCTGGACTTCTGTGAATGGCAGTGGCACCTCGTTTCCCGTATGACGCACGCCCAGGGGGACCCATCGAAAAATCGCCCGTTCCGGTCGCTTCGCGGCCTCCAAGTATGGTGGCTCCACCATGCGTGCGAAGCAGTTGCACACCCTCACCAGTTCCTCGAGCTCCTCGCAGGTCAGCTTCACACTGGCCTGCCGTCATGCAGTTGTGCCACGACGCAGCCAGCGGTGGCGTCGCCGGGTGGAATGCCAGACACGATCGTGGCGCAAAGACAGTGACCGATCGGCCCACCGATCGAGCGACTGCACCGAGTAGTCGCACCGTCGCACCGCTTGAAGACCATGAAAAACGACGGGATGAAACGACGGGATAAAACGACGCGTTCTTTCTCGCCTGCACCTTTTCGCGCTCTCGAGGGTCAGGATCGCGGACCTCTTTGTGCAAGGCAGTCACGGCGGTCCGCGGTCACGGTCAGACCCGGTTCTCACAAGAAGCTGGGTCCAAACCATCCATCATTCCAACATCCATGCTGGGAGACAGGAACCTGAACCCTGGGGAGCTGGGTCTGCCTGACACTTCCGAGCGTCACTTTCACTGTCTTCGGAGACCCCTTACAATCAGTGGCGGGTGTGGTAAATCCTCAAGCACCTCCCCCGTCCAATTGCAGGATGAACCCTCATCCTCAGCCAATCCTCAGGTGTGTGCCTGAATGCTGGTCATGAGGCACACACGCCCAGCCGAGATCGTTGTCTTCCAGGGTCCAACCGGTCGCAGTGGTCGGCGAGAGCTGGCTGAGCCCCACGCCAAGCCCTTCTGATCAATCAGCACCTCTGGCAACAGCTGCCGCGGCGCGGGCAGCGGTAGGAAAATTGCACTCCACCAGCGGTCATCCTGGCAGGGCAGAGGAGCCTAAAAGCCATCATCTGGTTTGGGAGAAACACGCCCGCACAAGTGGCAGGCATCGGAACTTCGATTCCCTCAAGGGCTAGCAAAGGGCATGGTCTTCTTTTTTGGATCCGATTCCTTTTAGAGCTCCTCACTTAGAGTGTCAAGTGTATTCTTCTTCTTCTTCTTCTCCTTCTTCCTCTTCTTCCCGCGAATTTCATGACAATTCCCTCCTCATAAGAATAGAACATAATAGAACTACTAAAGGGCAAGTAGTGCCAGCAAGAAATAGCATGTGGCGGACGGGAAGGCGTTTGTCAACTTCTTCTAACTTTCACTTAACATCTCGAGTCCAACAACAATATGAGGCTGTCAGTGTGTAAGCAAATTGGGCAGCTTCTCTACCTAGTGCTGAAGGAGTTGTGTTGAGAGGGCCATCTCAACTGCAACACTGCGCATGCGAGAAGACTCTTCTCTCGTCCAAACGTTCACAAGAAACCCGTGAGAAAGTGAGGCACTTCACCCAAAGGAGCTGTTCCAACGAATTTTGCGCAGATCATCGAAACCTTTTGGGGGGGTTGATCTGTCAGGGTCTACTGAAGACTTTTTCAAGGTTTGACCTCATCAGTCGCCCCGACCACCTCAGTGTGAGTCTTCTCCGGCGTGGCCCCTTCCACGACCTCACAACCACATGGAAACACGTGCACCCTGTGTCGACCTCTGTGTGCCCACCGACTGCGGTCCACCGGAGCGGTCAAAGATTTCGACCCTTCCTCGAGCCGCAACTTACTAGCATTCCTTTCCAGCTACACCATGCTACACCTCTCTGTGACGCTTTTCCGTACCATGGTTCTACAACAAACGATCACAAAAGGCAATGCCCTGGCCTTTGCGAGCTGCTCCGCGACATAAAGCTCATCGTTGGCTAAGGTGCCTGGGGAAGGCTGTACACCTTCCTCTTGAAAATTGCCAGTGCACTTGCTAAAAAGCACTTGTTGAAATTGACAGCTGCAACTGGGGGATCGCCTCTAATATGCCTCTCCCATCCGAGCGTCAGATCAATTTTGCTGCCACACGGAATGCGCCCGAAGCGCGGCTCTTGGTCGGCCTTGGATAGAAAAGCGGCGCTTGCTCTCGATCTTCGCTCCTGGCACATTCGGAAAACGATCCTGCCTGCGGCGGGTTTGTATGGGTCCTGGGAGGGACCTTCCAGCAGCACCCAGTTCGGGTGGTGTGTAAATTTGGGAAGGAGTTGGGGTCTTTTCTCTTCGCCAGGAGGTCGTTGAGGGTCCCCTTTTCCATTTTTTTTTCGAAAGCTGTACCTCGGACTGTGCTGCAAGGCGCCAGTGGGCGCCGCCAAGATTGTCGGCTTGAAATTCTATTTTCAGCTGCTGCGTATATATATATACAGTATACACACACGTTGATCTTGGAATTTAAGTTCCGTGCTTCAGGGTTTTGAATATCTTCATATACATCTTTCTCAGTTCTGGCGTGGTTTCCCAACTTGTGTGGCTCTGTAATTAGCACGACGCGCAGAGTTGGGTTCAAGCGAAGCCTGCCTCGTTGGGTCGTAATTGTTGCTTCTATATGTATAAGTGGCTTGGACCTCCGCAAAAGAGTGGAGTATACGTTTCCTTAAAGATTGGTGCCACTTCTGACTTCGTCAGCCAGCGACTCCGAGACGTGTTTCTGCCTTCTGGAATCCATTCAGCAAGGACTACAGTTTTGGAAAATGCCAATCACAGGTCGATGACATCCCACTTTGAAGCCAAACTTCACTGTGATACTGCGGGGCGCATGGCATGCATTGCCCTGCAACGGCGAAGAGCTGTTCCAAAAAACCTAGTGTTGAGTGTAAATTACTAAAGCTCCTCATTTTGAGATGTAAAACCAGGGGGAGCTCTAAAGCAACAGTCTACATTTGGGGGCTTTGGTGTCTGCCTCCATTGAAGAACGAATGCCATCTTCCCTGGCCTGCGGGTGATAGCGATGACTGTGGCTGTGACACCTGTGCGGTTCTTCACGCCGTTGCCCATCCTTGAGTTGCCCCAAGCCCCGATCGAAATGATAGCCAAACGGGCCGAATGCTTCCATATCATGAGGCAATTCGCTCCACCATAACCACATCCGGGCAATTTGCCAATTTGCGGCAATAGTGCAGGAACTTCAAGATCATGTGCACCACGAGTAGCATGTCAACATACATCATCATAAGTATGTGCATGGGAACTTCCACCACACCGCATGAATGACGTCAACCCCAAGCTCTTTCGCTGTCTCGATCCCGCCTGAGGTGGCCTGCCAGAGCGGGGCCCGTCACCGTCAAGGCAGGGTTCTCGCCCAGGACGGAAGCCGCTGGTGATTCATTGGTTGCTTGGGAGTCTATCCTATCTATATCATATCTATCCCAGAGAAACCAACATCCAAAAGATTGCCAACTCGGGGATTTTTTGGAGCATGTCCAACCCGGGCCTACCCCGGCCTACCGCCTTCGTCCTCTCGCCAGCTGTATGTCACAGGAGTCCATGTCCGAAAACACCGCTGGGCACCCCCACAGGCTGGGTGGTATAGGGCGAGCTGGCTTTGGGGCACCTCAACCATCAGGCTGAACTCATCAACAACCACACGCAGTTGAAAAAATGTCTCTTCTACGGCTGTATGGACATGGCCTTTGGGGAATAAAGTTAAAAATGCCTTCTGCCTTCTTTACACATCCTAGACCGGTCGTTCCGATGTCATAGTTGCAAGGAATTAGGCTAGTTTTTTGGGTGACGTGAAAAACAAGAGCCAAACGCCGGGGGTGTGGCGAGTGCAGTGGGAGGGTGGGAACTACATGCACTGAGGATCGTGTGGGTGACGAAACACGCTGTCCTAGGGTGACGTGCGTCCTGGATGTGCCGCCTTGACCTTGTAACAATGGACTTCGACATGGCAGCTTTCACCAGCAAAACTCAAACAATTCGTGGGGGGCCCGTATCATCCAATCATTGATTTGGTGTGTATGTATGTGTGAATGAATGTATACATAGAAATTGCATGTGTATATATATATATGTGTGTATGTATATATATATATGTATATATGTGCGTGCATGCATGCACGCATGTATGTATGTGTTTTGCTTTACTGATATATAATGACCCCTATGTTAGATAGCGCCCTGGGGGGACCCCCTCAATTAATAGATTCACTCAAGGAGCATATGCCTGGCTTTTAGAAATTAATAGGGGCATCTTTAACCATCAACTAATTGTCTATAAATTTTGCTTAGGAACCCCCCCTAACTCCTCGACCCCTCAACCCCTCACAAGCCCCTCAATATATGTCCACTCCCAGGTGGCAAACCCCCCCTTCCACAGCCATGCCAAAGTAATACGTGAGCAGTGCTCAAAAAACCAGGCAAGAAATTGGCCACCGCATGCACACAGGAAAGCAGCCACCACTCTCAGGGGGGCGTTGGCCTCTGGAGGAGGGGTCGATTAGTTTAGTTTGATAGCTTGATCCAAGGTACATTTGTTTATCCGACTTGGGTGTTGGCCAAACTTGTCGACAAGTTGTCAGATTAGAAAACAGTTGAAAAAGAACCTATTCGTGGGCAACCCTCCTCCAATTAATTTCTTAGGGGAAGGGTGATCTAATATATGTGTGGTTGGTGCAGCACTGCTAGGCTATTTTGCTCTACCACTTCCACCGGTAGCATCGGGAACCGCCACTGGAGCTGTCGTGCACGACGAGCTCGGATGGTGGGCGGGTATGGACAGAGGACCATCTGCGCACACAGAATCTGGATCATCTGCGCACACAGAGCGGGAGCGGGGGGTGGGGATGGGGGGGATGGGGGGGATGGGGTTGAGATCGTTCTGCATCCAACCAACTCCAAAAAGGGACTTCATGGGGTGGGGATGTCGGGGGTGGGGATGGGGTGGGGACCTGTTCTGCATCCAAACAAACTAGCTAAACCCTGAACCAGTCTCTTCCTAGATGATCGTTTCATCCTGATCTAGAACAACAGCGAGAATTCGCGTGTACCAACGATCCAGGACACCGCTAACCATCTGAAAGATAGTGACAAGTGCCGGTAAATCATGCTCCTCTCTTCCTGCTTCGCCGACAAGTGTTCCACACCGTGCACGAAGTCACCGGCATGAGTTCGTCACCTCAAGCCCTGCACAACGAATCGGAACCACCGTAAACCATGTGTAGACCCCCACGGTGGCCCTGGACGGGGGGCGGAACGAGAAAAGGCCTCCCTCCTCACCATGCGGGTTCAACGGCATCTCCGCGGCGCGGCGCCAAACAGGTCACCGCTCTTCGAGCGCGGGCGAGTGGACGGGCCGGGCCGATCAAGATCTACTGTAGCGCTTTCTTCGGGTACGGGCGGCGGCGATGTTCGGGTTGTTGCTTCGTACCGGGTCTGGGTCGGATGGTGCGATTTCGGTTCGGGGCGGCCGGGTCTGCCACCGTCGGGTTTCTTCGGCCAACGACGGAGACGCAGAGCGAAAGCATCTCAAGGCTCCCGACTTGCCACGATCGATCTCCTCGCGGCCGAAACCGACGGTGTGGATCCTTCGAAGTGGTTGGTTCACCCCCTTCCGGTTCAGTGAACCACACCAAAAAGGAACGCGCAGTTCATCCAATTGAAGCTCTTCTGACAACCTAAAGGCCTAGAAACGGCTTCCAATACATTTTTACTGGGGATCTGCTTTTCTCTCAATGTGGAGATCCATGTGGTCCTACTCGGCCTTTCTATTGGGCCTAGGCACCGCATCTTGCAGAGTTCGAAGGGTTGAAGCGGCTTCCAACCGCCCACGACTGACCCCTGCTGCATGTGCTCTCCTTCTTCCCACCGCCTGAGACACATTGACAGTGGTGTCGTCTCGTGTAGGTCAATAAATGTCGATAGCCAGGCACAGAATGAGTTCAGCACTTCAGGTCCATTCTGTTTGTGTGTGTGTGTGTCAAAACCCACTCCAAGTTGACCCCCTGCTATCTTCAATGCATCAAGCAACTCCCCATAATCCCATCCGACCGACTTCACCCCTTGGGAAGCTCAGAATTTGCGACCTTCCCCGCCTAGTCGCGTCCCGACCGACATTTCTTAAAGAATGCTACTGTCAACTGTAAAAATATGTATATATGAAATATTACATCTAAAAATGCGCCGTCCGCCACTGGCGCCCTTGCCTCTCGACCGAGACCCAAAACTTTGTGGGCCACGGGAGGCTTCAAGATTGGAAGCTCTGCCTGGTGCGTCGAGACCGGTCTCGAGCGATGGATTGGACCGGAAATCGAAGCTCCGCCGTTCCCCGATCGGAGAGAGACGTCCAACATTCCGACGTGCGATGACTCGGGTCCGGTGGTGAAGACCTTTCGCAGCTGATCTCGGCTGATCTGATGCAGCTTGCATCCCTACACGGCGGCGAAAAGCGGGTGCCTCCTTGCCGCGGAGGAGATTGTCAGCATCCTTGGCCCGGAGTAGCTGTGAGATCCGGGAGTGCGTTGACCCTGCTGTGAAGGTTGGCATCTCCCCGTCCAAGACTGCCAAAACGGCCGCTTTTCGGGCCACACCCGTACACTGTAGGGCCTCCCCCACTGGGGCCTCCAGACTCGCCACAGATTGGCCTTAGAGAGTGGGAAGGTCACCCAGGGAGCTCTGATAGCTCTGACGGCCCCAGAAGTCCAGGTCCAGGCGCTGGCTATTTTGTGACTCTTCTCTCGCCCCCACCGAAAGAACCCCCTCTGGCCTGGGGTTGTGACATCCCGTCTGCGAAGCAAGGGTTGTTGGTGTGATCACCGTCAACCCTCCGAGGCCCCTGGCCATGGAAGCAGAGGAGGGCACCGACCTGGCAGTTGGTATTGGCGGTATTGGTATTTGAGCAATATTTGGGAGTTTTGAACAATGGGGGGCACAGGCACAAATTTCTTGATTCGTTTCAGGTCAATTGAAGTTGGGGTCAGTGATGCAAGACCTGCATGCTGGGCTGTAGGTCGATGAAGAGAAACGCCGAAACCGTTGGCACAGAGGTCCCATAGGCAATTTATGTTACCCACACCTACAAAGTTCCCAATTCAAAACATTACATCTGCCCACAAGGGACCACACCTTGTTGCAGCCTCCATTTTCGGCAGGGCTGGCAGCGAGGTGGTCACCTGCAAGGCCTGCAATGGAACATGGGGGCTGCAAGTGGTAGACAGTTGTAGGACCCAGTCACCGTCTTCAGGTTTGAGACACGTCACACATGGTTCATTTCGGCATACCATGGTTACCACATGCGGCACCTTGCTCTTTGCCCCATGCTGCTGCTACAAAGGATCAAAGGCTTCCAAACTCCCTGCTCGGACCCGGGCCGGAAGGCGAGCAAGGGACCGCACGTCCTGGCGAACGATGGGGAGTAACAAGAAGCTACGAACGTAACAAGGTGCATCGCAACTACTAACCAGGACACTACGTTCGTAGCTCCTGGCAATACTACTAGCAAGAAGCTACTAGTAGCAATGCCAGGAGCTACATTGTGTTTGATGCTGTCGGGAGTTTTTAGTCCAACGATCTGGCTGCAATTGAACGCACATGGATGATTTGCCCGTGATTCCCTTCAGCACCTCACATCTCTCACCAATTGGCCGCCAACGTGCCACAGATCTGTCCTCAGTATTCAAGAGATCTGTCACGAACTGCAGCCGCGCCAGAATGACATAGACTACACCTCACACTCCCAACAGGCCCTTGTTCGAACACCTGTCTCTCCTCCAGTTGTTAGAGAAGCTCCCTGCGCCATGTCATCCAAATCGGCTCAGTTGCGGCTGGTGAGGGAACCGAATTGTGCCAAAAAAAGATTCTACTTACTGTAATCACTTCTTAAAGACTTCGTTCGAAAGCTGCACAAATGGCCTCGTCCACCAACCTCCGAAATCTTCAATCCCCACCACCCCAGTAAAGAACCTGAGGCCGGCTCCAGCTTCTGTCGGGACCTAAACGGCCCCACCGTCGGCAGATATGGCCGGAGCTCCGGGCGTTGCATGGCACGCGGTGGTGCCATCGTCCGCGCGCCGTCCGCGCCGTCCTCGTCTCATCGGCAGCTTTGGCCGTCCCATGACTGGAGCCATCGACGGGTATTGATATCCTCCGACTGCCTTGAGGTGGTCAACTTTTTGGAAGAGCCCTGGACGTTTGCGGGACACTGGCAAGAAGTGTGAAGAGCATGTGGAACGCTTGCTGTCGGAAGTTGTGCAGTTCGCCGCCTTTGACTTTTTCACTACCTCAAGGTATCCGGATGACCGCATTCGCGACAGGCAAAAGTGCCTCACTGCCTGCTTTTTGCTTTTGCTGGGCCGACTTGGTTTTTCCTTTTTCGGTTGCGGAAAGACTCTTGTTCTTAGTGGGACTGGCCCCCCCAATCACCCACATTGGTAGCGGAGCTAGAGGGCGGAACTAGGTTTTCTAGGCTGCCTGCTGCACCCACATCCAATGGCCGACGCCATGCCGAGCGATGGCCTCGAGAGCGCTGAGCCAGCGCTGCCTGATGCGGCCGCCGTGCCGCTGCCAGACCAGGATCCTTGGCAGGAGCCTGGACAAGATCCATGGCACCCGGCTGGAGGAGGAGAGACGGGCTCTCATTCCCCCATGCCTGGTACGGGTTCGAGCACGCCAGTGGGACCAACGGGACAACCTGTGACATTGGGCCCCTGAGCTGCTTCAGTGCAGCCTGGTCAAACTCATGCCACATCAGAGGCACCTATGACAATTCCAGGTGGACCTCCAGGATTGTTGCAGGCCTCTTCAACGGCAGCCCCAATGACCATGGCACCAACGACAGCACCACAGGGTATGATGTCACCCATGGGACCGTGCTCATGCCAGGGATCCGGATGGATGATGCCTCAAGGAATGGTAGCACCACATACTACCCCGTTTGGAGCATGTCTTGGAGTACCACCCAATGGGTTCACGGCACACCACATGCCTCCAACACCATGTATGGGCTATCCCACTATGCCTTGGTCAACATTCCCTTGGGCATGGCCTCCCCATCCTATGCCCCCGGCACCAGTATCCAGCCCCCTGACAGCACAGACAGCACAACAGCCGATCCAGGGACCACCAGCCACGTCAGGGACTGGTAGCTGGTCAAAACCCGCTTCAGTGCAGGGACCTCAAGCCAAGCAGAGTGCCCCAGAGACACCAGAAGATGACGACATGGACGACAGCTCCTCGGCACAAACTTCAGAGATCCGATCCATGCTGCGACAACGAATGAAGAAGGAAGGGGACGGCTATCAGAGGTCGAAGAGTTCCCTTGGATCGGTTCGCATTGAAGAATACTGGGGAGAACGCTCCAGGTATGTGAAGTGGAAGCGCACCATTCAGGCACAGCAGTGTTTGTATGGCCTGGAGTCTCAGGAGTTGGCAATGCTGATCTACCTCAGCACACGTCGAGAGGCCCGAGACGTTGTGGAACAGCATCCGGTGACCTCCTACACTGGAGCTGGTGGCCTCCATCTCCTTTGGCGAGTGCTTGATGAAGCGTTCGGAGAGTCTGAGGCTGAGCTCTTTGAACGAGCCGACAAGGAGCTCGAGAAATACCGCCGTGCACCAGGAGAGAGCATTGCACACTACCTCGCAGAGATGAGGAGGCTCAGAGCTCAGTACACTCGAGTTGATCCTGACACCAAGCTATCCGATCGTGCTTGGGCCCAGAAGCTGCTCCACAAGGCTTCGTTGAGCCGGAAAGATCGGTATGACGTGTACTACAGTGCTGGAGCCACCTATGACCCGATCGCCATCGAGAAGGCTCTCCGTGTTCGTTGCCAGAAGACTCACGAAGATGAGAGGAGAACACCTTCCAGAACACCACACCGTCAGAGAGGTGAGAGAGAGCGAGAAGATGATGGCAAAGTGAACGTCTCCAAGAAGAAGAAGATCTTCATCAAGAAGAGGGTCCATGGCGCTCATGTAGCTGAAGGTTTGGAGGATGAAGGTGAGGAGGAAAGTCCAGAGGCCATGGAGCAAGAACCTCACGAAGAAGAAAAAGTCGGAGACCAACCCCCAGACGATGAAGAAGCGGCCGAAGATGATGAAGACAATAGGACAAGTGATGGTGAGATGGAGGAGGGAGAGCTGAAGGAAGCATTTGCCGCCGGTTGGAAGGCAAAGCAAAAGGTAGCAGACTTCAAGAAGCAGCGAGGATGGAAAGCTACCGACAAGAAGGGCGAGAAAGGAGCCTCCAGCACGACCATCGACGCCAGGAAGAAAGCAACAACATGCAGTAGTTGCGGACGTCAGGGACATTGGCGGGGAGATCCTGAGTGTGTCAATGTCATCAATGGGCGAGACCAGCCACACCACAAGAAGACATCAATGGTTCACTTCACCTACATGGTTTCCAGTGGAGATGCACTTCAATGCCCTCAGTGTCACTGGCCGGTGCAGGAATCCTCCAAGTTCTGTGGAGAGTGTGGCTGTGCTCTTCATCCTGATCAGCGTATGTCAGGACAGTCCAAGCGAAGCGGAGAAGATGATGAGTGGGAGGAGGTGAAGGATGAACGCTTCGCATTCTCAGTGAAGAAGACATCCATCGTTGGAGCCAAGCCCAAGGCAAAGGCAAAGAGCCTGGTACCTCCTGGCCAAGTTCGTCTTCAAGGGCAAGAGCTGATGACTGCCCTACCTTCCATGTCAAAGGAAGACAAGAAAGCCCTTCAACAGGCGTTGCAAGAAGAGGAGGACAAGGAGGTGGAAAAGAAGAGAGAAATGTACAAGGACCTGATGAGGGAGTGGAGCTACTACGATGATTATGAGCCTACTGGCCGGGAACTTTTCCCGGAAGATCCCAGTCGGTATGAAGCCTGGAAGGCAAGAAGGGGCTATGGAGGGATCGATGAGAAGGACCCCATGGCATCAGCTTCAAGCAGTCAGACGCCAATTCCACCGGCGCCAAGAGCTGACAAGCCCAAGCCCGTGAAGGAAAAGGAGCTCCAGCTGTTCAGAAAAACTTTGTATGATTAGCAAGTGCGACATGGCCGTTGCATGCCCTCGTCGGCCGCCGCCTGTCCGACAGAAGCTCAAGGTCTCTGTCCACATCGATTTGAGGACTTGAAGTGGTCAGCCAACGCAGAAGGACACTTCGCCCGGTGCAAGACCTGTGACCTCAGGCACGTGGTGTATTACTCCAATCGACATGGGGCGATGATGGTGAGTCAGCACCAGCCGCCACCCGGCGTGAGTCAAGAAGCTCGGGTGTGGATCAGAGAAGATGAAAGAGCTGCTCACTTTCGATGGGTCAACCATGGAGGACCAATGAAGCATCAGGTCACACGCCGTGTCACAAAGGATGTGCACGGGAACAACCTTGAGGTGAAGTTCCTGAAGGGAGATGAGGAGATGAATGACCTGACCAAGCCCATCGATGGACCACCACGTACGCTGCTCACTGAGTTCTGGTATGAGCTTGAGAAAAGGGAGGCCAGGCAGTCACCTATGCCGTCCAATGTTCACTACATTCAGGCACAGAAGCCAGGGCTGGCCATAGCAGACTCAGGATGTCGGAACTCGGTGGGAGGTGAAGTATGGCACCAACACTTCCAAGATGCTTTGAGGGCCCACGGCATCCCGTGGGAAGAAGTTGCTGAGGCAGAGACCTACAAGTTCGGGGCAGGGTCACCCATTGTGAGTCGGACAGCTTGTCTGTACCCCGTCCTGATTCACGGACAGATGGACGTCGTCAGAATGTCAGTGGTTGGAAAAGGTGGAGCTGCTTGTCCGGGCCTGATCGGCCCTGGAGAGTTGAGTCGTTGGGATGCCATCTTTCACTTCAAGGACAAGCAAATGGAGTTGAATGGCCTCAAACGCGAGATGCGATTGACGGCCACGAGGCACCCCGGCATCGAGCTGATGGAGTTTCATCCAGGAGAGATAACACAGGTCAAGCAGTTCTGGCATTCAGAAGAAGCAGAGAAGAAGCGAAAGATTTTGAAGAACACCCCCCCACTCGTATGCCTTTCTGACAAATGAAGGTGAAGAGGATGAGACTGAGGAGGACGACACGGAGGAGGAAGAGATGCCAGAGCGAGACGACCGTCAGAGAAAGGTCGAAGAATGGACCCAGCAGCTTGAAGATTTGGGCGTGATGATGGTGCCCACAGTGCCGGCCTTGGAGGAGGAAGAAGAGGCGAGCAGTTCAGTAATGTCCGACGGTCACGACTCCTCAACGTCACATGAAAAGGGAGTCGACATGGTGACAGATGATTCTGACAGTGAAGAAGAAGGAACGAAGCAAGCCCTAGTTGCTGAACCAAAGACGATGCACAAAGGCCTCCGTCATCGTTTGGGCCATGTCTTGAGTGAGATCAAGAAGACCTTCCAGGGAGAGACAAAGGCACAAAGAAAGAAAGAAGCAGAAGATGGAGGCAGAAAGGAAGAAGTGAGGAGAGGAACAAAGAGGAAGCGCCCATGGACCATCGTGGAGATCTTTTCGTGGACATGCGCAATTTCGATGGTCGCTTCTATGAGGGGCTGGAATGCCTCAGAGCCGATTTCGCTTCCACACTGGGACTTGCTCAAAAGCCAAGACCGCACTGCAGCCCTTCAGTATCTTGACCAGCTTGACCCCGATGTGATGATCATCGCTTGGCCTTGCACGGTATGGAGTCCGCTTCAAGTGTTTGGCAACAAGTCACCGTGGCAAAGAGAACGACTTGAAGAGAGGAGAGAAGAGCAGAGGGAATTGCTGGGCTTCGTTCGTGATGCCAGCCATGGCCAAAGAAGAAGGGGTGGTCTGCTGCTGGGAGAGAATCCCAAGCCTTCTCTTGCGTGGCAAGAGCCTCTCATAGTGGAAGCCTTTGATGGAATGGGTTCGATCACCACGGACATGTGCCAGTACAGCCTCCGCATCCCAGAAGGAGGTCCATTTTTGAGGAAGAGGACTCGTTTGGAGGGCACTCCGGAGCTGTTGCAGCCCTTGGCAAAACTATGTCCTGGAACCCATGAACACACCCCCGTCTTGGGTGGCATGAGACATCAAGGCAAATGGATGAATGTTTCGGATTTTGCTGGAGGCTACACCAGTCGATTTGCTCAAGCTGTGGTGAAGCAAGCAGAGAAAGTCTTGGAAGAAAAGGGAAGAAGGCCAGAAGCCCTCCTGACACTCCCTGCGTTTCCAGAGGAAGATCTAGACGAAGAAGCAGAGAGGACAGAGGTGAAAGGCTTCAAGGAAGACCAACCACAAAGCTGGCGAATCCAACAGCTCCACAACAGGTTGGGACATCCAACCAACTCCACACTCAGCAAAATGCTTTCTTTGGCAGGCGCCTCCAAGGAGATTGTGAACAGAGCTCAAGAATTTCAATGCCCAACGTGCCAGGAGACACAACCTCCTGGACGTTACTTGAAGGCCAGTGCTGAGATGCGCACCACTATCTTTGGCAAAGAACTGCACTGTGACCTAAAGTACTTGCCCGACCACAAGAATGCATTGTATGTGGCCTTATCGATGGTAGACAGTGCCACTTCCTTTCATCAGGCAGTCCTCCTGAGAAATCGCTCAGCAGAGCATGTGGCCCGCAAGTGTTTGAGACACTGGTTCGCTCTGTTCGGAACTCCACAAACCATCGTACTGGACCAAGGAGGAGAATTCGATGGCTACTTCACTGGCTTCCTAGAGCAGCATGGAGTGCACAGCAAGGTGAGTGGAAGCAAGTCAGCATGGCAACACGGGTTTGCAGAACGTCACGGGGCTTTGCTGGGAACAATGTTCACATCCCTGGCCTGGCAGTATAAGGTTGAGGGAAGAAGCCAAGTGAAGGATGCTTTGTGCGCTGCCGTGCAAGCAAAGAACTCAACTCTCACGAAAGGTGGGTACACACCTTTCCAACTTGCCTTTGGACGACAGCCCATGTTTCCAGACCTCCTTGAAGAAGACGTTGAAGGAAACATGTCCCTTCGAGAAGCCCTTTCACTAGAAGGAGAAGTTCAGAGGGCATCAGAGATGAGAGCTGCCGCCCGTGCCACTCTCCTAAGGCATGATGTTCAGTCCAAGCTGCGAAGGGCATTGAGGAGGTGGCCGAAAGGTGAGGAAAGAGAGTTTGAGCCAGGAGAACTTGTGTACTTCTACGCCCCAAAGCCTTTGAGCACACGTTTCAAGAAGGAACCCGGGTTCTGGCGTGGACCAGCAATGGTACTGGCCAAGGAGTCGCACCAGAAGTTCTTCATCAGTTGGCGAGGCCGATGCCTTTTGGTCTCTGCAGCCAATTTGAGATCAGCCTCACGACTGGAAGGAAAAGACCATGACAAGAGGCTGCAAGAAGGAGAGAGGCTGGAGGAAAGCTGGAAGAAAGGAGAGAAGCAATTTGAAGACATGAGTACAGTTCCAGAACCAGTAGAAGAAGAGAAGACGGAAGCTCTGGGCTGGGAAGCACACGATGGAGTGGTTTCAAGGAAGCCAGGAGGAAGACCTAAGAGCCAAGCAAAGGAGATCGCCAAGACTCTGAGGGGAATGAAGACAATCAAGACGATCCAGAAGCACAGAAGGAAGAAAGAAGATCGCCTCGACCTCCGGAGTGGGACGACGAAGCCAATTGAACGACTGCCTCAAGAAGAAGCAAAGTCCAACGATCTCAAAGATCCCCAGGAAGAAAAGAAGAACGAAGAGGCTCGGGACCAGAAGATGCGGCAAATCCAAGAAGAGATGTATAAGTGGTTGGGCAAACCACAGGAAGACGGCTATCAAGACCGTCTGAGACAACATCTGATTGATGATGTGCCCATGCAGTTCAAAAGAAAGCATCAAGAGGAGCCAGCTGGACAGTTGTCTGAGGAACAGCTGGTGAAGAGGTTCAGGCCCTCCTTCTTCGCTTACACGATGCTGGCCTCCATTAATCGAGATGGCAAGAAGCGGGCGAATCAGTGGGCATCCAAAGAAGAAGTTGAGAAGCTGAAGATTTTGCTTGACCTGCCCATCACCAATGCCCGTTTCCATTTCGGAGCTCGCAAGCGACTTCAAGATCCCAAAGGACACAAAGGCCAAGCACGTTACACAGTGATGCTCGGAGAACAGACAGGCTCAGCTCTGGTGACACAAGAGACGACTGAAGAATGTCAACAAAGACCCAAAAGAAAGGCTCCCTTCCTGTGGAAAGGAATGACACTCTTTGTGCACCAGGGCCAAAAGAAAGCAGAGGAGTACCAGACCACCTACGTGGAGCTCCCAAGTGGCCTATATGAAGCCAGGGTGAGTGACCTCCTAGAATGGAAGAAGATGGTCAAGGAGGAGGAAAATCAACAGGCATTCTTTGAAGCTTTTCTCCTCCAGATGAAAGCTAGCGGGAAGGAACTCGACCCAAGATTCTTCAGCACAGAAGAACGGAAAGCCTTCGACGTCGCTGACAAGAAAGAGTGGGAATCTTGGGTGAAGAATCGAGTCATCAGAAGGCTCACTCCTGAAGAGGCCCGAAGAGTGGATCCGAAGAACATCTTCAAGGCACCAGCAAGGATTGTTCGGGTCAACAAAGGGGCTATGCAGGGCATCTTCCAACCAAAGTCCAGGATGGTGATCCCTGGCCATTTGGACCCACACCTTGGCCAGTATCGGTCAGATGCACCGACGGTGATGTGGATCAGTGTCCAGCTCGCCAAGGCAGTTTGTGCCATGAAGAAGTGGAGAGCCCTGACCTTTGATGTCACGACGGCATTTCTCAGTGGCAAGGAGGTCGACAGAGAGGTGATGGTCAGGGCACCGCCGGAAGGCTTGCCAGCAATTCCTGAGATGAAAGAACCAGCAGTCAAACCAGGAGAGTTGCTGAGAGTGGTGAAGAGCGCTTATGGCTTGTCAGAGGCACCCAGGCTATGGTACTTGCGGGCCAAAGAACTGCTCGAGGAAGCAGGTTTTGAAGAACTCCAAATGGCAAAGGCCACCTTCCTGAAGAGATCCAAGAAGAACCAGGAGGTGGAAGCAATCCTTTGCCTACATGTGGACGACGGTCTCTTGGTGGCAGACCGCAAGCTTGCTCCAGCCATCCAGCAGTCCATCGACAAAAGGTTCGCAATAAAAGAATGGAAAGATCTGGAAAAGGAGCCAGAGACCTTCCTAGGAGTGAACACAAGTTATGCTGATGGAGCCTTCACCGATGACATGACAGAATACATCGACAAAATCAGCTTCGCTCCTGAAGAGACACCTTCAGAAGAACCACTGGTGGGAAAGCAACTGTCGGCATTCAGGCGCCTCATCATGCAGTTGCGTTGGCCCTCACACCATGTGCTTCCAGAATTCCTCTACAGAGTGAGTGAGTTGGCTCAACGAGTAAGTCATGCAAAAGGAGGCGACCTAAAGTATGGCAACAAAGTTCTCAAGTCCACGAAGGAAAGTGCAGCCCAAGGCAAGGCCACCATGAAGAACCCCGCCATCTCAGGGGAACCGCTGCTGATCGGTTTCTTCGATGCCTCCCTTGGAACATCCAAGAGCACCCATGCCCAACAAGGAGAAATTCACCTCCTTACCAGCACCACGGCATTTCGCCAACCAACCCCCATGTGCATCCTCGAATTCCACTCAAACCGCATCAAGCGTGTGGTTCGAAGTTCGCTTGCGGCTGAGGGATGCGCCATGAGCAGTTGTGGAGACAGGCAGCTGCTCAGCCGGGTTTTGCTGGATGCCTTCCTATATGGGAAGGTAGAGGTGACTTCTCAGTGGCGCCGGGAGCTCAAGACTTCCGGCTGTTTGGTGACCGATGCAAAAGGATTGCACGATCATCTCCATAAGACCGGAGGGGTGGCAACTGAACGGCAAGCAGCATTAGATATGCTGTTGATGAAACAGCTCATCGAGGATGGCATCATCGGCTTGAAGTGGACGCCAACATGGCGCCAGTTGGCCGACCCTCTCACGAAAGAGATGATGGCCACACTCCTCGAAGACCTGAAGAAGTCAGGTCAGGTCTGTCTGACCCAGACGGCAGCAGACGCCAAAGAAGAAGAGCGACGTGCTGGGATTCGAAGGGGCCAACGAGAACGTCGCAAAGAACGAATGAAGAGCACAAAAGAAAAGACAAGAGCCGACAGCAACACTTTTTCCCTTTGATGTGAAGAGCATGTGGAACGCTTGCTGTCGGAAGTTGTGCAGTTCGCCGCCTTTGACTTTTTCACTACCTCAAGGTATCCGGATGACCGCATTCGCGACAGGCAAAAGTGCCTCACTGCCTGCTTTTTGCTTTTGCTGGGCCGACTTGGTTTTTCCTTTTTCGGTTGCGGAAAGACTCTTGTTCTTAGTGGGACTGGCCCCCCCAATCACCCACAAGAAGGAGATGCCTCCAAGAGGGTTGAGGATCTAGGAAAACTACGGGATTATGGGAAACTTTCCTGCCATCGCCAGCCAGCCACATCATGTTGGAGGGGTTGGTGAAACTGCAGTTGAATCACTGAAGCACAGCGGAAACCCTGGAATAAACTCCAAAGAGCGGGTCACTTTGCTTCTGCAGCGGGTCACCTCTGCAGTTCCTGGTGCACCCCCTTCCTTCACCAGGCACGCGCCACTGCAGCCACTGCCACTTTTTTCCGTCACACGATCTTCAGCTCGTCCTCCGGCAGCGGCCTCACCGGCACCGGCCTCGCGTAGAGCGCCACGCCGGCGCCCACCAGGGTGGCCGAGGTGAGCCCCGAGAGGCCCAAGGGGGCGCCAAAGAGGAGGAAGCCCAGGAGCATGGTGAACACCACCTGCGCCAGTCGGTGCGATCCTGAACCAAGGCGACGCGACGATCCCGAACAACCTGCGGGGTAGGGCGTCCTTCTTCCGCCGTGGAGGGGGTGGAGGGGCGTCTTCCAGAACGTCAAGTTTGGATCAACCCAAGGGCGTGGTTTTGATCTTTAGAACTCGAGATCTTCGGAGGTCTGGAACGTCTTCGCATGGATGGTAGGGTTGCTCTCTCGTTAGGCTGGCTGGTGTGACCAACAGGGCTGCTGAACCCTCGTTTTCGGCCATTTCCAGTAATCGTCCGTTGACCATAGGGCCCGGCACCTGTGTAATCTCGACGTGTGTCTACAATAGGCAATGGAAGTCATAGGATCCTGTCGGCCCCATGGGGTTCCACCCCTCCGCCCTCGTCAAGACCCGAAAATCCTTGAACACCTGACTCCTACGCTCGTATCAGGGCCCAAACATGTCCAAACCATAGCTGCCATCGGTTCCTTTCTAAATGATTGCCGCCCGGTTCCCCGATTACCAGCCCCCCCTCGTCTGCTTTCCACCGGTCGTCCGGTCGTTCGTGGTCCTCCGCGCCTCCAGCGCCGAAGCCACCGCTTTCAGGACGGAATCTAAATGTTTCAAGAAGAACCCGGTGACCAGGCCAACGGACGACATGATGCTAATGATGGCAAACACCTGGCCCGCAGGTGTCGCTGGACTCGACTCAGTCCAACAGATTTGGTACGTCGAGAGACGTGGTCCAAGGCACCTGCCCTATCCCGCACGGAGATGGATCCGATCTCTTCGGATTGAAGCAGGTGATGGCAGGTGCACTGGCGCTGTATACATGCGCACCGCATAAGTGCAGTCTTAGCTACACGTGCACCAACAAAAGTAAGCACTAAAGTAAAGCAATGTATGAAAACCGAAATGACTGATGCAATGGCAGGATTGCCTCATCCACCACCCAACTTGGCTTGAGAGCAACCGAACGCCACACCTCCTTTGAAGACATATTGACATATTCAGCCACAGCTGCTGAGCGAAACCAAGTGTGTCGTTGTCCATGTTCGCAACACACATACACACACACCAAAAATTGGCACTAAAACATGGTGGAAAATATCCAAGTGCTCCATTATGATCCATCATGATCCATCAATCCATCTCCGCTCTCATCTCCACCCGGCTTCGAAGGCGACTGACCCGGCTTCGAAGGTCCGATTTCGGGTCCCACCTTGAAGGAGGCGATGGCTGCCCGATTCTCTGCGGAAACGGCATCTCCGGCCTACGGAAACAGCGACGAAGGCACGAAGTCCTGGCCTGATGTAAGTCTCAACCGATGGGCCATCTGGGTCCCATGGGTCTGGAATCTGCTTTTGGGCACGAGAGTTGCCATATGGAGCTGTTCCGTCTCAACTGGCTGGTCGGATTCATCCAGGATTTCCGTGACACGGTTGGGGGACTGGGCACGGCCGCGCACGGCCGCGCACGGCCGCGCACCCGTTAGGAAAAGAAGGACAAACAGCACAAACTCTGGAGAAGTGATTCCAGGCAAGGATGGTTCGTCCTGCTCTACTTTGTGGCAAGGGTTCACACACCTCGATACCGGGGCGGAACATAACAAGTTTGAAGCATACCGATGAGACTGTGCTTGAAGTTGCAACACACACAGGATCGATGCCCAACTCGCTGCAGCCTTTCCCTCCCAAATCAAGATCACGCCATTGACCAGGATCGACTGGCAGTACATAAAGGCATTCCTGAGTCATTCGACCCAGCAACAACAGTGAGGCTAAAAATCCCCCGAAATCCATCCAAATCCCGGCGGGGGGGGGGCGCTGGTATTTTGCTTGGACTTTCTTGAGTGGCAGCTGGTTTGAACACCCACTCTGCTGAGTCCCTGCCACGGTGCTGAAGGTTCGTGGTCACCCCGCGCTTGGCAGATTCAGCACCTTTCAGCAGAACCTCGCCCCAGGGCAGTCGACCAACAAACGGTCAAACGCGCGGTGGGAAAGGGATGTTGAAACCCGGAACTGCACATTTTCGTCGGGCGCCGTGAAAGACCAGCTGAGGGGCCTCGTTGTACACCCCAGCGAGCACCGAGCAAAGCATTTGCACCAAAAGCAGCAACCACGAGCTCAAGTTCGCCTCCAAAGCTGGGTCTGGATAGGTGTTCCACCGTGGATTTCTTGAAGCAAGTGAAGGGAAAACAGTAGCACCAGCACTTCATGTTCCTCAAACTTGCTCCTCAATTCTAACACACTCATGGATATGCGTACTGATGTGAATGCGGTGCCACACGCCGGCCTAGGGTTCCAATTCCTAAGGGTACAGGTAAAGAAACCCAAAAGGAAGTGGAGGTCCATCGAGTTCAGCGAGGCCATCAATGCTAGAGGAACCACCGGACGATCGATCGACAGAATGACGTCGTACGCTCACATCTGCAGTGCAAGAAAACATCAAAGTTTCAACTCTGCGAGGTTCTTGGCTTAGCCTCACGCCATGCAGAAAATAGGAAAATTCGCAGGTACGCAGTTGGACGTCTCCAACTGTATCACAGGTGACTCATGAGTGTCTTTGTTAGCACCGGTCTCATCAGCACCCCCGGTGCCCCCTGCACTAGAAAACCAAAAGCGTAGGAAAAAGGCCACATCAAATCCAAACAGGATCCCTATGACTCCAAGGGTTACACACACACGCCTCCCCGAAGGGAGGAGAGATTTTAAGCTCCGCGCCGAAGGGGAGGTGAGACTAAGTGAACTGACGGATCTCACGGTAGGTCTGATAGGCAGTCAATGGGAGTCGGAGTTGACCAATGGCATCGTCATGAGGGCGGGGAGCGACTGTATGGTCGAAGATTTGTAGTACCCAATGTCCTCGTGATCCCATGGAAGAGTCTTGTGGTGGAACCAAGCGCGATAGAACCAATAGCGTTCATTTTGGTTTCGGCGACAGGCCCATTCCTCGTATGGTTCAGCGACAGGCCAATCTCCGCGAGTTGAATTGTGGACTTGACGAGCGTAGTCAGTGAAATCCTCGTTGTATTGATTCTCGGATCGAGGGAGGCTCGACAAGAGTGCCGGGTCCAAGTGTTCCTGATGAGAAAGAGTGTCATCGGGAGGAGCTTGTGTCGGAGAGGAGTCTCCTGAAGGGACACGAACATCTTCTGGTTGAAGTTCCATCTTGCCTATAGAGTCAAAGAAAGGAGCGCACCAAAGTGGAACCGAAAAGCTGCGGGAGAATCGAAAATGTAGAAAAAGAAGAAAAGGAGAAAAGTGGTGGTTGAGGTGAAATGTAAAGTGAGTCATCAAGTAGAGAGGGTCAAAAGGTTGTTTTCCAGGAAGCAGCGAGTCGAGGAAATTGGTGTGAGTGAATTAAGGTGCAGCCTCAGGTAAACGAAACGGAAGTGTTGGCCGGGGAATCAGAAAAGGTATCTCCTCACCGTTGAGCTTGACAAGTATAGGCCTACCAAAGGTCGGTCGGTATTCAGAGTATTCAGAGTAGCATCGCTCGTTCGAAAGGGGATCGCTGGAGATGTACTCGCACTCGATGAATGTAAAGAAGTGGAGGTAGTCCGCAGCGAGGTAGGCGGTGTTGTCGGACGGGCTTTCTTGGGGAAAGTGGTGGAGATGAGGATAGGTTCGTCAGAGTCCCTCAAGTAGGAGGCCATGGATGGGCGAGAGCGTTTGGTAACTGTCGTAGGTGGTGTGGACATATGGCGCTTGAGAATTGCGCGTAGAAGCGGTGAGACTAAACTTGGGCCGAAAGGCTGAGGTGTGACAGAAAATCAAAATGAAGAATGGGACCAAGACTCAAGAGAGCTCAAGAAAAGGAAAGGAACCCGCAACGGTCATTTTCGGCCATACGAAAATGGGTGGGGCAGAAATCGTAGATGAAGATCATGATGTAGCCAGCCGTTGTAGTTCGAGAAGTTCAGCCCAACGAGCGCGGATCTGGGACTCTGGGCGCTGCATTTTTGTGGCGATGTAGCGCCAGCTGGGTCGAAGTCGTTCATTGCATTTGAGGCTGAGAAGGAGATCATCATCTTTGGTGCTCCAATCATCATCCCAAGAAGTGTCTGAGTGGTGACGAGGGGATGGAGATAGAGAGGGAGAGGGAGAAGGTGAGGGGGCCGTGTGGGGCAGAGGAAACGAGGGAGCAGGATGGTGAGGGGGAAGGGGGAGGAGGAGCCAAAGAGGAGGGTGGTGGATAAGCGAAGTCAGGAGGAGAAAGAATGGGTGAAGGAGGAAAAGAGAGTGGAGGAGGGGAAGAGGGAGCGGCCCCAGAGGCATCAGGAAGAGATGGGGAGGGACGGGAGACGAAGGAGGGGTAAAAGGAGAAGGGAGGGGACCGAAGGTGGGAAAGGAAGGGTGGGCCAGGGGAGTACGCTTCCCAGCTGATGACGTCAATGTCGGCGATGGAGTCTTCTGACGGGTAAGTGGGAGTGCCGGTTGTTCACAAGGTGCCCAGCTGATCGAAGGTTTCGTAGTGTTTCGAAATGGCGGTGAAGCCGGGCTAGCCGGTGGTCTGGAAGGGCAAGAGCCGGGAGTCATCTCGACAGGAGAGGTGGCATCCGGATTCTGAATCATATCCACCAGTAAACGAAGTGCGACGATGACGATGTTGAGTTGCGTGCGTCGCGATCGTAGAGACAAGGTCTGAGGTGGTCGACTGTGACATAGTCCAGGTAGAAGATCAAGGTGAGGGTAGGGAGCACACGTTTGAGCCGAGAAGCTGAAAGAAAAGCAGAAACGAAGAAGAATAGAAAATGGAAAGGAACAGCATGAGATGTGACGGAGAAAGCCATGAGAGTCTGAATGTGAGAAAATAATGTTGGCGCGAGGAGTATTTTCCTAGCGAAGATTGGTCTCAAGTGCTGCATCAAAAGAAACTGAGAAACCGAAGTTGGGCGTGAAGGTCTCGTCGTGGTAGATGAAAGCGATGGCAAAGTTGATGAAGAAGGGGTAGGAGTTGAACCATCGTAAAGTCTTTGTCGAGGTATTGTTGAGTCAAGTCCGCGAGTTGAGGAAGGATCAAATTCCGAGGACGAGTCAGTCGGCAAATCAAGATGCCACGTGTGAAGAAGCCAGCAAGAGCCATTTCCGGAGAACCGGCAGTACGATTGCTTCGGATCAATGTAAGGTGAGGTGGTTGTCGAAAGGTAATAGTACGCTGAGAGGTGGAAAGAGCAAAGCCAAGTAGTGTCTCATCGGCGACATACTCCATCTCAAGTGGTCTGCCGTAGAAGAAGGGTTGAGCGATGGCCTGGAAGGAGTCAGTACGGAGCATGTGGGAAGGTCCAAGGAAGAAGACATTGTCGACGTAACGTGCCCGTAGTGCCAGTCCCGTGGCATAACGCCAGGAAGAGCTCGGGAAAGAGCGTAGAAAGCAGTATTCCCGGAAAAGTGCAACAGCGCTGCATAAGGCAGGTGCCAAAGGTGAACCCATGGAGGCTCCTTGACATTGTCTGAAGACTGTCAGTCCTACGGTGAAGTAAGAGGATTCAAGTAGGTGAGACACCAAGTCTGGTAAGTCACGAAGGTGAATAGGATGGTAGGACCGTGAGGTCTTCCGCCAGCGGCCACGAAAGATCCGTTGAAGACGTTCTTCTTGCTGGTGGTTAGCTTTGTGCTTTTGTGCCCCTGCTCTTTCTGCAGGCTTGGAGGCCCCCAACCATGATAACTATATCAAAGACCCAAAGGTTAATAAGCACAAGACTGGCATTCAAAGAGGTTGCTAAGCCTAAGGGAGGGGGGCAGGTCGGCAAAAAAAAATCTACTGGGAAAAATGGCTCAAGATCTTGAACATCAAGGAACCCTAAAAGTTCTTTTGTCTTTAAAAACTATAAATTCTGCTGGAAAATAATGGCTCAAGATCTGTATGGTTAAGGAACATTAAAGGTTTTTTGTGTGAGAATATTTTGCAAAATGCTGAGTGTCCATTCAAACCGTAGATATTTGAACAAGGAATGGTTTGATTTCAGATTAGCAGCGCGCAATCAGACGAAACTGTGGGTTCAATATTTTTTATTGAGCAAATGCCAATGTGAGAGTGTATCGTGCGAGGTACACTTTTCAAGAGATGTTCGCATTCCATCTTGTTTTTGAAAAGCTTCACTGTGAGAGTGAGAGTAATGAATACAGTTTTTAAGTGTGCAGGTTTTGGCACAGTGTACTTGTCGTTTTGAGTTTTATGCTTTTTGCATGCAAGAGTCTATAATGTGTAGCCGTTTTAAAGACATCAGGTTTGGCAGAGTGCATTTGTCGCTTTCCTTGTTACGGTTTTGGGTTTGGATGGGTTGGGAAGACACTGTGAGAGTGCGGCACTGGCAGAGTGCACGACACTGTGAGAGTGTGCTGCTGTGAGAGCACCATGGAGTTTTTGAACAAGAAGAAAAAGGTGGGAAAACCATCTGACATGTGGCCTGAATGGCATCCACTGAGGCATGGATGGAAACAAGAACCTGCTGCTTAAATTGAGCCTGGTCGCGCCGGGATGGCGCTACCAGACCAGATGCCGAGATGGCATCTGCTCAGTCACCAATGCTGGTGCATCTCAATTCTGTCTGCGCGTCTGCAAAAAAATCAATGTGTTCTTTTGAAACCAAGCTTTCATCCACCATCCATCCATCCACCATGAAACCCCCCATCCACCCATGACGGTGAGATCATGGCACCATCACGGTGCCCAAACCCACTCTCACTGAGGTCTCGCTGATGTACTCCTGATTCTCAAGAAGCCGCCTCCTTGGCAAAATTGCGGCGGTCATGAGCTGAAGCTACACTCCTTGTTGATTGTATTGGGCTAGGAAAGATATTGTTGTATTGCGCTAGGAATCATGGCACCATCACGGTGCCCGGTGTTGCTTGAGACAACCAAACAAACACGAGCGCGCCGAGGCTTTCGCTGTTCTCTGACGAACTGATGGACGTCTTAGTCGGTGCCCTCAGAGCATCCGCATAGTCAATCTTAAGACGTGAGACGCATGAGGTATGCGTTTACTTGCCACGGCGCTCAAATTCAGTGAGATGGGCTCAATTTCAGTGAGACGGACAAAACACATAAACATATTATTTTCAGTGAGACGTACAAAACACACAAACATATTATATAATTGACAAACCGCCCTAGTCTAGCAGACCTTGACAGTTGACAGGACTCTTGACCCAACATTGAGCTTTAACTTTGACAGAACTGCTGAACTGCAATTCACGAGTCTCTCAAACTTTTTGGGTTGTTGGCAACCCAGTCGCCTTTGCTTCATGGCGGATCGTGATCCAAGACGGATCTGGGTGATGGGCAGTGAAATGATGAAGATGGAGGCAGAGCAGGAGAAGAAAGCCGAGGCCGATGGAATGAAGAAGGACAAGGAGGACGAGGTATTAGAAGAAGTTGAAGAAGAAGAGGAGGAGTCACATGGTCAACAAGAAGCAGAAAACAAGTGGGAGGCGTTGAAGAAAAAGACTCTCCAGAAGGCAAAAGAGGAATCAGAGGAGGCGCCAATGTTGATGAAGCCCTCTCCCAAATCTGGACCAGCAAAACCAGCACCGGTGCCCACGCCAGAAGAAATCGGTGCAAAAGGTCCACCGGCAACCCCAGCAAAGGCGCCACCAGTGCCTGGCCCAGAGGCTCCAGCAAAGTGGCCGCCTGTGCCACCGCCACCGCCAGACGCAAAAGTAGTGCCTGGCTCAAAGACACCGCCCAAGGCACCCTTCAAGGCATCACCGAGAACTGCTGCAGCAAGACCAACCGCCGCACAACCAGCCGCCGCACAGGCACAGGCACCGCCGGCCAAATCAGAACAAGATGCCCAAGCAGAGCGGGCGCAACGGCTTCAAGCAGAGCAAACGGAGCAGCAGCGGCAAGAACAGCAGTGGTGGCAATCGCAACAAGCAAACCAGTGGTATGCAGAGCAGCAGCGGCATGCAGAGCAGCAGCGGCAAGCAGAGCAGTGGAAGCAAGCTCAACAAGCAGAGCAGCAGCAACATGCAGCATACCAAGCGTGGCAGCATCAACAAATGATGGCGCAGGCACAAGCAGCGCAAGTGATCACACAGCAGCAGCAGCAGCAGCAGCAGGCAGCGCATGACCAACGCGCCGCCGCCTTGCTGCAACAGCAGATTGCAGCTGACAGGAGCATGCAGCAAAAGCATGGATTTGCATCCGTTGCATCGCCCCGACCGGCTCGCAACAACAGCCTTCCTTCTCGACTGTCGAGGGAGGAAGGGCGCTTCTGCGAGCTCAAGCAGAAGCTGACGGATTCGGAAGAGACCATCCGATCGCTCGAGCGCGCGGGGCTTCAGTTGGCGGCCAAGCTTGCGCTGGCAGAGCAGGCGTGCCGGGAGGCAAAGTTGGAGGGGGAGCGCCAGGTGCAGCAGCTGCTGCAAAAGCAGAAGATCCGCAGCCTCCAGAAGCGCCTCGCGAAAGCAAAGAGAAGGGCACCAATCATGAACACCTTCACAGGGGACACCCCTACTACCCATACCCTCCAGGACTGGCAGCCGCATCACTATTTTTACTTAATGAAAATAGACTCCAGATAGAGCTTGAATAAGAGGTCCAAAGGCCAGCCTTGCTGGGACATGGGTAGGGGAAGTCCCCCATGAGAGAGATGGACAACATGACCATGACTCACAGGAAGGGGCATGAGGAGACATATCATGAGCCACCCGAAAAAAAAAACACACACACACACACACACACAGGAAAGAAACCTGCACTCTAACCCTTTCCCTGCCATGGAGATCACCCCCGAAAATACTAATTCTTAAATTAAAGGGCAATGCACTCAAGTCAAGTCAAAAACAGATCCCTGCGCACTGCGTTCACAAGTGCTTTTTCTCGCGTGACATGAGTGTCTGCGATGCGATTCTGGTTTGCAACATGCGTATGCTTTGAGGCGACTCTGCGCGTCATGCTTTGAGGTCATCAATGTACTGCTGCAATCGCGCGTCTGTGGGCCTCATCAGAATCAGCATATGTACCCAGTGTAAACCCCAAACATAGAGAGAAAGACTGGCCGAAAAAAAGAAAAATCATTTAGAGCAAGTGCGAATTCAAGGAACGGATCATACTGTTCATCCGGGTTCAACCTGTTCCAGCGGTCATATACCCAATGCAGTGTAAAGCGTAGGGCTGAGAACTTGTCAGCACAGCGAACTGTTCCCCATTGTCTCTGACAACTGTTCTTTTCCAAAGGGTCATCTTAGATGACAGTGGAAGCTGGGGTTGAACGAGATTACACGCAGTTAAGCCCGTAGCAATTTGAGGCTCGATGAATCATGGTGCAACACAAAGCAAAACTGATAAGTGACAACACTTGCTTTAAGTCAGAATTACAGACTGTCTGACATGGTTTGTCTATGTTATGTTATGTCTATTCTGACTCAAAGGATTGTTCAACAGAACCATTTTCGTGTATTATCAATGTCATTACATTCAGTGGCAAGTTGCGCACCGCAAAACAAAATAGATATAAGCACAAACAAGTCACCTGTAGGATAGTCAAAGCGAAAGAAGCCTTTGGTTGGGTGATATCTCGCCCAAAATACCGTCTTGATGGAGCCGTTGCCGGGCAGTAGCAGTTTGAGGTCGGGGGGTGTCAATTCAAAGTTCTTTTTTCTCTCAGCTTTCTCAGTTGTTTCTTTTTCCTCTTTTAGTTTCTTGGCCTTTTCATCCGCTTTGGCCTTCATCTCTTTTCGTTTGGTTTCATTTTCAGCTTCCTCAATCCCATGGGCTTGCCCCTTCCCAAAGAGATTCTCCTCGAAGGTGTTTAAGGCATGTTTGCGCACATGTTCAAAGGCGTCTGCGTTTGCCAAATCTAGCTCGGACACTGCAGCCAACACATCCAAGTCTGTTGGCATTTTTGTCCAACCCATCATAGCTAGGAGCATATTGTTGAATTCGACCTCGGGAGCGTCTGGGAACAGGTACTTGATCAGCTTGGCTGCGTAGTCTTTCTTGACAACCCCACCACGTTTGCCAGAGCCTTCCCCATTCCCTGGAAGCGGAACTTTCAGGGAAGAGCACACAGACTTCAGTTGTTCAACGTTCAGCTGACATCCTTCACGGACAGCGCCCCTCAATAACCATTCATTCTTCGAAGTGATCAGGAAAGCAGTGCCCACACTGTGCAAGGCCGCTGGTAAGCAAGCCGGAGGAACGTTCTGCACCAACACCCTCCGCCAAGGCCCCTGTCCCTCAGCGACATCAAAGTTGAACATCACCTCAATTCCTTCCCACTCATCAGGCATTGTAAGGAACTCCTGGGGAAAGTCACAGTGTCACAGTTACTACTGTCAGTCAACCCCGTGGTCTCCCTACTTAATTATATCATATGCTTAGTACACAGTTACACAACTCTCCCATACATTACAGCAATTAACAGCAGCGTTTTGCCTCACAGCACCGCACAGTGAATAAAAAAAAGGTGCACTCACTGGACTGTCTCCTCATCACCAACTTCTACCAATGTTAGCTTCGTCCCGATACAGCACCACTTGATAAACCCCAGCGACAGAAAGAACTCATCTTGGTCACGATGGAGAAAGATAGCGCCGCGCTGCAACAAGCAGCCTGGCAGGGCTCAGAATGGGATGACAATCCAATTGGCCGTTATTAAAAACAGTAAGGCGAGTTTTTTCACTAACAATAAAGTGGAGTCAGTTCAAAGTCAAAGAACAATGCCCTGTTGGACAGCGCTTTTCTAACTAGGGCCTGCCCAGACGCGTGCCAAGTTTTGGAAATTATGTGCAGCGTCATGCATGATGTAGCAAGTAGCAGCTGACGATTTGTAATGGCTGAGTGGTCCAGCCAATCTCCAACCTTGTTTCAACACACCCTTTGCCGACTTTGGGAAGTTGATGTCAGGCGAATCTGGCATGGTGAACCCAGCACTGACGTTGAATGCTTTGTTGAAAAGCCGCATCATGGGAGATGTTTGTATCCCAAATGATCTAATGTAGTCCGCCCACACTGCTGCGTCTGGCAGTGCTTGACTCATTCCAGAAGCCTTGATGTAGCTGCTCGTGGTCGTGTAAAGCCAAAGCAGGAATGAATTCATTCGCTTGTTCTTGTTCGACTTTGTGATCAGATCAGTCAGGTGAGCAAAAGTGCTCTCAAGAATCTCTTTTGTGCTCCAGGTAGAGGAAAACATCCGCAAAGCCAGCTTTTGCGCGGACTTGATTTCAGCAGAGTTTAGATCAAAATTGCCCTGCGTCAGTAGGGCCATGATCTCCCTCACTAGCGGTTCTTCGTGGTAGGCCAAATCAGTCAGGACCAAATCAAGCAAAGGCTTCCGCATTACCCAGTCTTCTGCTTTCAAAATGCTCTCGACTAGAACCCGCAGATGCTTCAAGCATGAAACGCGATCAGCTTTTTTCTGGGAGAGCAGTGTTCCACAGGCCAAGGGTAGAGTCATGGTATACAACATTTGCGCCCACGAGGTGTTTGCAGCGAGCTCTACTGCAAACTTTGTAGCAACTTCAACTAGTTCTGCGTCATCCAGAAGATAGTTGACATCTGCTGGCGGGTAACAGTGCCCAGCGCACCGCATTTGTTTGTAGAGGTTCATGTCAGCCAAAGCACGGAGAATTTCAAACCCCACACGTTGCTGATCCCCTGCAGCACGATCAGCTACCCAATCCAGAAGAGCCCGTGTAGAGCCACTGTTGGCAACCAACTCCGCCTGATATTGCCGATGAAGTGGAGTAGCCAAGTGTAAAACAATCACACCGTGACACCTATTTGTGTCATCCTCAAGGATGTCCAGATTCATTTGATGGGTTCCCTTTCCTTTGTAGGCTTAGAAGGATTCGCATTCGCAGCAGGATCCTCGTCCTCAGCCTCAGCCTCGTCAGCGTCGCCGCCAGGTTCTGCCGCCGCCTTGTCGTCGTCATCCACCTTGCAGCCCACTGGACTAGTTGAACTACCAGATTATGAGAGGCAGGGTCAATCCAACAGCAAACAAACAATTTAGTTGACATGTTGTTACTTTAAACAACTTGGTCTGAATCAATGAATCGAGTCAAGGAGAGTTTCTTTGGTTCTGTCTGTGCCTTGCCACCGGATTCGATCATGACTGCTCTAGCTGCTTCTCTGAGGATTGTCCAGTCATATAGCAACAACTTGAAGACGTTCAGGATCCCGAACCAGGATTTGTTCTTTGCCTGAAATGATCCCGCGTGAGTCAGACATGAACCCATGGACCAATGGCACTACAATTACAATGAAATAGACGAGTTACTGAAGTAACTGGTTGCTGTAATGTGAATATTTAATAAATCACTGACAGAACAGGTTCTAGAAAATAGGCAAGTTTTCAGACCAACCGTGCCACGCAGGGGGTCATCACAGTGACTGCGAAGCACATGCGACCAGGATTGGCGTTCGTTGGAAGCGGGTGGGTTAGGACCGGGTCACGCTAATGATTAATGAAAGTCAAGTTGCAAATTGGTGTCTGTTGCGAATGCTTGGGGAGTTTAAGTAGTCCTCCAGCAGCATGTGCGCAGCGTCAGGATCTAGTTCAGAACCTCTGTCTAGGGCAATCTCCTCCGCCAACTCTTGAAAATATTCTTCATCTTGTTTCTCCAAATAGGATTGTAGGTATTCCCTTCTCAGAGCGATTCTCTCACCCCCAACAGTTGTCCCATGGGAGTAGTTGCTTGCTATGGTGAGTTTCATCACAGAGAAATCCAGCACTGAAACGGCCTTAAGTGCACGCCTGAAGCTGTTCCACTTCCAGTGACAAATGTCTGGTGTCACCACACCCCGACAACCGCAAAACGATATCAAATAGTGTAGTGCTCGGTTCTGGAGAGACTCTTCGTCCGCTACCTAAAAATAGGGCCAGAGCCACTCAACAAAAGAAAACACACTTTGCCAACAACTTTATATATAATAGATACTGCCTACCGTTCGTCAATTTAATCTACATGTAACATGTATGCTAAAGTAACACGTACTTGTTGCGCAGCTGAGTGACAAAGCGCAATATGCCACACTCATCCAGTGATGGACATTCAAGATTTACAACCTTGTTGCCCCAGAAGTCACTGCGTCTTTTTCTAGCCCACTCCGGTATGAACCATTCCAGGGACCGGCCTGCCAGCAACATCAGGACGTGCTGTAATGCCTTCAGCACAACCTCGGCGACAAAGATGCCAGACGGCAAATAAATGTGTAAATCTTACTTCCTGATCTGAGGATTCATGAGGCTCAAACGAAAAAGCTTTTGGATTCGCGTTTGCCAATTTTTGGCCTGCGCAGACGTAGGACCATTAAAATTAGGTAATTATGTCATGCTTGTAGAATTATGATTGCTTCACAAAATGCATCCGTCTCATTTATCACACAAACTGCACCACTCCACTGTCCTGAATACGGCTTCGCCATCAAGCGTTTCTTTCACCACATGTGGGAGGACCTCGGGCGGGAGGGGAATTCAGTCTGATTCTCAATGCACGGAACCCGTCAGGACAGCTGAAAAAAAACAGGCAAAGGTACATTTCAGTTGATGATGTGTCCTCTCAATGCATCAATGATACTTAGCAAGCAAAGATATGTAATGTCACTGGTTTCTTTCCTAACCCTAATCCCACTATTAATGTCAGAGTCTAAAACGAACTCTTTAAACATCGTTGCCAATCATCCACACATTTGATTCGATTCAATGCGCCAAACTCAGGACTCAAGTTTGCGAACTGACAGAAGCTGCGCTGCATTTGTCTTTCTTCAACGCTCGCTTCTTGCCAAGATTCAGCCATACTGTGACCGGAATCTGAATCATGGCACACTGTCTTTGTTTCAGTCATGGCTCGACACACGCTGTACAGTTCAGCTTTCATCTACCAATAATAAGAGAGGAATCCTCTGACAGAGCATCAAAACCCGCAATGCATTCTGATTACGAGGATCCATGCAGACACACAGATATTTAAAATGCACTAGCTACAAACTCAAACGTCTGACAACATGTCCCATGGAGCACCTAACTACTCACAAAATCAAAGAGCTTGCTTTCCACCCCAGGATGGTTACGACCAACGAGAAGCTGGCGAGCGGTGACCTGGCAGTGAGCATGATCCCGAGTCCGACGCGGCGTTTGCTGGTGGTGGCGTGGTTGGGCTGGATAAGAATGACCATTGCCCATCATCATCCTCGGGGGCTGACGTCAGAAATGAATGAGTGAAGAATCATGCTGTTAGTTACTGTACAATCAAATATTAATAAATATAACAATCAAAGCAAAATGTATGTCAAAATCAAATCAAATCCAGGGTCTTCAAAGTTCAAAGGGCGCGAGCGGTGAAGAGTTGCACGCCTCTCTTTCGGGGGGTAACCAGGCCCAAAACGTTGAGGGGATGGGTAACGAATCCACCTGAGTCCACTCGGCGTTGGCACAGGATCTGGGTTGACGACGGGCATGCCAGCCTCAGGACCAGGAGTGTCGTCATGACGAGTTGAACCCTCCTCAGGCACAGTAGGCATGGATGGTCCCACGATTGAATCCCTCGGCATGGGGATGGTTGGGCTATGATCACTTGCCACGGTCGTGTAATCGGGGCTTGGCTGCCAAGGCGTGATGTCTTCATCACACGTTGGATGCGACTTGTCAGTGAGATTCACTGGGCTCCGGGTGGGGCTATAGTATTCGGTCTCGGCCTGGGTAGGGTCACATGGTCCATTGCCATTGCCACTGTCTGGGTCTGAGTCCGAAGACGACTCAGAATCAGATTCGTCTGACGGTGGTGATGGTGATGAAATGTAACCATCCATAAATCCACAGACCCCGTCCCAGCGCTTCTTCTTCTGAGCCTGGGTCTTTGGCTTTGGGTTCACAATGAACTTGTCCACACGAGAAGCAGAACTGCGGTTGGGCAGAACTGCGGCAGCGGACTTGGTTTCAGTGGTCACCGCGGCCGCGGTGTCTGGCACCCGAGTCAACTTCAAAATGGTTTTCTTGGTCTTCATGAACTTGGTTTGACGCAAACTTGGGAGTGAAGAAGAAGAAGGCCCCCCCATGCGTGTCACGTCCGGCATCATGAGGCTCAGCACGGTCGTCCTGACATGTTGGGGCAAGCGTCACCACTGTCTTGGTAACCTTGACAAACTTTGTGAGGACCATGAGCAATTAAGGGCCGGAGCAGGAGACACGTAAGCAAGCTGGATTCAGTTCAAAACGAACCTCCGCGAGCAGCAAACAGTTTTGGGACAATCACGGATTGATGGCTCCCACAACTCAAACACGCCAAAAGCAAGACTAACTAGTTACAATATCGAAGCTGCCAAAAAAAATGTGTTCTTGCTCTAAAGGTGATTTGCTTTTTAACCACAGCGGGCCGTCTCAGGTGACCACAGGTCTGACGCCTAGCTCTATCATCACAGGTGTGATAATCAGACAATCAGGCGGGCGAAGCAAAGCGTTCCAGCACACCAACCAACAATCAATCAATATGCCTACTGAATACTAGCCAATGGTCTTAAATTGTATCCAACAGTTTTGTCTGACATGGACCAAGCTAGCCTTGCTCAGACTGGGCTGAATCGAGTCTAAGGATTCCAGGTTTGGCTCAGCAGGGACATCAATAAAGCCTGAAAAAAAGGACGTTCCCAGTTAATAATCAGTTATTGAAACACCAGGGCTGGCATGACTAGCAGTGTTGTCACTGAACGTTCTTCTGATCGATGAGTAAGTTCACACACGTCCCGTCAGGCAGCCAAGTGCCGGCCAATCAGATCAAATTAGCACCGTGGCTGCAATCTGTCAAACTTGCTGCCGCCGGCTGCCTGTCAGTCAGTCAGTGGCTGTGGAATACGCGGTTGACTGAGGGGGGAGCTGGGACAAACGCCCAGCAATATTAATAGTGCAATTTTAAATTCAAAACACTCGAGGAGTTACTTAACTTATATTATATAATATAGCCTACTGAGAAATAATCAATCAACTGGTGGATGTGGATCTGACGTTTTTGATACTTATGACAAGGCAGGACATTGTTGTAACACGTCAAAACTGTGGGGTGAGTCGACGAGTCGAGTTGTAATAGTTGAATTGAATGTGGTGTTGTAAACATTTAAATATTGTAACATATGCTATGTCCATCGAGTGTGTATGGCAACCACTGTCTGGGCATTCTGACCTGTTCTGTTTAGTGTGTTTGCAGGTTAGGTGGCGTGCCCAGTCTGTCTGTGACACAAAACGTTGATGATGGTCTTAACTTTAAAACACATGATGCACGGTCCAGGTTTGGAGAAGTGTGAGAGAGTGAAGGTAGGCAGCGCAGACTACGTACTTACCACTCCCTACCTAATTTACCATCGTCGTACTGGGTAGTTTTTTCCTTTTTGGCGGCATATGTTAAGTCATGTTTGTTTGAACTGTCGATAGTGGTCAGAAAAAAAACAAACATTGCATTCTGAAATCCAGGAATTACTAAATAGATATGAAATACACTCCAAATAGATAAGCCCTTAATAAGCCCTTAATAAGCCCCAAATAAGCCCCAAATAAGCCCCAAATAAGCAGAATTAGCTGCTGAAAGGAAATCCTCCTAGAATCACACCTAACTGTACACAGTTCTGGAGCAAAAATAAAAAAGTGATGATGCAAAACGTTCAGGACTAATCAAGTTGTCAAGGAGTGAACAACAAAACCAAAACCAATTGCCAAAAGTAATAGGTCAACCACGCCTCACTCAGTCATTGACCTTGGCTATTCCCCAGCTTCTGCCACATTGTTGTTGTGCGTATCAGTCTCCTCATGCTGGTGCTGCTCCTCCTCTTCCTCCCCATCCTCAGCATCAGCAGCCTTAGGAACTTCTTCCTCTTCGTCTTCGCGGCTCTCACCCGGCTCTTCAACCTCTACCTCGTCAGAAATCATGGAGTCAAGCAGTTTCTGTTCTCTTGCCTTTGCTGCTGCCAGGACTGCCGCATCTGCCTTTCGCTTTGGCAGAGCCTTCTCCTTTGCGAGAAGCACCTTTCTCTCACGCTCAGGCGTTTCAGCTTGCTTCTGTCTTTTCCGGGTTTGGGGCACGTAGGCTGCCACTGCACCTGCTGCGTCTTTGCCTCCCCCCTCCTTCTGGTCCTCGTTCTCTTCATCTTCAAGAGGAGGCTCTTGCCATAGCGTAGCCCGCTTGCTCTCCAACGCCTTGCTCACTGTACGACGCTTCACCTCTGGGTGCGAAGTGCATTCCAGGATCCACGTTCCATTGTCATCCTTCACGATCTGGAAGTCCTTGTCCTCAGGCAGGATAAGCTCTTTCCCATCTTGCGGTGATCGCAACACAGTACTGGCATCAGCCAACACCTCCAATCGAGGCGCACCCTCCTCTTTCTGCTCAGGCTCAGAGGGGGTCCCAGAAAACAAAGATCCAATCTCGTCCTCGGACTCGGGCGCCTCATCAGGCTTCTCTGCAACAACGCTAGACGAAGGTGCCGCGGTGGAAGGTGCGCTGACCGTTCCTCGCTCGATCCGCGTCCCTTTTGGCACCAGGCCTGACGCAATAGAAAATGTTTGTCAAGAATGATTCATTTTAAACTTTAAAGGATAAACCAATCCTGGAAGAAGTTAATTAATATATGTTCATTTTGCAATTAAACCTTTGGACTGGAACCGACCAATGACAATGCTGATGGCCTTGGATCATCTTCATGCCCGCCATCAACAAAGGCTTGGTAGCAAACGACGACTGCTGCTGGTGACTGGCAGTCTTTGCCTTGCCGCTTGCAGCATCACTGCCTCCGCCTTTCACTTTGTCCTTCCCTGCATTGCTGGGTGCCACCTTGGCCTGCTTCCCTGGCTTCTCTGGCTTCTCTGGCTCAGTATCCACCTTCTTCCTCTTCATCAACGTCTTGTCCTTGGGAAAGGCCTTTTCAAAAATGTCGCTGCAATACTCCGGATCATCATCGCCTGGGTTTCCTCCTGCAACTGCCCACTCACCATCAGCTGAATAAAGTGAATACGCAACCCCTTTCTTCTTCAAAGCTGGAAGTGCCACTCTCCGGTTCGTATCATTCTCAACCAGGAAAAAGTTCACTCCATCTTTCTCCAATGAGAAAGGCGAATCGTCTTCTTCTTCGTCTTCCTGCTCAGACTCCTCTGCTCTTCCCTTCTTCTTTGACTTGAGGAAATCCACCACAGCAGCTGGAAGGGGTGCAGGTTCGCCACCTTCTCCACGTTTTGGGAGTTTCCATGCAAACCCTCCAACTTCACTTTTTCGAACTCGGCCTCTCTGGTACTGGTCCAGTTGCCAGGTCATAAATTTATGAATGTCTCCTGGTGTCCACCCTGTGGTCTCCACAGGCTTGTTCCGGCGACAATATGCAGAGTGGGCAGCTTCAAGGACTGCGGCTTTGCCATCCCTTGGCAGCACAGCGCAGCAAAGATTGAAATTGACAAACTATTATAACTCGTCTGAAATATTTATTGACTATTTATTTTACGTTTGCTCAACCTATGCGCACTTCAATTCAAAATAATCCATTCCCCAGGCTGAACAATGTAACAAACTACTTTACCATTCAATGATATTCAATGCAATCCGGGCACGAAACCTTTGGATCAGTCGGCAACCAGCCCGTGCAGAAAGCGACTGCACTCAAGATCTTGGCCCTGCTTTCACCACTGAAGATATCTCTTGGCAAATAGACTTTGTCGCAGCCGTCTGACAGCCAATCTATCAAATGACAATCCTTAGCCGCATCTGTCGATGCACAAATTTTCAGAATCACTTCACTCTGTCAGGCTGATCTATCTATCCACCAAGCTTTTACTACATTTGTGGAAACAAAAAATATAAATTTCAAAGTGAACCCTCAATATTTATTTGATTCGAGTAACAATGAAATCCTTGACACAGCTCTGGGACTTGTAGGTCTCAGTCATGATTCGCCTTGATCGTGACTCTTCATCCTCGCGCTTACGTCGACCACCCAATGGACCGGCTGCCTTGGTCTTGCCTTTGGCCCTCGGCTTTGTTGATGCCTCTTCTCCTCCACGACCAGGGTGACCATGAACCTTGCGAACGCGCTCCCCCATGAACCTTATGTCAGTCAGACAGAAACGACATCTGGATAATTTGAGTTGGCGTGAATCTATGTATATATATATAATAAAGACCAAAAACACACAGACACACCAGAATTGTTATATGGGAAAAAAGTTTGCTCAAACTCAATAGTCTGGTAACATATCGCCGTCACTGTCACTTGAGTCAGAAGCACTGCTGTCAGCAGCAAGCATAGTCCTCTTCGGGCGAACAGTTGGTGGTGGCGGCGGCCCTCGCTGCTGTTTGCCGCCCCTTGTCCTTGATCTGCCCCTTGAGCGATCTCGAGTCTCTTCTGGTTTCACTGCCTTAACTTCCCTCGGCATCACAACCCCAACACAGTACAAACCAGTGAACGATGGCTAAGGCCTAGCGCAATGTTTGGGTAGCTGAAGCTGCGGCTGTGGGTTGGACAAAGGTTGGACAATTTGAATCGTGGCTGTCGCATGCACCCTTGGTCTGACTGAACGAATTGTTTGAATCTTTGAATTCATTGAAGTTACAAGTACAAACAAAAAAACATTGGAGTCTGGTAAGACTGTTTTCTCAGTCGGGGGCCAGACGCATCTACACCAGCGGCTGTTTGCTGCTATCATCATTCATTCAACAAAAGATGTGGGTGACTTTCTTCAATTATATTACAAAAAAACAGCTTCTGTTTAGATTCGATTCAATTCAATCTGAAAGGAAACCAATTTAACAATGTAGTAGAGTAGTGAGACCTTGCCAAATGTATGATGGGTTAGGTCCATCAGTATAATCAATTGTCATATTCAGTCACCCACAGTCATGACTCCAGCTCTGGCCCCACCAACTTGAAGCAGCACAGCGCCACTAATTGGACGATAGCGGCTGTCATGAAGTGAAAAGAGTTGCCGGCGACTGAGGCTGCTCTGAGGTTGTCAGCAACTGGGAGTATTGGGACTCCCATGGCCCCAGCAGATTCTGGGGTCACTGGGAACCCCAACACTGCGAGTCTGTCCTTAGGCGTTAACCAAGCTTCCCTGTGCAACGAATACATCCGGCCTCCATTTGTACGGAAGGTCGGGACTTTCCCGCTCACCCCGCTCCACGTTAAGCGGTTGCGGGCATTGTCACCCAAGTACAGGAACAAGTCTGGGTCATCGCGAGCCCTTGTGCCAAAGCGCTGCTGGTAACGCTCTGCTGCATACTCTACACAATCTCTCTCCCGATCATTCAGCAAAAATGCCATAGAATATGGTCCAGGCCGCTTTGCCCCAATAAATAGCAAAAAATGAACCCATGAACAGTGCTGCAAATCGCTCTACCAATACCAGTTCAATGAAAAAAACAAGAACAAGCATAGATTAATCAGAATCAAAACACTCTTTTCATAGGGATATGTCTGTGCCGAGCTGTGTTCGTAGCTTCCACAATCTGGTCATACTCCGTGGAAACCCAATAGTCTCTTGGCCGCGTGGAGACATACTTTTGGATGAAGTGTGAAACCTTTTGGTACATTCGCTCCACATCCCCAATGGGCAACACTTTCCCTCTCCAAGTCAGAATCAAATACACTCTGTCCCTAGCAACGCCCGAGTGCCCCTGGTCACTGGGTTTTGCATAGATCGGACAAATGTTGTAGTGCTTGCTGTACAGAGCATTGATCATAGGCATGGACAAGTCCTGCAGGCAGAGATTCATAAATCCACCTTGCTAAAATTAGAACCAGTGAAAACCCTAAGTTCTAATCGCTACAGTGTCAGCCCAGTGAATACCAGTTAGTACTGACTGATATTAAATATTAAATCTATACTGAAATTATTTCTGTGTGTCTTCTCTATTTTTGTTAGCCGTGTGTTTGCTGTCAACAATTGAAATAGATTAAAATAAACACTGTTTGTTGTCTGGCAGTCTGTCCCAAACGTTCTCAATGACCAGCATAGGTGTGCCGTACTCAATGTGCATTTTGGCGTGAGCTGCAAAAACTGACGATGTTGCCCCCTCCTCATACTTACGGTTCCCTGCGCGACTCATGTCAGGACATGGCAATCCGGAAATGTCATAATCAGGGATGTTGGCATTGGCCCCAAATATTGGACATTTCCGTCCATGGTAGAAACACCACTGTTCAATATGAAGCGGTGCTCTGTCAATCTGTTTTGCCCGTGTCAGAAAGCTAGCAGTAGGGTCCCACATGCGCTCCGGGACAATGCCGGTAAGATCACCATGGATGCAAGGATGTGGGTGCACCTCGCGAGTGGCAGTGTCGTACCACAGCATGTGGTCTGTGATAAGTTGTCGGCAGCGAGCGTCTATTTCCTCAGCAGGTGCCAACATTATTTTTGGATTTATTGAATATTAATTAATGATGACACCTTCTAGTCAATAACCTAAGAAACAAAAACAGCAGTTACTGGCGGCATATATAAATATGTTCATAGCTGAGTTTCATGGCATCTAATTGGTTGAAAGTGAACTTGTCGGTTCAAAAAGTTCGATTGGTTCACCGTGTGCTCAATCACAGCTAGCGCCATTTCTCCGCTGAATGACCCAGTGCAGCTAGAAGATGTAAAGCCCACCGATGTCAGCATAGACGCCTACCGACAGGGAATGATTTAACAGGGGGGCTGAATCTTGGGTCCCATTTGACATGGCTTTAAACATTTGAACGGCCAAATAAACTATAATTTCACGAAGTATTGTGATGCACGGTCTTCGTTAACCCCACGCCCGTGAACCTCCAATTCCTCACTCGAAGTCATCATCGTGATGCAGCGCCAAGCCAGCTGCACACCCTTCGCAGCGCGCGCCAAAGGCGATGACCGTTCCAACTCCTGTCGCTGGTAGGCAGCGCAGGCAGGTTGAGGGTGTTTGGGAATCGAGTCAACGACGATGCTTTCAACATGATGATTTGGTCGTCCAATCACTCGTCCTCTCGGGTCAAAGTCTCCACAGAAATGGAACTCGACTGTGTACATGGTGGAGCATCACTGTTTGTTGGGCTTCTTAGTGTTTGGCTGGTGACATTTGAGCTGTCACTCTTGTCAGACATCTTGTCACTGTCAGCACCGTCAGGACCAGTGTCAGGAAGCTCCGTTGCACAAATGACTCGAGTTGGTCGTTGGAAAGTGAGTGGACCGAGCGTTAATTGAGTTGCGTTAGTTCGGGCCTGGTCTGGGTGACACGGTGACAATGGCATAGATATATTTTTTTCTAACTCTGTGTGTGTTGAGCCACAATGCAGGGATTTGTGTAACAGTAACTTTAAATTTAATGAGACCTGAATGATTTACACAATGATTATATATATAAATCATTCAGTTCTCAGGGAAGACCGTCTGGTTCTGTCAATGTCAGGGCCCGGACCAGAGGGGGTGCCCAGGCACCACAGTTGATCTCTGGTGAGAACAACCAGAGCAATTCAGTGGGCCGCTTGCCCAAGGTGCTCGCGTCAAGGTAGATCTCAGCAGCCAAAATCAGTGGGGAAAACGTAGCATAATATAGGCAACCAAGCGGTTCAGCATTGAGGCACCCACGCAAAAAGTGAAGCACTGGGTCAAAAGACATCGTGCGTGGCAGAGGTACATGAACTCAGGAGAACAAAACTGTTTGAACAATGGTTTCATATGCTGTGTTGACATTCTGCCTTTCACAAAACATTGTTTCGGATGACTGGCTGTGGCTCTGGCCATCGCTGGCAAGAAAACGGCGATTGAGCGCATGTGTTTGACCCCTGGCAAGTGATTGTTGGCGTGGATCGCTGCAGTGATAATCCTTTCCTCAGACGTTGGATGGGCCGGTGTTCATTCATGACATGATTCATTTCTAAGACTGAAATCACAAGACCTCCTAGGTATCAAAAACAGCAGCAAAGGTTACCCCCGTCTACTGCAAGTTGATTCAAGTGGCTGTGCCGTTCCAAAGTTTGTTCACAACTTGCTCAGCATAGACAGAAACAAGAACTCTTTTTTGTCTCTTCTTGTTCTTTGTGGTAGCGGCAGCAACATCCACTGAGGTGTGGTCCCACTTCAATCGATCGACGTAGCGGTCCAACAAATAGCAAATCTCTGTAAGCAAGTTGAACACACGCGAGCAAAGAACACCACTTACATTGTTAGGATGTTGTGGGTCCAGGGCAAAGGCCAGGAGTTCACACAATGGAACCTTGCCAATACCCGACTGTGCAGTAATCCAAGGTTTTTTCTCACTGAGAACGTCTTGGTCCCACAGTTCCTTCACTGTGCTCTCCCAAAATTCACGTCCCCAAAACTCTAAGCCATACACAGCGCCAGACGCATCGACAGTCAAAAAACCAGAAGCCTGAGCGTGCTCACCGTCGTTGGTGAAAAGGTCATGCTCCAGCGTAAACCCATCCAAGCTGACTGACAAGAGCGTCAAAAGCTTTGAAAAACCTTCGCAAGCCTTTCCTCTAGATTTGGGACTCCGAAATTTGAAGTTGATCAGGTGGCAAACGGTGGCCATGAGCAAAGACGTATTCATAGTACTTTCTCTCAACCACATGTCCTGGGATTCCACAACGTCAGCACACCTCCCCTGCTTTGACTTCAGCCGGCGGATGAACACACCTGGCCACAATCGGCGGTGCATATCGAAAATGTGCGGGGATGCCTTCTTCCACAATTCCGTCGCTTGCTCTGCAGACTTTGTTTCAAGGAAAGGCAAGAGCACCTCAAATCACACTGTTGCTAAGCCCCTACCGTTGCAACGTTAGTGGAATGGTTCTCCCAGTTAAGAAATTAAATACAGTGGACCTCAATCAATGAAACGAACAATTGCCTCCTGCAAACTAAGTTCTGTCCGAATGGTCCATTCGCATTGCTCTGTCGCAGAGTAGTATACCACAACGTCGTGCCCCGATAAGGCTAGCAGACCTGAGAATGATTGAGAAATGAACATGTAACACATGTCAATAACGTCCACGCTTCAATACTTGTAGGTGAAGAAAACCCATACACAGTCACATATACAGTCTATTTCAATATGAACCAATGGATCTTTATTTATCCTATTAAAATTGAAGCTCAGGGTAGCACATCTACTTGCAAAGGCAAAGTTCTCCTCCCCACCATTGTCATCAGCGTCGCCATCGCCCACCAAGTCGTCACACATGGGCGCGTGAACCAAAAAAATCTCAGACTAGTGCTCTTCCCGCTGCAGCACTTCACTTGTCACATGATGGGATGTTGTTTCTGTCTGCGCCTGTCTGTTGAACCTATCAGACAGAACCTGTCTAAAACAAATCATATCCACTGATTATATGTAAGTAAACACTCACCACCTCTTGAGTTTCATCCTGACAAGGACGGAACGGAGCGTAAACGACAACGCCAATCAAGTCAAAAGCTGCGTTCTGAAAACACTGAAGTGCAGTGTTATACAAAAACGCTTGTTTCTATGTTGTTTTTGTCCTTCAAAAATAAGTCCTCAATAGTCATAGAATAGACTATTCATAGTCTATTTCTTATCTTTGTGTTATTTTAGGACTTCCTTAACAGGGCCTTATCAACAGGCTAACAACTGTGTATCAGGGGTCTATCAACACACCCCCAGGGTGTGGGTAGTAAGCATGTCCCCTGCTAAAGCTTTCATGAACCAAGTGAGTCTGAGGGAGCAAAGGGGGAAGCAAAGCGGGAAGCAAAGGAGGTTGAGGGCGACGAGGCTGGCAAGGCGACCCCCACATCCCCCGCCCATGAGAACAACGAGAGCCCGCAGGACAATGGCGTGGCAGCGAACATGGAAAACAACGACAACGAAGATGAGGCCGCGGACCAACCGCCCAAGCCGGAAAACAAGGACAAAGAAGATGAGGCCGAGGCTCAACCGCCCAGGCCGGAAAACAAGGACAAAGAAGATGAGGCCGCGGCTCAACCGCCCAAGCCGCAAAAGATCCCCGGGAAGAAGAACGGGAAGCAGAAGGAAAAGGAGAAGGCCGGGAAGGCCTCGTCGAAGAAGAAGTTGAAGGCTAGGGACGCCAAGAAAAAAGCAAAAGACAAGAAGAGCCACAAGGTGGCGATGAAGAAGAAATACAAAAAGAAGCGGCGAAGCTCTTCCTCTTCGACGAGTTCTTCGTGATTTAGGTTGCACACCACCCACGGTACCAGGAGCTGCCAATCATGAGCACACAAGACATAATCCTGTCTGAATACCAAAAGACACACAATACACTTATTTATAATAAGTATATTTATATGTATATTTAATTTGAAGCCATTGCTAGAGCACACACACACACACTGACAGGCCAACAGCGACGGCAGCTCTTGGATATTTTGGGTCGCTGGATCAGCCAAATTTCAAAGACGCATGCATCTAAAATGCACATGCGAAAAAAGAGCGGCTAGCGGTGTTTCAGCTTCTTCATACGCACCGTGACGGTGCCGTGGGCACCGCGATGGTGCCATGCGTACTAATGATATCTATAGTCTATAGTATTTTAAATGAATTGCTGTTAGATTCCACTTGTCAACTCTTGTTTATTGCTCGCGCCATCACGGCGCGATGAGATACGACGAGACGACCCCACCGCGCCCCGAGGCTTTCTGTCGCTGGCTGGGGCGCTGACAGAGATACTCATCTCCTTGGCCAGGGGCCTCAGTCCAGCTGGGTGGGAAGCAGTCTTCAAAGCTTTTGGTTTGAGTTGAGTTCGCTTCAGGACCGTTCGCTTGATAGATGATAGACTGATCGACTGATAGATACGCTAGACTCTAGATATGAAAACCACCTCTTCGGGGTAGCCGCGCTCAACTTGAAACCGATTGAGTTGAATCAAGGGCGTGTCTCGGGTTTTGTTTGAACAAGAAACGATTAGATAGGAATCGTGGCACCATCACGGTGATGTCGAACAAACTGAAACACAGCTGACTCACGGGCGCGCAAGCAAATCTTTTTGCAACGCATTTCGCGCTCGTCGTGCTTCTCTTCTTTTGCAGGAAGGCAACAAGCGATGAATACAACCATTTTGCATGTAGGTTACTTGGACTTGGACCGTTATTTGGCTGTTACTGTTCGGTAGTGCTCCCCTGCGAAGCTGCTGCTGCCATCAAAAAGACACAATTTTTGGTTGTGCATGATTCGTAACATACACATGCAATAATTTATGTAATATTTGACGTCACAGGTTCATTAAATGTACTGAAAAGGGACCATGTCCTGCCATCCGTATCACCATGGTCCATGCGCTGACGCTTGGCAGCTCCTGGTGACATGGGTGCTTTAAATGATTGCAGTTCATCAACTACTAAGACTAGACTCACTAGACTCACTGGACGAGGGTTCCCTCTTCCTCTTCTTTTTCTTCTTCTTGGCTGGCGGCTGTTTGTCCTTTTTCTTTTTCTTCTTCTTGGGTGGCGGCTGTTTGTCCTTTGTTGCCTTCTTCAGTTTCTTCTTCTTGGCGCTCGTCTCATCCTTCGCGGCTTTCGCCTGTGCATCCTTCCGCTTCTGCTTGCGGATGCGGATCCTCTGCAGGCGGGCGGCTTCCTGTCCCTGCTTCTCTGCCATGGCCACCAGCTGCATCTCAAGGGCCTTGATGGTCTGCTTGGATTCTGTGAGCTCCTTCTTGAGATCGCAGTATCGCCCCTCCTCCCTCGCAATGTGACTTGGAGAGTTGTGTTTGTTTTTGCGAGGCCATCGTCCCTGCCAGGCAAAAGGCTCTTCTCCCCATGCTCGCGCTTGGTGTGCTTGCTGGTCTGCAGGCCACT
>CAXAMN010026595.1:631378-658562 GCA_963970005.1 Durusdinium trenchii
AAGCAGCACCGTGATGGTGCCATGGGCCATGATTCCTAATTTCTGACCAGATCTATCTATCTAGTCCAGCAGTTTGGAGTGAGTGTAGCTAGTGTAGCTAGCTTCTCATTTCTCAGTCAGGAGTACACGCGCGCAAGACAAGACCAACAGCAGCGCCAGCCAGATCCTCAGTAATTAATTCATTCTAGGTCTAGGTCTAGGGATCCAGGGAGCCCTCCCTCACGGGGGCCAAGGCAAAACCACCTCTTCGGGGTAGCCGCCTTTAGGACCAAAAAGCGGCTACCTGGACGAAATGATGCCCTCGAAGCACCGACGCGAAAATGTTGCCAATAAAAGTCGCCGTTTGACGTGTTTTTGTGCTGAGGCTTGGGGGTCCTTGTTGTCAATAAAAGGCTGGCGCCAGGCACTTTTTTGGGTGATGCTGTGATGCCGTGATGGCAAGAAAGAATGCCGTGATGTCAGATGCGGGAGTGTTTGTTTGACCGGATCAAAGGTGTTGCGAACACTTTCCTCAGAGAGATAAGATTTAAACATACTTGTATTGGCAATTGCTGGAATATGTTTCTCATACCTTCTCAGGTACTGCGGCCAGCGTGGCGGTGTGGGCCTGCAATGCCCGGCGCTCTGGTTGAGCGGTCGCTGCGCGTTGGTGTATAGAGGTGAAATTGCCAACAATGCTCTAGAAGCCGCCAGGCCCAGCAACAGCCATGACAAGCCATTCCCAAAAATGCATTCATTTTAAAGGAGGAATGACATGAATGGATTAGGGCCTTCGTGGGCCTCTTTATCTGTCCAGAAGAAGTCTATACTGGGGACTATTTATAGATGAGTTGGGGCTATTTATACATGATTGGTGCCAATACTGGACTTGAAGAGGCCCACAAAGACTTGCAATAATTGGGAAAGCGGCACAATCTTGTCTTTAGTGTGTTTCTTGCACACAAAAACGCCCCAAACCAAAAATGAAGCGGCACACTCTCTGGTCTGTGTTTTTTCCAGCACACACAATGGGTGCAGTCTTTGTCTCCCCATCTCAGACTGAAGTCTCAGTCTGACAAACCAGAGATTCTCAGACGGAAGTCTGACTTCAAAAGCAACCTTTGTTTTCTCCAAAGGTTTCCGGATGTTTCCGGTTGCCCTCTCTCACTTTTTGCATCCCCTCTTGGCTGCAGCTGCGACCTTCTTTGGTTTGGGCTCGTCCTTCTCTTTAGCAGGTGCACGAGTGCGCTTCTTTGGGACCGCAGCTCCACTCTTCTCATCCCTGTAGTAGAGTTTAGTGCAGTAAGGTGTAGTAAAGTATAGTATATAGTCTAGTCTAGTAGCTAGCTAGTAGCTGTATGGTCAAAATGAAATTAATAGACTGAATATTGCCAGTGTCTCTCTATTTGTCTATAAAAACTGTCAATGTCACAAGTCACGTCAATCCAATCAGATCAATGAATCAATTACCAATATTGTTTGCCAATATTGAGTTAACTACGTCTCATAACCACACAGATGAATAGAAATGAAATGATGCCACTTGACCACTTGACTTAAAACAGCCTCAATTCTCAACACACAAGTTTGACTCAACTCAAACATAGCCCAGGCACCCTGGTGTTTTCTCAGCACTATCATCGGTGGCTCTGAACTCATTGAATCGCATGAGAAGATTGGCGGGAAGATCTTCTTTGCTCAGCCCACAGGTCTGACTGAGATGTGCACAAACCTTCCGGGCGGTCTCAAGCTTGTGGGGGAAGCTCTCTGGATGCAAGACACACTCGGTGACATTGATGCATGCCACAGTCATGGCGCCGGTCTGCCGCAGATCCTGCAACGGTGTCAGGACCAAGTCCAACCTGTGATGTGCCACATGTTACATATAGTATTAGCTAAGGCTAAAGCTAAAAAATTACTATAATGTAAAATATAATATAAACCACATAGTTTGATTGAAATAAAATAAGTGTGCGACTCTGCTCCCTGGATGTTAGGCTCTGAATCAATGTGACTGAAACTGAATTGGAAAAGTTAATGTGGCCGGAAACCTGAATTGGAATGAACACACAGTGCACAGATGAATCTCATGAATGCATTGAATTGACACAAAAACTCGCAAAGCACTCCTCAATTTCCTTCTTTATTGGCAATGCCTGTGAGACCATGGAGTTGACTGACAACTTGAAGTTGGAGGTCTTGAATGCCGCAATGGTCTTCAGGATGTTGAGGAAAGGCACGATTTGAGTCCTCCATTCAATGATCTTCTGGACATTGGCAGCTGTGTCGTCCAAGTTGGCCTTATCCTTGAATGCCCACATCATCTCGTCAAGCTTCCAATGCTCGGTGCATTTGATGATTGGACTCAGCAGGGTGAAACAAAAAGTCAAAACAAATGGTTCCAATGGTGTTTTCTGTTCTTCTCAAGTGATCTTTCATTCTCAAAGTCAAGGCATGCCACGTCTTTCAACATTTTCATTACTGTACTGTACCTCTTGACTTTGTGAACCTGCCAACCCTACAGTCCTGGCCTGAACCGGTGGATCACGTCGCTGCCGCTCTTGACAAGACTTTTGATGTCAGAGAAGACTGCATCCATATGCTTCTCCACCACTGACTGGAAGTCTGCCACTTTGTTGGGGACGTCAGGGAAGAATAACTTGATGTCTTCGATCGCCAAAGACGCAATGGTGAGCATGGTCTTGACATGCTGGCTTGTGTCGGACAGGTCTTTGTTCGGCATTGGGGTGTCCTTCTTCATGAGCTCCTCTAGCAAGCCAGCCTGTTTCAAGACGTCAAGTGACCCTTGAAATGCCGGTGTTGCATCCACCTTCAGCTCTTGAACTTTGTCCAGAGCATGTGCAGGACTGTTTCCCTTCACCAATCCAGACAGCCACTCCTTCCCCTTGATGTCCACCAAGACCTCCAAGCGATCGCATGCGAGCTTTGCCTCTTTCAACCATGAAGGGAAGCTCTCCAAAGTCTTGCAGCTATTGAGTACTGTCTTGAAACCACTCAAGGTTTGGAAAGCATGTGTGACACCACTGTCATCACTCACAGAGAAGTTGCTCAAAAGCTGCGCAAGCTCAGCAGTCGCCTTGTGGACAACTTTCTTATCTCCCTGCAAAATGTTTGCACTCACCATACCTGTGGGGACAGCATTTCAAGAGCAGTCACAAATCTCTCATAGATGAATCATACATAGCATTAGCATAGCAGCACAGCATATCCACAACATAGCCTCATAGCCATAGCCTAAGCCCTAGCCGTTTCCAATCCCAACAAATGCACTAACATAACAACCATCCCAACTCCTAGCATGTTTCTTTGCAACAAATGAAAACCAGGCCTTGCACTGCAGTCTTCCAGAGACACTCCATTTGGATTGGTGTCAAACTCAAACGCAAATCAGATGAGTTGAGCCAAAGATCCTGGAGGAGTCTCAGGAAGTCTTTGTCAGCGGATGTTTGCAGAGGCTTCAAGGCTTCAATAAGCTCATTCATCAACGAATCCAGGGACCCTATCTTCGCAGAAGCATCTGGACGTGAGGAGTGATTCAACATCTGCTGAATATCTCTTGCTGGAGCACACTCCAAGATTGTCTTGTTCACAGACTCCAAGCTGTGTTCATCATGACTGCCGTTCTGAAGCACACCCTGCAATGACTTCATGCTTGCCATCAAGCCATCATACTCAGTGAAGGCCTTCTCCTCTGTAAGTGACCGCTTTGACAGATCAAGTGCCTGAGTCCAAAGGCTCCTGCAGCGATTAATTGGTGAATCGGATAGCACAATCTTGATCAATCTAGGAACAGTGGCACTAATTAAACTGAGACTGTGTCCGAACATGAAATTGAAATAATTAATGGTAGTAAGTAGTTAGTAAGTAGTTAGTAGTTAGTAGTAGTAGTAGTTAGTTTGTTATGAGTTGTTGTGAGAGTAATGTGGACATGACATTTGTTCAGCCCCCCTGTCTTGAACGAGCTGTTGGCGCGAAGCAAGAGTGCGCATCGTGCTCCTGAAGCGGTCTGCGAGGCAATGGTTTTGATTCCTTGGATCCTCTCTTGGGTCAAGGCCACACCATCATTATAGGATTGGACAGTGCCACAGGCAAGGAGCTTCTGCATATCAGCAAGCACTCTTGCGCAAAGGCCAGAGGAATTCTTGAAGTCTGGGAGCTCCTCTGGCTTGGCTGGTGCCATCGTTGGCTTCTCGCCCAAGCTGATCCTTCATGATTCATTTCATTGGAGAGCAATCAACTCTGAATATGCACCGCAGGGTTTTGGAATCAATATTGAATCTGAATCTGAACCTTTTTACATTACCAGTCTGACAGTCCTCACAATCTCAGGCTTCCAGAAGTCTTCAAAGTGCATCATCATTCCTTTCAAAGCGCTGTGAATCCCCTGTTCCTGCATAGCTCGGCAACGGTCAAGGAAACCATTCCAAAGGTTGTACTGGAGCTTCAGAAGATCCTCAAGTGGAACCTTCCTCTCGCACTTGCCCAAAGTAAGGAAATTCTTTGTTGCTGTTGTCCCCTCTGAAACTCTCAAGAAGTCGAAGAAGATGCAATCAGAGCCGCTGGCAAAACAAGCCTGCAGGAATGGTCAAATTCACTCAATGACAAGCAACCAAATGACTTGGACTTGACCTGAATATAATTTAACTTCGTTTCTCAGCAGATGGAACATCCACAATGAATCAAATCAAAACTTCCCAAAAGCCAATATCAATATTCAATATCTCATGACATAACATAACTTAACATAGAAATGTTATTTGAATCACTTTGAATTGAATGTTCCCCACCTCGCACAGGCTTCGGCCAAGTTGAGTAAGCATGGCAGTGATGCAGTCCTGAGGAAGATCGCACATCATATTTGCGGTGGACTCGTCAGTTTCCAAGCGCTCTGCGTTTCCAGTGGGCTTGATGTCTTCAATAATTTGCTTGAACAAGGACAGCAGCTGCATAACCTGAGAGATTTGCAGAGACTCCGACTCCAACTTCTCGGCAAGCTTCTTCGAGTGGTCATCTGCAGCTGGGTCATTGGCAAGCGCATCACAAACCTCCATCGCCTTCTTCATTTTGACTTCACAGTCCTTCTCCTTCTGAGAACCTTGCCACAAGGCCAATGGAGAGAATCTGCTGAAAACATCTAGCAGATCCTTTGCCTTGTCAAGCTTTGAGGTCAAAGCCACTGGAGCAGATGTAGTCTCTGTAGTCAATGGGGTCTCTGCAACTGCCCTGCTGTCAGAAGGACGGGAAGAAGCAGTCCTGGCTTTGGGTTTTGCCTTGGCTGTTCCCTGCTTCTTCTGGCCAAACCCGAAGCCAAACAACTCATCGGAACTGCCATCATCATCTTCTTCAACATTGGTCTGCTCAGGTTCCATCTCCACCTCAGGCGCTTCACCAAGAGCTCTGGCTTCATCCTCCTGGAGCACAGCAAGGGGCCGGGTCAAATTTCTGACTTGACTTGTGTGTTAGGAGGTTGCATCTGCTGTTTGTGGATTGCTTGGCTGTGCAAGTTCCTCTACTTTTCAATCTCGGAACAATGATGTGATGGAATTATCAAACCTACACACGCAGCAGCAACACAGCATCATTGCTTCGTGCTGGCACGTGTGTCCCCTATACCCTATAAGACATGAGGCATTTGTTGCCCCATGTGAGTGACCCTAAATTGTCGTGCAAGATGCACGCCACACACAAAACATTACAGATCCGATGAGACTTAGGAGTTGTCAGCAGTGACAGTGGCGGCGGTATCGTCTTCGTCTTCAGACATAAGCCAAGGTGAAGAAGGAGGGCCAACTGTTGGCTCACTGTCAGCTATTGGGGCAGTGGAAGGCACAACCACAGAGCTGCTGTCCACATTCTCACCAAACTGAATTGTTGAAGAACCTTGCCGCTGCCTCTTGCTACGTCTCTGGTACTGTTCACGTTCATTCTCAGAGATCTCCAAATTCCTGAAAGCATTGAACTGCTCCTGGACCCAAACCCGAAGTTCAAATACAGCAAACGTGTCAGCGAAGTCACCAAGGCCTTGCAGCTTTGTTCAGCAAACAAAATGTGAACATTTCTGAAGCAAGGACACATGACAAGCTGTAAAGGAAGTTTGACCTCTCTCTCTCTCTCTCTCTCTCTTGTTTTCTTGAAGTGTTGGTGCCATTTCAGCACTAGAAAAACATCTGGCAATGCTAGGCTGCTAGATAACAACAGGACTTGACAACACTGGAAACTTGTTTGTCCTGCCTCCCAAGCTCTTCTCCAAAGCAACGTAGGCAGCTTTGTGTTCTCCAATCACCACGCGGGGAAGTGCTTGGGGTGAACAAGGCACTGGATAAAAGGGAAGATGGAGAAGATGGACATTGCATTGTTCCCACTGATCATATGCAAAATAGCCATCTTTGAAATGCTTTCTGGTGTTCTGGACAAAGTCGTTGCCTGACATTGCCAGGATGAGTTCCACAGAGATAGCCGCCTGCAGGAACACAAGTTCCAACCTGTGCAGCTGTACAGGCACAGATTCTGTGCCTCTCTGCATCCACAACTCTCTGATCCGCTGGAAGCAGTCAGCGACAGATCTGAAAGAATGATGGATCTGCAGGACTGATCGAACCTGATTCCATTTTTCGATCCTATCAATGTAACAAAGAAGGCTGATCATCATCGCATGATGCGCGTGGTCGCACCACTGGTTCCAATAGAACATGGCGGCTATGGTCTGGCACAGACTTTTGCCCAAAGTCTTGGAGCAAACTTGAAGGATCTGATCTGGCACTGATTTGAGCAAACATATTATGTAAGTACAGTTCACAGCCCCCTGTATTTCTAATGTCCCACCCTGACCCCCACTTCTCGATTCACACACTTTCAATGCTTTCTACAGTCTGGGAATCTAGTTTTGACTTTGGACTGGTCTCCTTGGAATTGACTTCCATCTTGATTGCGGTCTTCTGGAATCCAGCCTGTTGCGAAGTGGTGTCCTCGTATTCGTGCTTCTTGATCTTGCTGGATTGCGATCTGGTACCCAAGCGCACACGCTTTGTCTCTGCACCCTGGTCCAACACAATGACACCCTCTGTGCCCACATCATCCTGAAAGGCACCAAAGAAAGAATCAAAGTGAGTTCAGATTCATATTACACAATGTACAATGTTACAATGAGTTCTGAGTTAAAGCAAATTGTAAGGCACAGTGGTATCAGCATCAGCACAGTATCAAAGCACCCACACAAAACCTCTCCTGTTGCAACGTGAGGCCCAGTGTGGTAGTGAGGTACTTTCTCTTCTGCGCTGTGGTCTTCAGCTTGCTCAAGACCTCCTTGCTCAGCTTCTGCTTGCAATATGCGTCAATGCTGTGCCACACACCTTCCTGCAAGGAAAAAACTGAATGTATTTAGCAACAACTCTGCAAATATATGAGATGACATCCAAGGACAGAATTAATGAAACAAAGTGAGTGCCAGAGTGCTGTTTGTCATGTCAATTGAAAAAATAAAACATGGGAGGGAAGCTGACACCAACAGGTCAACCAGCCTGATACACATCGCAAAAGCTTTGCTGTTCCTGTTGGACATACAATTTGGTGTTGATGATCTCATGCCGAGGTTTTGCGCGTGGGTTGCGCGCCAGTAGAATCACATGGCGCCGTCGAAGCGCACGGAACCTGAAAAGTACAGTGGTGCATTCAGCACAGAAACCAAGAAAAAATTGAAGACACAAGTTACATCTCTCTCTCTCTACCAAAGTTCAGTCATGAGTTCTGACTTGCTACAATGTTACCTGTGAAGCCTCACATGAAAAGTGTTTGTCTCACAGTCAAAGGCACTTGTCCTTGAGAGCTCTTGACTTGCGCAACATTCGAAGCAGTTCAATTGACTTGAATTTAGGAAATGATCCTCGCTTGATGTAGAAACATCGTAAGCACCAGCCCTTTGCCTCAGATCTAGCTGGCTGAACTGTCATTGTAACATCTTCGGGAGCATCCTGGAAACAGATTGGTCAGGGAAAAGGGGCAAGATCAAGACAATCACAGATCAGGTCAACTTTATATAAGAGTTCCAGTAGATAGCAAACTGAGTGTCACAGTTTGCAAGCTCAACACTCAACACAACAGTTCAACAGCTGAACTTTTGAGCGCATAAAAACTGCACATCATGACACAAGCCAAACCCCAGTTCCTCGTCTGCTTCATTGAACTTCTGGTCACATCCTCCGCACTCGCCGTCAACAAAGTCAGCGTCGTCTTCAGGATCCTCTGCGTTGTCTGCATCAGGTGAATTAGCACGAACATGTTCTGTGGGAGCAGAAGCAGTAGCCATGGCAGAAGACCACAGTGTCGCACGTCCAAGCTGGTAGGTCAACAGCCAAGACTTGCACAACACACAACCCAATGAGGTCATGCCAATGCACAACCGGAAGAGGTGAACACACACAAAAATCACAAACAATTTGGACCAATCACTGACCCAACTATGCTGCAACGAACACAGCAAAGGCAAGCTGCTGGCAAGACATGATGATGTTTTTCTGATCAACAGCGTGTGATGATTTTGCTTTGGTCCACCATCTACTAGGCTCACATGCGGCCAATGACATGTGACATGCCAACAAAACTGCAGACAGTGACAGCTGAAATCAGCCACCGGACAATTCAAAAGTCAAGAAAGGTCGTCAAAGTTCGTCAGCTGCCGCTTCATCCAAATAGTCCGTCAATATGAGGAGGGTGGCCTCAAGGATCTGCTTCAAGTTGCCATTGGGAGCGCGCTCAAGGTGGTGACAAAGAGCAAGGCATGCTTTCTGTTCAACACCTTCTTGACAAGCAAGACTTGGAAAGCAGTCTGAATGAACCCAAAATTCCAACTTGCCATGTGCGTTCTTCTGAACCCAGCAAATTTGACACTGCCCTGGTTGAATCTCCTTGCTGCAAACATCACACAAGATATCTGCATCGGTGTCTTTGGCAAAACTGCAGGAGAAGTTGTTGAAGTCGTAATCTCCAACATCATCTGCTGCACCTGCATCTGCTTCATCTGTTTCTGGGATGATGCAGCTGGCCAAGTCCCTCTGCGTGTCAGCCTGTAGCGCCATACCATCTGCCACAGCTGAACACCTTGAACAAGGTTTCGCGTACAAACAAAGTACTGGCCGTCCAAGTGTGCCAGGAACAACGCCAGCAAGCAACGCAACCATGATGGCTCCAGAAACTGGAATTGTCCAGGCATCTCCTTGGAAGAACAATCACAAACAAATCAAACAAGCCATTGCCAACACATGCCCTGGAACTGAGCTGCATTTGATTTGATCATGATGTCAAACTCGAAACTCACTCTCAAACACTGCATTCAAAAAGCAAACAAAAAAATCAAGAACCAGAACCCAAATGTCCCTGTCTGAACCTTTGAGATTGAATGCGCAGTCATGTGACCAGCTAATGTATTGATCTGTGAGTAGGTCATGGAGGTCAGATCCAGGCCGGCAGTGTCCATGCCTTGCAGGCACAAAAGATCCTGCATTGCATTCCAAAATCAAATTTCATCATGTTGTCATGTGAGCCTCATGCTTCGCAAGTTCAGTATGGGATTGACTTGACTCGACTTAGTAAGTATTGTATTGCCTCTGACTTACTGCTCAGATCACACATCATCACAATCACAGGATTCAAACACACAAAAGAAAGGTAGCAGTCCTGCGCACATAGAAAATCATTGTTTGCCCAGTCCCATAGTCGGACTCCAGTCGTAATGGCTGATATTCTGGATCCAGGGTTGTAGTGTTCCCGGCCAACAGATCCTCATGTCCACACTTCGTGGATGATCAAGCTGGGTATGTGATATGCGATGTATTGCGATGTGATTTTGTTCAAGTATTTTGTGGCGCACAAACTTGATCAGACTGAGGCTGCAAAATTGTGAAAGGACACTGACTTGTCTGAGTTCGGCACTAGCCAAATCACTGATGTACTTTGCTTTGGCTGGGTCATCACCACGAGCCTGAGCTGTCACCAAAATGATACTCATGGCATGGTCAGGCCCTATGTGATAAAGTGATGATAAAGTCCAGAAACAACACTAGACTTATAAGACATACAGAATACCCAGCATACCAATGCTGTTGCCAATACTGTATATATCACGCACAGACAGTGTGCAAATTAATGCTGTTTTCGTGCTCTAAGTGGCCACAAAAGTCAGACGTTTGATTCCTGGCCCCTTTGAACAAAAACATCATTTATCTATCAACAACAAAATCCAAACTACAAATTTAACTCAACAACAACAAATACAGTATGCCAGTGACGTTCATGATTCATCATCATGTTATGTTGATTGGATTTTAAACGACTGACTAGACTAGACAAATAGTACCGTCAGTAAATAATATGACTGACATACATAGACTTAGACATAGATTTATAAACTACTAGACTATAAATTATAAATGTTAAGAAAATATATTTAAAAACCACCTCATGAGTTGCTTATATATCATATGTTATGTTTATATATATGTTTTAGAATTGGTTCGGGACGGTTCAGAGCGGTTTCCAACCCATGTCATGATTATTGATTTACAAATGGTTCGGAACGGTTTCAAGCGGTTTCTACATTTTTCTACAAGTAGTTCAGAGCGGCTCCGAGCGGTTTGGAACTATATATAAACACGCACCCATAAATAGTTCGGAACGGTTCCGAGCGGTTTAAAACTATTTATACATCCCAGACTACTTGGGACTACTTGGGACTACTTGGGACTACTTGGGTCTATTTGGTGTTTGGGTGGTATAAATAGTTCGGAACGGTTCCGAGCGGTTTGAAACTATTTGTAAGCCACTTTTAGAAGTAGTTCAGAACGGCTCCGAGCGGTTTGGAACTATTTCTAAGCACCATGAAATAGAAGTGTGTATAAGTAGTTCGGAACGGTTTGGAGCGGTTTCTCAGCAGCCAGTGAAACTTAAGATATTTGGATCTTTCTGGGAAAAAAGAAGATAGCCAAAAACTAGTTTATTGCTGAAGTCCAAGAGGTCCTTAGATTGAAGAGTCCTAGATATCCCCTGAAATTGAAATTGTAAACAGACTTGACTTGGACACCTGCCCAATTTGCCAATGAACCCAGGAACTCTGATCAACCCATAATGGATGTCAATAATTTCCTTCTCCCGCTTGTTGAACGCAGCACCATGGATGCTGGCAGAAAAGCCATGGCCCTTTCTGATCTGAAGCTTCTCATAGTACGACTCCACAAGCTCCGATGTTTTTTGTGACCTGCGTTTGCCGTCCTGGGACAGGGGAAGTGTGACCGATCCTGCCGATCCTGTGTTTTTACCAAAACTGGCAGGCCGGCCACCGAAACAATCCTACCGATCCTACCGATTCTGCCATTATTCCTTTAGCTGGGCCTGGTTGTTGATGGGGGTGGAGGGAGCCAGAGATCCAAAAATCCTATGGTGCCAGTCTGATGCTCTGTAATAAAGAGCTGCTGAAGTGCTGGGACTATTTATAAAAGCTTGGGAACTATTTATAAAAGGCCGATAAGGGGTTGGTGGTGGTCATACTGTAACTGCCGGGCAAAACCTTTCAAGGTAAAGTCGGCAGGCAGGCCCGGCTCTATATCCCTCGTTGGGGGCCTGGAGGGTGGGGGGCTGTTCGGGCGACTGGGCCTGTGGTGTGTGGGGTGGTGTGTGGCTGGCTGTGCTGTTCTGTGCAGTGCTCAACACGGAACGATTATTAATACTGTAGTTGGTTGGTCCTTCAGGCTTTCAGGGACACCAGTCTGTGAGGACCCACCCACAAGTACAGTAAATACAAATTGTAAAACACAACCTGTTGATGGTACTGGTGGATCGTGGATCAGCAACAATAATAACTTTAATGACTCGACAATGACTCGACAACAACAACTCAAACTCAATGAACAATTTACAATTTGGCAAAAACAATGCGGTCATGGCACAGGTTTGACTCTCAACCTGGACCAGAAAACAAAAGCATGTTTGCCAAACACCACAATGAGAGAACCAACATTACATAGGAATTGGGAAGGGGTGTGCAAACACCACATCAATCACCCGGGTGTGGTGCAGTGCAACACAGGAAAACAAGAACCATGTGGCTGTGACCTTCACCTGACTATCAATAGTTCAAGTGATGTGATGCAGCATTTAGGATCCCAGGACCGTGTTGGAAGCAACAGAGTGTTGATCGAATCACAATCAAATCATAGTAAATAGTAACTAGTAACACTGTGGCTGTACAACAAAACTAGAAGAAACTGATGTTAAGGGCTTGTTTTGTGAGTGCCTGGCTGTGATTCATCAGTGCATCACCCTGTAAAATCTTAACTTTCTCTAAACCCATTCAACATGTTGAAACTTTCATGTGGTGTAAAAGACGTGAGGTACGGTACAGGGGTCATGCAATTCTGTGATTCAAGATGGCCAAAACACTTCTTTCACAAACCCAGAGCCTGGGAAGGTGGACAATGCACCAGCTCATCTTCTGTGTGAACTGATCTAACATACCTTCTAGCTTCGTCCACAGTGCAACCAGCTGGAATCTGGCTGGGGAATATGTGGTGGACAAGATGCAAAAACCCATCCAGCTGCGCTGGCTCAAGGAGGCCCTTCTGGACAACAAGGATGTAGATCCTTCCTCTTGTTTGAGGGAGGTTGTATGTCTTGTTCCTGGGAAAACAGTGGATGAGAGCCGACTGAAGAAGTGAGAAGTGGTACAACAAAAACAAAGGGACAAACAAACATAACATTACAAACATGTGAAGCTGCACCCACCACACCTGCATCAAACGCACACAGACACACATCACATCACACGAATCAATCTTGACACTTGAACTTGGACCAAACAAAACGGGTGTTCGAGATGTGAAAGCTGAAAGCATTTGAATTTCTTATGATGCAGTTAGTAAGCTTCAGCTTCATGCTTCATTCTTCAGAAAGTCAATGTTTGAGTCATTGAAATTGCAACCAAGTTTCTCCATATCAATAATGTGGCATTCATACCCCTCCAGCAATTCCAGCCCCAGCTCCTCGCCAAGCCACACTCCACGTAATACAAAGTCAAGTGGGGCCTGGCCAGAGAGGTGTGAAAACCCTGGGGCAAGAATCTTAAACCCATCCAGCCCTCATATAACATTATTGAAGCTACAAACAGTATAGTACAGGTACAGGTACAGGCACCCGCAATACAGATTGCACAATACAACAATAAGAACAACAACATAACATAACACAACATATGCAGAACAGGGGAGGTATGATTTGGACATGAACCCAGTCACAAAAGAATTGTGCGTTGCATGTCATCTCATGTTCCTGAATCCTGAACCTCAAATAATAAGTCAAAAAGAAAATACACTGGGTCAGACAACCACTGGCACCACCAGATTCGAGGACCCCCTTCCCTTTCAATGCTGAATGCTGGCTGCTTTTAGCAGCGGTCATGGGCACAACATCTTGAGAATCTCTGCTGCTTTTGCTTTAACAGCATCAGAGCTTGGAGCAACATGTGAACTTGAACTAGCAGAGCCGGAGCCAGCAGAAACAATCTCTGTCAGCTTGTTGATTGTTTCCTCCCTTAGTCCGGACATGTCGGTCATTGGAATGACACAATGTGCATGGAGCCAGGCTGATGGCCTCAGTCGGTTGTGAAACCAGCTGAAGCGGATGTCCGACTTGTTGATTCGTGTTTTGCAACATAGGCATATGCTCCGCCCAGAAACTGCCACTGCACCAGTGTCCAAACCCAACTGCTTGGAAAAAAATGTTTTCTGTGCAACACCGCTGCTCTGAAGAGACATGGCCAACTCAGACCGTTTCTCATCATTTTGCTGAATCTCTGTTTCAAGATTCTTGGCAGCTCTTTCCTCTGTGGCAGCTATGTCAGAAATAGGGTTGACCAGCTCGCTTTCTTCGTTGATATCCAATGTTTGTTGTCCAGCCGGTCCAGTCTGCACAATCTCTTGCTTGTCATCATATTCCTGTCCACTGTCACCACTGTTGTCCTCATTTGCATTGTCTGAGTCACCACCCGCGCTGGATGCAGAGTTCAGTACAGCTGGCTGTTGCCCACTGTGTTTCCTTTGTGAGCCTCTCTTCTTGCCGCCAGTCACCTTTCGTTTCTTCCTTGGTAATTTAAGTCCAAACGGCAATTCCCCTGGAGGCCTTTTGCTCCTCACTCTCCGCTGTGGAAGAAGCTCATATGTTTCGCGAACTCCGTCTGTGACTCCAACAAGCTGATGACCATCCTCCCATGCAACATTGAACTGGAGAATGTCAAGAGTCAAAACCATTTGACTGCAGTCCTTGTCATCTTTTCCTTCAACACTTTGCAAATAGTCCTTCGCGTACATGCAAAACAATTCCCTGCTTGTAGCAAAGCTTGGTGTTTGTGATCCATCACACTCAAAGTTCAGCTGTCCCTCGTTGTTGATTGTGGCAAACATGAGTGTTTGTGTCTTGGGTCTCTGCAATGTCACTCCAAGGAAGCAGGTGGACACTTTATCGCTGAATGCTGCATGGAAAGAAAGCAACGTCCCAGCCATAAGTTTTTTCTCTGTGAGAATGTCCGAAAAATTATTGACCAAGGCTTTGATGGTTTTGCTGTGTGAAGCTGACTCACAAAGTTCCTTTGAACATTGATCCTGAAGATGAAGCCCACTGGTGTCTGTGCATTCTGGAGGCTGATGAATGGACTTCTGAAGAAACTCGGAGATGGTGTCATCTGGCGTGGAAATATCGATTGAAGTTCTCCGAAGTGCTCCATCACCTCACCAGCCAAGAGAAAACCAGGAAAGGCTGACTGGCTGCTTTATTGTTGTGGAATCCACACAAAAGCATAGATCATAAGGCATACTGAACTCTGTCTCTGACATAAAACAAAAAGTTAACTGAATCACTGAACTGCAATGCTAAGTGGCTGTCACTGAACCGGGTGCTGGAATTCCAAATATCATTATTCTTGTGCATAAGTTCATTCACTGCAAGACGGCGTGCTGAGAGTTTTTTGCAAGCGCTTCTCCCAACTTCTTGCTCAAGTGCCCTTGTAGCAGCAACTGAATCTGAAACGCTTTCAGGCTGTGCCTGACTTGTCTCAGCCTTGGTGGTCAATGGGGTCTCAGCAAGCTTCTCTCGAAGAGCCTGCTCATGAGCAGCCATCAATTGGAAACCTTCCTTCTCTTCTGTGGTCATGGATGACCATCTTGAGCTCAAGGATTTGACTTCACGCTTGTAGTCAGATGGGTTTAATAACCCAAACTTTCGAAGTTCCTCCCTCTGAAAAATATTCCAACCGGAAAGTGATCGAATCCTCCTTTTTTTGGACTGCTCAAGACGAGCCTGCTGCTCTGACGGGATCTCTTGGCGTGTCCTGGATCTCTGTACTTCCTGAGGCTGAAGCAGCTCAAGTCCAAAAGAGTCAAAGCAAACAAGTCATGCATTCCTTTGCGACCGGGGGTGCCAATCTGGAAATGTAATTGGTCTGGGTCTGAGTCAAAGTCAAAGACTGAACATAAAGCATAAAGTAAAGTTCAAGGTTTAACCGATTTGAAGAAGTCTCTAAAATTGTCGGTGGTCCATAAAATCTTACAGTCATCTACTAAGCTTAAGCTGTTCTTTTGTTCTGCAAATGAAACCTGTTTTGAGGTGTTTGTGTGTGTGTGATGTGAAAACTTGATCCTGAATGTTGCAAAGTGTCCTTGCCCAAACTCTTGGTAAACTGGTTGCTGCTCTTGGAGCCTGTCATCTTCTTGATTGACGATGATGTCAACTTGGATGGTAAAGTGTCACCCTGCACAACATGCTCAGTCCAATGATAGGTGTTGATGAGGCTTTGTAGAATGCTCTCCTCCAGTGCTGCTTCGTGGCCTTTCAGTTGCATCTTGCCACGTCTGGACACGAGCCACTGTACATTACCGTTTCTGATTTCACACAAATCAGAAGTAAGCGGACACCACCCTGCAATGTCTAACAGCAAGGCCTCAACTTTTTGCTGCAATGCTTCCGTTTGTAATTGTGGCCCTTGTAAAAGCTCCTGTGGAAAAATACTCAGCAAACTTGATGTGAAAGTGTCATCCACACATGAGGAGCAATGTTTGTAAGCCTGTGAAAGGCGAGACCACTCACCAACAAATGCCGCAACTGAAGACCCAACCAACTGAAACAAGCAGAAAGGTGGCTTGTCAAACTCTGCCACAAAGCGTCTCCAGGTATCTGTGCAGCACACAATGACCAAAGTGAACACTTGCTGCAAATAAGACTGTTCCACATCACCTTGCAATCCAATTTCAATAGACTGATGTAGACGGAACCGCAAGTTTTGCATGAACTCCTGAATCAGCTCCTGGCCCAGCTGTCCAGTCACAGTGCGCAGAAACATGCCTCTGCATTTCTGAAGCAAATCGTCATGTCTGGGGTGCTCAGCTCCAAGAGCTGAAAGCTCGTGGAGGATTGTTGTTCTGCCAAACAAAAAGTTCACTCCGTGCTCAAAAGGTTGAAGTAGTGTGTCCACCAAAAACACATTTTTCTTGAAGTTGGGCGAGCTGACCTCATCACAAACCAACCGCTTCCTCACAGCGTTCTGTGTTGCATAGTCTAGGGAATTGTCCAACATCTCAGACACCAGCTGCTGAATGTCTTCATTGGAGTATGAATTCGGGTCCACTGTTTCGTACCTACTGCTATTGTCTGCAAGCAGGGCGTCCAGCATAGCTGAAAGCTGATCGTCTAGTTTGGTGCCACTCTGCATTTTGATCAATGTCCTTGGAACAAGATTGTGCACAGCACATCCTACTTTCATGTAGGCACTTGCTGGTCCATAATGCTTGAACCTGTACAACAGTGGTGTGCTGTACCCAGCTGAGAAGAAACTGACAGTGAGCTTCAATAGTTTGTTGATGCATTCTGCATCGCTCTGGCAGCAGTTTGGTGTGCACCAGTGACACACCACATCTTGCCCTGTGTCTCCGTTGATAAAGCCCAGCAACAAAGACAATGCCTGTGTTGACTTCTTGGACTGGGTGGAGTAATCACTTTGAATCCACGCAGCCCTTTGCTGCCATTTGTCAGAGTCTTGTGGCAAAGTCTGCACCTGAATACCTTGGAGCTGGAGAGAAAAATCTCAACAACAAAACTGGGGATGAGGACATTCACAATTCATTCAACCCCACCAAACAGGTCAAAGGTTTGATTAAACAGAACCTGGGAAACGTTGAAAGTTCCCGTCTTCTTGAAGGAGTTGCACCATAGCCCCAGCAAAGGATTTGCGGAATGATGCTTGCTCAAACATGTTGGCAAGCCTGACAAGGCAGCTCCAATAGCCTTTCACAGAGAGGACACATGGTTTTCTCACCAGATTTGTTTGGTGTACCAAACACTTGATACGTAAAGCAAGCACATGAAGAGGTTCCTGATTATCTTCAGCTTCTGCTTTCCTTTTGAGCATAGCATGTCGCTCCACAGCCCATGCTGCGTCGTTTGCCTTCAAAGCATCTCCAACAAAAATTTGAGTTCTGATCGATCCTGTGGGAACAGCAAATGAATCTGCAGTCAATCCTAGCCTCTCCAAAGTCCTGCCAATTCCATGTGCGCATTGGACTGCAAACGAAGTCATTCCTCCATGGACATCCCCTGCCTTTGCCCCTGCAAGCACCATCAATGGCGATGGGATGGGCAGGGTCTTCCAACTGTTTGTTTGACTGTCGCAAGCTGGGTCAGCTTGTGAATATCTCACATGAAGAGATTGCACTGTATTGCAGATTGTAAAAATCTGACTTCTACCGGTCTGTGGCTTCAACCTCACTGTAGTATCATCTGCAATGATGCAGTTGACAATGTGCTCTGGCCGACCTGCTTGAAACAGAGTCTGAAGTGTGTTCACTAAGACCTGAAGAAAGCTGTACACACATCTGGCGCGATCCATTTTCCTTTTGTTATAATCTTGATTGTGTGAGGAGCCAGGGTTGAACAAATTCCTGGTCAAAAAGGTCTTCTGTAGCAGTTCCTGGCGAGAATCATGGATTTTCTCCTGAACTTTTGCCTCCAGTGAGCCCTCCCTTCGTCTTTGACGAGATTTCAGGGCCGCTTCTCGTGCATGCGCTGTTTGATTTTGTCGTTTCTGCCTCTGATGGTCATCATCACAGTCTGGATCTGGGTCAGGCTCAACAGTCTCCCAAATGGAGAAAAACGGCGACGATGACGATGCCATCAACAACAATGATGCGCTGAAGGCTGTGTGATGTTGAAAGTGCTGTTCTACTGTGTCAGGCTGCCTGGCTTGCCTTACCTACTGTGCAATGTATGTGGCTCCTGACAAGTTGGAAGTTGACGAGATTTCATACAGCCCTTGTCCATCCCATGTGATCCCCAGATACTTCAGGTAAAGCCTGGTCCTATCAATAGTGCATTGAATTGACTCAACCTATTTGATGAGCCAACAGCCAACTTGTGCAACCACAAGACTTGCCACGTCTTTGCTTGTAACTGGTGACTTGTATCACGATTCTGTGTTCTGATTTTTTGACTCATGATTTATGGAACCACCCACCCGGCCCAATTGAGATGCCTTGTAGGTCAAGAAGAAATCATCTTTTGGGCTGCCATCAGCAGGTTCAGGAAAAGGAGTGGCGATGCCCTTGACCTGCACAAGAATTGTGTCAAGGTTCAGGGGTTGTCAAGTTCCCTCATGTCTGTCCCGCATGTCTCAAGTTCGCTTGATGGCTGTGCTGGCTGTGCTACACAAATTCAATTGCTGTATGCACTGCACCTTGTGCTGCATTTACATACTGCTGTAATTACTGTATTGCTGACTGCACAGTGAAGTAATGTCTAAGAGTCTAAGAGTCTTAGACACAGTCACAGTCTATCAGGAACAGCCGGAATAGCTTTGAACGACCCTGCCAAGATATTTGTGCTCTCTTTCATTCTATTTTTGATGGTTTTTGATGCGTTCTGATGAGCTAAATGCAAACCACGCCTTGCCCGACCAACCCTGCCTGCTCCAAAAGTGAAATCGGTGGTTTTCTCCGTCCTTACTTCTGGCAAGTTGTGAATCAGGCCTGGGGCATTGGCCTGTGAACATGCTGTATTCAAGTAACATTGAACACTCTGAAACTCTCTTCTTACACAAATTTACCAGATCCGATTTCTATCTAAACAGTCTGTCATCCACCTCTCACACTGTACATGCTACTGTAAGTGTCTTTGTCATTGATTCAGAAATCCAAATATCAATATCACATGCTGCTACAGTAAGTGAGAGCCTGCAAAACTTGACTGTTCCTGCTACCTACCGAAATGCTTGGTGCACATAGGTTGCATATGTCTCTTCTGGCTTGCAGTTGTGATGGAACCTACTGTGCAACTACAGTGCTTCCCAGTCACGTATGTATCTCAAGCAATGAAGCAGAGGCTGAGCATCCATTTCCAGAAACGGGTTGTACCCTGCAAGACGCTTGCGCGTGCTCAATACCTGCAGCCGCCAGATATGCATGATGTCTTAGACCTCGCACGTTGTTTTCCTATTAGTCTAGTCCAGTCCAGTCCAGTTAGTCATCAAAGTCTTTGGCCTTTAGTAGTCTTTTGAGTGTTTAGTCTTCGGTTTGTCTTTGTCTTTAGTTGGCATCCAACGTCTCAGAACTTACATTCAGGACAGTGCTGTACCAAATGACAGGGTATCCCAAAACAAAATACCCCTGGCTTCCACCACTTACTTACCTGAATAGTGTCCTTTTGAAATGAAATACAGAATATTGAACACTGAATGACTGAGTACTCTTAATTGCTTGAACAAAACATATTCCAACCCAGGTACGCTGTATGGGGGGCATGGAGCCCCGAATAGGAACAGGTTCTCTGCAGGGGTGCTTTGAAGAAAGCACTTCTGATCATGCTGGAGACAATGAGCTGAGCAGTCTGCATTCTCAATGTCCGTCAGAATGTGTTGAACTTGGTGGTGGAGTCAAAGCATGGAAACCCTGTGTACTGACTGCCCTAGAACCTAGCTAGAAAACAAAATGCCGCAAATGCCACTCATACATTGGGTCAGAGCCTGGACTAGTTTTCGCATGTTACATGTTTGATTGTGCCTGAAGCCTGAAGCCTTCAATTTGGGGCATGACAGCCTATGGCGCAGCATGACTCATGACTTCTTAAACAAATAGCTGGACCACACCATCGTGACTAAACCGAGCATCCCTCACTCTGAAAATTCCGCTGGATGTAGTTTTGCTTGAAGCCACAGTTCTCCATCACGGCAACTGTTGTCCATGAGCAGCCCAATATGCTGGAGATCTCTCTCCTTGATTGAGCAAAATGAACCGAAAGGATTGACTGACTCTGGACTCTTGGAATGATACCTCCAGAGACTCTAACATCATATTATCATATCACTGTGACTGTGGCTCATTGAAAAACTGACAGAGCTGAAAAACCTGTCCAAACCTGTCCACGTCTTCCACAGACCATGGTCACACTATGGCCTGCCAGGATTCATCATCAATGTGCCAGGGGCACTTCCTGCACATCCTTCAACAATGCGAATCCTGACAATGAGTGTTGGCAGAATGTGATGTAGAAGCTGCTTGTGAACGGTAACTATATGATAAGTAAAGTAAGTATGCCGTATGTTGTATGCTGAATAGTCTGAACTCTGCACAGTAAACAAATTAAGATACATGAAATGAACCGGTCAATATTGGTTTACTGCTGTAGTATATGATGTATGTAAGCCCTCAGCATCCTGTCAACCCATGGTTTGGCATGTCTACAGCGCTGAAAGCTGAAAACACATTCTCACATGTCATGTCAGTCAACTTCTTGAAACCCCCAAAGTTCTTGATTTTACCAAGAGGCTCATTGAAGAACTTGGCATGACCCTCCAAGCCAATCGCTTTGCAGTAAAGGTTTGCCCAGTCCAGGTACACAGGTCGGCCAGTCCTCATGTGAGACATGCCACCTATTTCATAGGTGCCTTTGTGACCTTTGTGTGAGAAAAACCTGTGAACCTTGATGGAACCCTGCCTCACACTTGAAACAAGTCTGAAGTCTCATGAACAGGTTTGATAGTTGATTCTGATCACAAACAACCTTTGAGTCACGTCACGTTGTTCAAAAAACAAAAGACTGAATCATAGTTCAATGTTTCAAAAACTTGTTTTGCCTACAGCCTCTAATTTCAACTGTGTGTCTGTCTGTCTGCCGGAAACTCATCAGGGCCATGGTCCGCCATGATCTTTCGGTTCCGAGACAGAATCTGAAAAAAAGGGTCTCACTAAATAGAATTCAATTCTGAATTAGCCTACTGTGGCTGTTCATCTTTGATTGATGTCTAAACTGGACAGGAATGCTGTGGTTGGACGTTGCTGCATGTCACTGTGCAAACTTTGAAAAATGAACACCAAATTCAGTCAGAGCTTCTAATGCAGAAACCACAATGAGCCAACGTCCTCTGATGATGGCCTGATCCCTGTCTTTGCTGGCGCTCTCAGAGGTCTGAGAGTGGCTGGCAAGCAAAATCACGCAATCCTTCTTTGTCGTGCTGGCTGTGGTGGTTTTGGTGGTGGGGGCCTGGCTGCCATAGAAGTGAGTGGTGGTGCAGGAGGTGGGGGGGGAACTGGAGGTGGACGTGGGGGAATTGGGTAGGGAAGTCGGGGTGGCGGAGGAGGAGGAGGTGGGGGTGTCAAGAGTTGTGCTGCTGCATGTGCTGACTGGGTTGGGTTTGGGAGTGTGTGGGATGCTGCAGGTGTGTCTCTCTCTGTTTTTCTAATCTTTCTTCTCCTTTTCACTTTGACCTTGACCTTAACTCTCTTCTTCTTAGACTTCTTTCTGGCAACACTGTCAGCTGCCATGGCCCCAGTTGCCTGGTCTTAACCGATCATTGCTTGAGCCTGGATGTTCTTCAATAGTTGCTCAAGACTCAAGAATTCTCACATGAGTTATATATGTTCGTTGCAATTTGCAATAAGTGTTGTTTTTTGAACCACAATAGCCAATGCCAGGTGGCTAGGTCCTTAGCACTCAGTATGCAAATAGTTTATAAATAGTCCTGGAGGTTTTATAAATAGTCCTGGAAGCTTTATAAATAGTCCTGGATAGCCACATGTAGCTGACAGAAGGGGGGCCAATAAAGAGGCCCACGCAGGACCTAATGAATGGACATTAAGTTAAACTTAAACATTACTTCAAGTTACAGTGGGTCATGACTGGACAAACGGCAACGTGTCATTTGCCGCTGTTTCCACCAATTTTGTTCCATATTTTGCGTTCTAAGTTTCAATGGCTCCAAAACGGAATTGCAGACAGCAATGCCCTGCGGCCGGGCAGTCAACGCCTGAGGAAGGAGACCGAGTTCTGTTGCTCACCTGCCATTGGCTACGTGAGTTGGTTCATGGATCGAAGTCCTCGGAGGTAAGGGGCACTCCATTGCAGCCAGGGTTGACTTGGCTTGGTTGCAAAGGTCAGGTGCACGCCTCTGCAGAGCTGACAGACAGCCGTTTGATCGAAACTGTGGAGGAATTCAGATCCCTGGCAGAATTCTACAAAGTCGAGGCAAGCGAGCTGCCCTATAAGAGGACTTGGGTCACCACAGTCAGCAAGGTGAAGACGCTTCCACAGCCCGCTGGTTATGAAAAGGCATCCGGGCCTACGACATGGGCTAGATTCAAGACAGTGCCAGCTGAGGAGCCTAGCAAGAAGGAGGAGGCGACCAAGGTGATCAAAACGATCAAAAAAAACAAAGCTATGACTGCCAATGTCAAAAGTGTGGTTGTGGATGCAGCAGTGGCAGCATCAGTGCCCGTGCACATCCTGCTGCATCGTCAGGCATTCACAATTGGGTCAGCTTGCTCTGGATTGTGCAGCGAGTTGCACGCATGTTATCGCTTGAAGCTGCCCTTCATTCCCGTTTTTGGATGTGACATTTGCCGTCATTGCAAGGTTGTGTGCGAGGATACCTGGGGTCACTCGCTGTGGTACGACGACTGTCACAGCCAGGCCTTCATGGACAGTCCATACGTGGATGTGTTTTGCGCAGGATTTCCCTGTCAACCGTTCTCTCAAGCTGGACGACAAGAAGGAGAACATGACAGGCTTGGACGAGGCGAAATTGTTTGGCCACTTGTCCTTTGGATTGCGAACCATCTTCCTCGTATCTTCCTTCTGGAGAACGTCAGAAACATGCTTGACTCGCATGCGGACTTTTTGTGGCAGGTGGTCTCTGAATTGATGAACATCCAGCGGAACGGGCAAAAGGCGTATCATGTGTCCTGGAACATCTTGAATGCCAAGGACTATGGCACGCCCCAGAACAGGGAACGGTTGCTGATTGTCGGTATTCGCGCAGATTCTGGTGTTCGCAAGATGGCTTGGCCAAAGGAAGACAAAGCAGGGTCGAACTATACTTACATTGATGCTGCTGTTGAAGGCGACCCAAACTTTCCTGGAAGATTGCCATCCGGGAACACTGCGAAGACCAACCTGTTGACTGTCTTGAACCGCCTTCAGTCTGAAGGAAGAGATCCATTGAGAAACCCTTTCGTGGTTGACATTGATGGGTCGGATCCTCATTTCAATGAGGGCTGCTCGCCTTGCCTCACCTATACCCGTGCTGGAAGTCGTGGGCCTTGGCTTACCTGGAAGCAAAGGAAGATGAGCACATCAGAGATTTTGCGGATGATGGATTTGTCGCCGGAATCCGTGAAGGTGAGCCGGGTGACACCACGGCAGGTACGCCTCATGGCTGGAAATGCAATCCCAATCAAGATGCTGTCAATGGTGCTGCAGCAAGCGCTGCAGTGCGCCAACATGCTGTGAATGACACTGCCCTATATTTGCGCCAATTCATGCACAGTACAGTGGGCGCCACAGGCGCCACAAAGCCGGGGAGGACAAAACATGCAAAAACATGGCGTTGCGGGATATGACAGCTGTTTTTTTCAGGATGCCGTGATGGTATCCCGGTGGTGTGTTTATATGCCATGATGCCTCGATCGTGATGGTGATGGCGCGGAACAAGACATGTTTTCTGAGGCTGCGCGATCATAGCGGAGATTCATGGCGGCAGTGCCTGCAGTGCCCGGCGGCTTAGTTGAATTGCGGTCCAATTGTGGTCCAAAGAGGTCCAAAGAGGTGAGCTTGCTGTAGCATCCGGGCCCAAGTTGCACATTCCAGCTCCAAGCAAAAGTATGATACAGATATTTGCAAACAGTTGAGGAGCTTGACAAAGCTTCCCAGGACCTAACTCAGATTGCACAGGCAACACATTCCAATTGTAGTTTGCTGTGTCACGATGTGGTCCGGCGTCCAATGTGATACACACACATGCAAGATTGGATAGATTATATATATATATACATCAAAACTTTGCGTCTTTTTTATTGTTCAAGGCGCCGTTGTGGGGGATTGCAATGGCAAAGGCTGGACTCAAGGGTCACATGGACCATGTCCAGGAGTGTGAAGAAGACCAATGCTTTAGGTGCATGTTTCTCCAACATCGAGAAGCTTGGATGGAGAAGCTTCCGTGGTTGATCGAAAAGCACCAGGGCAAGTGGGGGCTGTTGTGCGCAGTTTGCTCACATCATGTGCCACAGCTATCCTTTGGGAAGGATGGATTCAATGGGCCAGGAAATTTCTACACAGTGAGCCGACATGAGCGATCAAAGCAGCACCGGCTTGCCTTGAAATTGGCTGGTCTAGGTGATGATGGAGATGCCGATTGCAGGGCGCCCTCCAAGGAAGAGTTTTCCAGCTTTGCGACCAGCAGGCTGACGGCCCGGTCACTGAGTTCCATGAAGGCTGAGGGTGGTCGGTGGAAGCTCACGAGACTTCAGGCTTGCCTGGGAGGGGCTTCGCAACGCTTGGATGCAGATTTCTGCCTCGCATCCACATGCATTGTGCTCCACCAGGATGTGCGTAGACTGGTTTTGATGGTGAGATTCAGGGCATGCAACGACCAGCTGGAGGTCAAGCGCGGTTTGCTGGGAATCCATCATCTTGAGGACAGCACGACAGCTTCGTTGATAGCTGGCACAAAAGCCGTCCTATACCAGTTCGTTCAGGGGGATGAGGACAAGTTCACTGCATTGCAGAATAGGGTCATTTTGCTCAACATGGATGCTGCTGCTGATGAGCAGCTCGCAGGTCGACTGATTGCGTGCAACCATGGAATTTTTCCTGGTGTATGGCAAGTCTGTCGTGATCGAGCACATGCCTTTCGGCGAGTCATTCACCGTCCGTTTAAGGCAACCGATGAAATTTGGGATGTGTTTCGCTCGTTGGTTTGGGGAAAAGACTCAATGCCAGCAACAATTCAGAGCAGCGATGTGCTGAAGAAGGTGTTCAGCCGTCACATCAAAGAGGAGGGCGGTGACCGGATTGAATCATTGTCGCTGTGCAAACAGCGTTTTGATTCGCGCAAGAAGGCCACCGGCCGCCTCATCCTGTGGCTACGTCCGACAATCAGGACTGCAATCTACGCTACGATCTTCAGAAAGCACGACAGAGACGGTCTGAGGGCTATGAACTTCTTGCGGTCTCTTAGTGAAGAGAGAGTCGTCCTGCTGGCCATGCTGGCTGACTTCACGGATGAAGCCACCAGCGTCATACGGTCCATGGACACCGAAGAAGGAGACCTCTCCTCCGATCTCATGGAGTTGGATGTGTTTGCAAGCAGGTTGAAACATCTCTTTATTGATGAGCACGCCACGAAGTCGGGATATACCAAGTTTGCTCTCGAGACCTTGGAGACCCCGATCGCCTTTGATGTGGATGACAGGCCAAAGGTGCTGGGTGGCCAAAACAAGGTGTCACCGGCAATGGTCGCCAGGTGCTTTCGATCTATGAAGAAGCTTGTTGCGCTGAGCACTGAAGTGATTGCTGCTGAGTACCCTTCACATGAGCTTTTGTCCTCTATGAGCATCTTTGATGTGTCGGAAGCAGCCCGGACCAAAAGGCATGAGTCTGCGGAGTTCTTGAAATCACTCCACATGGCAGCCGAACGGATCAGCCAAGTGTTCGGCGGGCTTGTTGATGAGTTTTTGGCAGAGTACTGGGATCACAAGGCCATAGCGTTCCATCACAATTCCACGAATCCTAGTAGCACTAGCTTTGAATCCTGGAAGTATGCAGTCCAGAAAACCAGTGCTCGCAAATCCACAGCGGCCCGGCATCCATCTGACAATTTGCACTGGATTCTTATGCATTTTGGAGCCATAGACGGATGCACGACATCTGGAGTGGAGCAGCATTTCTCGAGAATGGTGCGCATTGTTTCTGCTGACAGGAAACTGCTCTCGGAAGAGAACAAGAACTTTGAGTTGAAGTTCATGTTTGACTACTCCCCAGAGAATTCGAGTGAGTGCATTGAGATGGCTCGGCAGCTTTGGGTGGAATGGTATGGTGCACCTAGGACAGGATCCACCTCCAGACTTGACAAGGGCACAAAGCGTGGGCACCAGAAAGGTTCTGAGGCTGAGTTCATGGCCAAGAGACGCTGCTTGGAAGAACCCTTGCAGATTCAGTCCCATGATGAAGTGCGCCGCGAAGCAAGTGTCCATTTGCCAGCCGATTGTGAGAAAATCCAAAAAGAGTTGACCTTCCAGAGGAACAAGCAGTTTGCAAACACTATCCAGTCGTACTTGGCTGGCCGCTTGACAGCCAAGGAAGTCCCAGATGGGATGGTCGATGTGGCTGAAGAGTTCGTCAAGGCTGAGTGCGCCAAGGACCGGATGCGTGCCAAGGACCAGTCGCGGCTCCTATCGCTTTTACACCCCTCTCCTCCAAAGTTCGATTCGAACCAGTGGATATACTTGGAGAAACCTGAGTGGAGCTGCGAGTTCGATGGTTGCAAGGTGACCCAGGATCCGCTGCTGGCATTGTTTTTTCGTGGTGTCCAATCCACAGAAACCACCTTCAGAAGTGATTTGGGCAGCGTCGCTGCGAGGAGGTTGTGTTTTGGATCTTTCATGCATGCAAAGCATCATCAAGAACCGTCAAGACAGAGCCAGAACAGGAATCGCATTCTTATATGATGCGGGATACGCAATCAAGCGACAGATCTTCGTGTGCCCTAGCTTTCGTGCTGCAAAGGCGGAAGCCAGTGAGATCATTCAAAAAGCAATCAGCCAGCCGGGCTCGAAGTGGACATTGATTGATGGTGGCTGGGAACAGTTTGCAGCTCTATCTGAGAAGAACCAAA
>CAXAMN010026606.1:12208-55032 GCA_963970005.1 Durusdinium trenchii
CCTGCACCTTCTCAAGGTCAGCAGGGTGGTTTGGTGCTGAAGCCACTGGATTCCTTGAACCGAATCAGTGGGAGTGGCAACGGCAGCATTCCTGGCCTTCAAGCTATGGCAGGTGAGTCCAAGCCAATCGGCCTTGTGACAGACACGAGTGCTTCGCCGCTCTGGCAGCGTTTTGCATACTGCTCCCAGCATGATGTTGGAGTTGCATTTTCAACCTCCTACTGTGCAGAAGATAGTCGTATTTGACATCAGCATGTTCAAAGATCCTGATGTATAATATGGCCTTAAAAAAACCAAGAGTCAACAAACCTGAAGTGAGCAGAGCAACATGCTGTTGAGCGACCATTAGAATCTGAGGCCAACAACCGATTTCTTCAAAGAGGAGAACGGATATGTGCAAGGCTTAACCTGCGAGTCAGTAGAGATGTGTCTATGGCTGTGTCCGTTGGGATTTGGCAACTGAGGAACCCTTACTGATGCACTCTGGGGTCTTGCCATGAAGCAACTACTTTAAAACATCTGAGATACGCACATTCTGACTGTCAATAGTGCTAGGCTCTCCATGGTCATTGGCTCCAAAAGTCGCTTGTGACTTCGGCGCTTGCTTCCGACCCATTTTACTTTTTGTCGAGCGAATACAGCCCGCCAAGACACGTCGGGCAGAATGAAGCACTCAGCACGATGAATCCAACAGGCCCAATACGCTCTCTTTCGGATCTCTCGCAAATTCAAGTCCAGAATTTGAGGGCCGCAGAGTTTCAAGGACCTTGTGATCGATTTTAGTAGTCATATATATATATAATGCTTATTACTGGCCGATCCCTTTCTGACTGAGTAATCACGTAGCGTCGTATCGCACGAGAGCCCTTGATCCTCATGGATGTCTCATCTTTCACGTTCGCCACGCCGGCATCTTCTGAGGTCCCCAGCGCAGCTGCAGGTGGGCGGCGGCCCCGGCGGCCTCGCGCAGGCGCGGGGAAATTCGATCGTCCAAGTGGCGAGAGTTCATCAGGTGCAAGAAGTGGATTAGTTGATCAATGGTGCGGTCAGTTGGTCAGTTGGTTTGGACAGTCCTACAAGGTTGTGCAATGCACTCTTAATTCTGAAACATTCGGAGGATAATTGCATTTATTTTTTGTGAGGATGGGTATTATCAAAGCAGTTTAATGCAGTTTGTTATATACTGTATCTACTTTTTGGTGACACTCTTTGGTTGCATTTGATGCCCTTCTTTCTGTTTCCTTGCTCATGACTCAAACATCTCTTCTGACGTCTTCAGTATACAAGTCTTGTGGGTTTATCTTCTCAGTCACTTTGCGGTACCAATCATTTGTGGACACGTATACTTCGACGTATACCGGTTAAACCTCATTTGAGGCCCAAGACGCCGGTGAACATGTCGTGTCGTCTCGCGAGACCTCGGTCGGTGGCACGAGGTCTCGGTAGCAGGTAGACGACAACGTGCGGGTCGGTGGAACTGGAGACGTGTGGACCGCGAATTACACGGGTGTTGAGCCCGACCAGTGTTGAGCCGGACCACGTCGGGTGGTGAACACACCGTGCTATCACCAGTGCTAGGCCAGCTCTGAGGGGCTAGTGCAAGGCATTGCCGAAGTGGGCACTGATGAAGAGTCCCGGAGAATCTGGCAGATGTCGCAGGGAAGAGAATCCAGGGAAGACTGATTCAAGTCGTGATATCCTCATGTTTTTGACGTTGGGAATGCACCGAGGAAAAGGAACAACCTCGATTTTCCTGGCTGGGTGGACCCTGTGATTTTACTAATCATCAGGGTAGGTGCAAGCGATCAAGAAAGCGCAGTAAGTTCAGGGTCTCAATAAGCGTACATAACTTTAGTAGGGAGGGTGCAGTTGTGCTGAGAGTTTGTGCACCAAATCACATTCAATAAGCGATAGCCTCACCCCCCCCAAAAAAAGATGCGCGATAACCCCTGTAGCATCCTGCAACCACAGCCCCAAGAAACGACAAGTCAATGAATCGAACAGCGAAACCAACCAAAGACTGTTGTGCACATTCACGCAACGGGGCCAAGCCTGCTGCAGCTTGCCATGTCAGACATGTGATGCTTATGGCGAGACCGTTCGTTCGACTTAGCGATAAGCGAACAGCGAGAAGCTATCGCGATGGCCATGTGTTACCTGAAGTCCCCCAGAGTCAAGGGGTAGACCCATGAACCTAGATAATCTAGATATAGACGTTATCTAAAAAGGAAGTCCTTCATCAGTTCTTGACCCTGTAAGGAGCTTTCATGGATTCCAGAGCATGTTGAATCATGGCAGCATGGCAGCAGGTTTATTTCAGTGTATTTTCACTTTCACTCACTTGCACCAGTCCTAAACGATCGAGCGCCGGGGGTGCCTCAATTGATCGAACCTGTCATCCTCGACCGGGTGCTGCCTCGGCAGGGCTAGTCTCACAGATTTGAGACATACCAAGTACTGACAGAACCCTTCATTCTTTTGCGGTTCCGGGACAGATGTCTACTGCGGCCAATCTCCAGCGCATGGGCATCGACGGATTGCGTCGATGGCTTCAGCGAAGCGCCCGATTTTGGTCTCCATGACGTTGGCTCACGGTGCACGGCTCGCACCATGCGGTGCAACCCCAAAGGGACGACAGGCCTGGCTGTGAGCACATGACATGGGTGATGGACAGCTGTCTAGCTGAAGACTGCCAGAGGAGTGGTGTCTAGCTGAAAGAACGACAGAAACCGCAGCAATCTTTTGTCACCTGTCATGTTGAAGTCGTTAAATAATGCCTAGTTTTGGAAGGTTTTCAGCATATGGAGGATTTGACAGCATACTTGGTCCACATATTGTACCAATCTCGCGTCCGCTTTGGTTCTTTTGAATTACAGGTCAGTTAATCAAACATCGCGCAGAAAATGCAGTGCGGTCATCAATAAGAAAGGCTGTCAGACATTGGGCCACAGGCTGCCAATAGTCACCATGAGCTTGGACCTGAAACACATGGATTCACAGGAGATGGTACCCCTGCAAACTGCAAACTAACATGGATCCTGATGTTACCACTGGTTTTCAATGCACATGATTGGTCCAAGGGTCCATTTTCAGGAGGGTCTCTTGGTTGAGGAGAAGATGCCTTGTCCATGTGACGTGTGCGATTCCAACTACATTCTTCCTCCAATACATGTTCTGCTGAACGCAACCCAAACGTAGGCCTGACTTTCCTTGCTGGAAACTGGTTTGAATCCGAGTTTGACCCCCGTGGAGTTTGATGTCAAGGCTTGACTCACTCATGCATTCTGTCTGAGTCATTTCCAGCCTTTTTTTCATGTTCCTAGATTGTGTGATTAGGCCGTCTTCCGGCCGCGAGACACCCCTCAGTCTCAGGTTTTCATGCAGTCTTGGGACGTACGCACTCCCCGAAATAATTCATCTACTGTAAGTGGACAATGACCATTTTCCTCTACAATTCAGGTGGCTTTTCGCTTCCATATTAATGACTCGGAGAGTGAACGGAATCAGGTGAGGCATCTCGACGCTTCTTTTTCCTTTGGACAGATGCCGCTACAAGCGGTATCTGATTCACCACACGTCTTTGAGGTCAACTCAGCAGATCTCAGCAGAAAGACATCTACTTTCGGTGACTAAGGACCTGTGCCCAAGACTCTCTCCGTGCATGTCCCCGAAGGGGAGCGAATCCATGTGCATCGCCCAACGGATGGCCCCATCGATGGGACCAAAAGAGTCGCCCCATTCCGCTGGGCGGGTGGATCCGGCGATTCCGCGCACGCGACGGGTGTGCGACCATGGCGGGGTTTGGCGGGAGAAGACTCCAGGTTTGGTTTCTGCCAAAAGGTCACAAGTCCCACCAGCTGACCATGCGATTCCAGGCGATTGATGTTGGACTGGGGAGTGGATTTTGATCTCTTTATATAGACTACCATTGACCCTTCCGGCTGACAGATGCACACAAGGGCTATTTGAGTTAGATCCAGTTGCCGTGCTTGGTTGAACACACTGTGGGGCTGCCAGGGCAGGACAAGGACCAAGAAGGGAAGTCCTCGTGTCAATTGCATGTCAAAAATCACATGTAGAGATAAGAGGGAAGCCAGGTTTTTTGGACTTGCAATTTGCAATCAAACTCATTGATAATGATCATTTTGATTGGAACAATCATTGCTCGGGAACAATCTCATTCTCAATGTATCACGTTAGTTTGGAGTTCTATGACGCCACCACAGCCAGCCTCGTCACACCAACTTGTTGGTGGGCCCAGGTGCTGGAGACCGTCGCTCGTCTTCCGTACTTCTCTTACATCACCGCCCGGAAGCTAAGAAGAACCGCACCAAGAGCCGAGCACACCCGTGACGTCGCACCAACTTGCTGCGTCACACCGGTGCTGTCGCCGACTCGCACCGGTTCGCTGCCGACCGAGTCGCCGCGAAGCGTCGGGACGGTTCAGAATTGGAGAACACCTGGGAGGTTGAGAAGTGGTTTTAGGTTGCTCTGAGTACTGGTGGGATTTTTGCTGATGGGTGAATCTTCAGGGTTCAGTAGTTCATCATTCGTTTCACAATGTTTTGCTCATTCAAGCAGGTGAAACCCCATGTTTTGACTCACTGAAACACTTCGTGTTGGTTTTTTGGCTGCAAGAAGATGGCTTTGAACGCTTTTCCCTCCTAGTCTTTGAAGGTCCGAAAGCAGCATCGATCCCTCCATGCCGAGCTCACGTTGCTCGTTGTAGCAGGTCCTGCACCTCTATGAGTCCTTAGGCTGAACTGAGGGAACTGAGGGACCGAAGGCAGATGACCCAGGAGTTGTGGGAGTTGTGGCTTGCAATCACATCGGACATGCAACCAGCACTTTGCTCCATGGGTTTTTACGGTATCGTGCTCCAGCTTTACATGTCATCACATCCAATGCATTGGAGGTCTTGAGTCTTGAGTCTTCATGGCTTCACAAGGCTTCCAAAGCCAGATCACGGTGCTGGAAGATTGCCGCAGATGGCAGGTTGGTGGAGGTCCCCGGAGATTCGCCACATCCACTCGGCAGAGGAGGCTGCAATGGAGAGGGTGTAGAGCTGGATGGAGAGGAAGGCATTATGATCGTGGGACTATCAGGGGCTGTGATATTGGCAAGAACTGTAGAGGTCGGAGCTTTTCGTTTCTTAGAATCACACCGAACACTGAAATCTGATTTTACTTCCACGAAAGGCCCTGCGATTTTATTCACCTTTCAAGTGTCCCCTGGATTCCTGTGCTTACAGGACTTTCCATGAATTTTCCACACACCCTTTTTGAAGGATGTTTTCTTTTTGCCGTGCATCACTGACAGTGTCCTCGACCGGGGCCACTTTGGGCCAGGCAAATTTTAGGGGCGAACCGGGGGCGGCCGCCACACCGCGGTGGCAACCGGGGGCCGTCTCTTTGGTATGTCCGGCACGTGTTCGATCATCGAACAACGGGAGGTTCCATGCCATCGACGCCAAAAAGACGGGATGTTTCGATGCTCTTTTTTCTCCTGTTTTGCCTCTGTTGCTAGACAGCATCAGACAGGTGTGCAGCAGTGGTTGTTGGGGCTGCCAGTGCGATTCCCCGAGGGTCCAAACATGTCAAAACCTTAGAGATGAATATGTTAGACCATGCGGGTGGGTGACTGGCTGGGAGGACCTTTCTTTGTTTGGCATTGACTCTTTTAGTTTTGTTTCGATTTTTGGCTATTGGAGAATGCAAACTGTGATTGCAAAGACTAGAACCACAATGGAGACATGCTAGGATTCACTCGTCAGCTTGTTTCACTACTCAGGGCCGTTTCTTGTGGCCCAATTTTCTCTCGTTGTTTGATCTTCCTTCTCTGACTTGAAGGACAATGAGCTCCATCATCTCCTCATTATGGAGGCGAGGTCGACCATCTGGACTTCTCTTGGGAGGATGTGAAATGTTCAAGAGAGTACCCTCTTCATTGACTTTACTGAATCAACCGAGAACAAACACAAAGCTCGAACATAGCTAACATAGCAAATCGCTGGCTCGGGACCCGCCAAGTATAACTTGCGAGTTACAGGCGTCTTCTTTTAGTCAGGCAAACCGACACTCTAAGACTGCACACAAAAGTCCATGCTTCGCCGCTTTTTCGGCCAAAGGCGCCACACAATTTGCTCGTTGACTGCCTGGAGGAGGGAAGAAGTGTAAAGAAATGAAGAAAAAACGAAAACACGGAGAAATAGAACTAACACACCCAAAGTCTAAAAGGCCTTCTTTCAAGTTTGACACGCCTCCCTGCAAAGCGCCCTGCAAACAACTTCCAAGCAGCGCTTTCAACGCCTAGAGTGCTATATATATATACATACATAATCATATATATACAACCTACACACACACACTCTCTCTCTCTCTAAAAGAAATGCTTTGCAAAGCAATTGTTGTGCTCCTGCCATCCTGCTTGAATGCTTGCAGCAGAACCATCGCCTGGGACGGACGCTGAAAAAATCTGCACAAGCATCGCACCAACTGGAACTTCTAGTCCTACACGCACAACTCCTGGTCAGCTTTGCAATGCGTTTGAGGAGTTGTTTGAGTGTCGAAAGGTTTGAGAAATCATCTTCAACCGCCTGAAAGCCTCTTGAACCCTGCCTCTGTCATGTTGGCCGGTCTGTGTTCGAAACAACAAACGGCCAGGGAACGAAGAAAGCGTAACACAGAAGCTGGCCGCCATGGGTTGCATGATTCAAATGACGATGTATTTGCACAAAGTCTTGGTGTAGTCATTTTATGTCATTTTAACTTATTCAACATTCTTCTTTGAAAAACATAAAAGGTTACAAACTTTAATCAAACGTCAAGCGTCTTGAAACACGATAGAACAACGTAGTTGTTCAATTTCCAGAACAGTGCTCGTGGGTTTCCTATTGATGTGGCCCAAAATCAAGCAACAACAAAGGTTTTTAGTGAGACTTTAGCAATAAACTTTGCAGTCTTCAAACAGAAAAAGTTGAACAAGTGGACAAACAAACGGACTGAGAACAACATATTCTGTTGTAACATGAAGTTGTGTTATGTTACTGTATATATATATATACTATTTACATTTGTTTTGGAGTGTGTTGAATGCGTTCCAGAAAAGTTACAGAACAGGCTTCGTGGAGTCCCCCTTGATGTTACCCGACATCAATCGATATGAATGCTTTTAAGCAACACTTTTTGTAATAGATTGTGCAGTTGTCAGAACAGGTCACAGAAAACTATGAAAACACATTAGAGCCTGGATGGGTCTCTTTAAGCTATGGTTACTGTGCAGATAGACATGGGGCCTTGGAACTATAGTCAATTTTTTGTCAATTGAGGTGTCTCGACGTACCCACCAATGTAGCAACGAGGTTGAGCACAAGGTAGATGAAACTGACATGCAAATGAAGCCTTCTGACTGGGCGAAACTCCGGTCCCCTTTATATACATGTAGGTGAAAGCCTCAATACCGTTGACATCCTGATACCTGCGTGATACCTGCTTACTGTCTGTATGTAGGTGAAAGCTCAGAAACCTTTCACCTAATTGTTCGTTCTGGATTAAGTTATTTAAGTGTTTTTGTTTTGAATGACATGACAGACCTGGTAGTTTTCGCTGAAAGACTCAACCTGTTTCAAACAAACAGACCGTGGCCCGTTTCATCAACGACGCGTTCGTGGAACGAGGCCCTGGGTGGCGATGTGAACTGGTTTGACCGCTTCGCGGCGCAGCATGCGGTGCGGGGGCCGGGGGTCTCTGGGCCAACGAGATGGTGGAGACTGGACAAACCAAAGGACGACCCACTTAACATTGCTACTAGTAACAAGGGCAGCGGCATCGCTATCTTCGTAGCAAGAAGCTACGAACCTACGTTTTTGATGCCCTTGTTACTAATAGCGATGCGTGGCACTTGTTACTACCCACCCCAACAAAAAAACAGCTCCCAAAATTGTCATGTGCTGTTGCAACTGCTATTGTGCACGTCTTCCCATATGCATAACAGAAAGCTATATATATATATCGATGCCATGGTGATCAAACACGGTGTTTGAGTTGCTTTTCATGTTTAGACGAGCTCCTATCAACCAGCACCTGTCAACCCCCGAACTCGTTGCATCGAAGAAGGCGCTGGCCTATTACTGGATCGTCACTGGACTCTTTGTTTTCAGCCCTGAGAACGCGTGCGGAATCCTGGCGTTGGCCCCGTCGGAACCTGGGTTGGTGTGGGTTGGTGACAAGTCAAACAGAGGATTGGATGCCAAGGCTGTTGAGGGAAGCCTTCAAAAACAACAAAGGGTGGCCCTTCCCATGTTCTTGTAAGATGCTTTTCCAACGTGCAGTGCCGTGGGTGATAGGGTGGTGATGACTGGAGAAAGCACGCTTTGTTTCCACTCGGCCATCCAGTCAGCGAAGGTACAACTTCTCTCACCTGGTAGAGGCGGGACGCATGTGACGCATGTGACGCGCGCGCGCGCGCGCGAAAAGGGTTCGTCCATTCGTTTGGAGCTTCCTCCAACTTAATAGCTTCCTCCAACTCGTTTGGTGGTGTGACCTGTTTCATCCTGTTTCCTTTCGGTACTCACGATGAGGCCCATCCGGTACTCAATTCGCTGGGAGGCCCACCTTGGGGACAGGTCATTTGGGATTTCTCTGGACGATGGCCGACAGGTGGGGAAGAAGACGGCAGACGGCAGACGGACGCTCGGGGACCGGGACTGGTAGCCCAAAAGGCGATCGGAAAGACCTGAGAAGTCCTTTTCACACAGAAGGTATCAGAGGACAGGCGACTTTTCCTGCCTCCAGGAAGGACATGGCCTGTCTTCGGTGTATGGGAATGAAAGACCAAGCCAATCGTCTGAAGGAGCACGCCTATGTGACATACCAAGTCTTCGCAGAGGAGAACGCGGAGCTCTTGCGAAGAGCTCCTTGTTCAGCAGATCAAAGGTGCTGACGCGAACTGAATCGTTTGGTTTCTTTTGGTTGCGCCAATTGACACCCTCCTGGTTTTTCTTGCGGCTTTTCCCGTTTCTATTTGCGGTGGGCCGTGGTAGCCGTCGTGAACATGGTATCCGTCGTGGAGGCTCAAGAAGTCTGAATGGGGGTTTGCATGTTCTTTCTGTGAAGAATGGCCGTAACATCAACTGATGTGCAAAAAGCGGGAAGTTCGCAGTCCGATCCGATCTTCGGGACCACGGGCGGCATCGCGGCCACCACGGAGCATTCGGACGCGACGCTACGTTCGGGGCGAACCTGGCCGTACGACGAACGGAAGAAGAAGCCCTAAACTCTTGATGAATCAACCCCCCCTTTAAGGATGCTGTTTATTCCAAGAGACACTTGTTTCTTAGCCAAGTTGAATGTTCTGAACCCACTCCGGTTCAGCAGCAAGAACTTGGTCTTCTTCGGCTTCCGTTGACCCGACAAAACCATGGTTTCAGAGACACTCCGTTCGAACGACTTGGATGGCGAACCGGCCATTCACACGCTTCCCACATGGAACTGGCGTGGAACTTGTTTTGGAAAAGACAGTATGTGATAGTATATACATTAGAAGCTTGTGATGGTGATGGTATTACATTCCGTGACCTTGCCTTTCGGTTACGTCGGATGTGTGTTTACATCGACAAAATGGAACACCATGGCGTCTTCCCAGGACGTACTTGCTTGCAAACACACGGCGTCCCAAGGGCGGACTTTTCCTCAGGGCACCATTCTAGGTGCAGTTCCTTTGTTTTCGAAGAGCTGAGAGATCTGGCGTTGCTTATGGATGGAGGTTGCTGGAAGAATATTTCCTCGTGGGATGCTCGCTATCTTTTTTGTACTTTGTCCTCGCTGTCGCTGATTCAACCATGAGTGTCAACAGTGCTGTTTCCCGTCCCAATGCGGATTTCGTGCGGACAGGATTACGGGAGTGGTGATGAAAAGGTTTTACCATCCAAACGGGGGGGTGATCAATCAAGAGGCTACATTCTACTGGCCAGTGATCCACGGTGATCATCGTGGGTCCGAGGTGCCTCCACCGCCCATTGCCGTGAAGTACTACGTCTCCGGGGATCTCTACAACTTTGCCGCTCGGCGACGATGGGGCCCGAAGCGCCCCTGTCATGAGCGTGGACGCCTCGGGTGTGGGTGACATGTCACGACGGAGGGGCGCTGGAGGGGATTCTTCATCAATGCATTGGGTCCAGTAAAGAGGATTAATCAATGAACATGCATGAACAAAAGAGCAGATCATGGTGCAAGCAAGGAGCCAATTCAAGGGTTGGAGAGCCAAGAGTTTTTGGGTGATGTCAGGTGATGTAATGGCTGCACCCTTGAAGCCTTCGAAAACGCACGACACGGCGTTCGAACAAGTACAGATGGTGTTCCACCGGTTTCGGGACTTCTTCCTTTCTTCTGCCCATCGAATATGCCTGCGGGTGCTCACGTCATGATGTTACCAGAGTTGTGTTTGCTTGTTCACAGTGTTACCATGCTGATAGTTGGCACTGAACTGCTTGACCTGGATCCCGACGTTTTCCATCCAAATCCCCACAGTCTGTGCCTGTTTCCTGAGGACAAATTCCAGACACGCCATAGAGAGGACCCAGCGTGTGGGCGAGTCGCCTCTTTCGTAGAACATGTCGGTAGGGGGTGAGTCCACGCAGCATTTCACTTGCTCTGTCAGCTTTCCAATCTCCATTCACATGATCAGTGATTAAGGCATCCACATGAGTTTACTTGCTGTAGAGTTGAGCCGGCCAAACAAGAACAGGACTCTATTGTTGTTGGGTACGATCTGAAAGTTCTGATCGGCAGCATCCCCGACCAACTCAATTGGCTGAGCATCTCAAGTCGGGGGCTCTCACACAGGAGCATCGCCGCCCCCCCTGCGCCAATCTCTTGGATGCCCGCGGGCCTGGTTTTCAGGCTTTTAACGCTGAAACATCCAAATGGATCATGAGATGACATGACATGGATCGTAGGTGTCGACCTATTTCACCCTCAGACTCCTGAAAACGGGCCTTAGTGGCTTGGAGATGGGTGCGATTAAATCAAGATTCATCAAGACCTGCTCGAGCCTCTAATCAGCTCGCAACAGGGTAGCCCGTTTTCGCTGCACATGTCAGCTCAGGTGCCAGCAGTCCATGCTGTGTCTGTTTGATGATGTGTCCATCCCGTTCGGAGCCGAGGTGTTCCAGAACATCCGGGACGACGAATACGAACACATCGTCACCATGAAGGCCCAACTTCGACCGCCTGATTTCTTCGGCGTCGACGTGAAAAGGTGTTTACCATAGATAGCATTGGAGAGTGAAAGTTTCGGTGAAAGGAACATAAAGATTTGAAAGAACGTTTCGATGTTCCACATGGATTCAGAAACTCGGCTCTTTTTTCGACCAAGTAGAGAGAATTCTCACTCTAATTCAATATTGTTTCATTCTACTATGATTTTCCTCTACTGTAGTCTGTAATTTTGTCGATATATATACATCCATATCATATTCTTGCTTTTGGTGTTGATGCCGTTACGGGACCCTACATTTCAGGCGTTAAAATTGTCATTCTACTGATGGAACGTTGCTTTATGTGAACATTATGTTCATCATCAACACCAGTATGTAAAAGGATCATCAACATTACCATTTCATCCGCTTCATCTTTACATTATCTTCATTTTTTCATTATTGCATATCTTGATTTTTGTTTCATAATCTTTGTCATCTATCCACCTCTTCCTTTCATGAACTTCATCTACACAATCGCTTCATTCTCTTCATCTTAATCTTCGCTTCATTAATCTAATTTTATCTACAGTATACACATATATATATATACATATGGGTTTTATTATATATGTCTTCACTTCGTGAACTGAACTTTGTATCCATCTTTGCTTCATATATATATATATGCATGTTCATGTTCTTTGCATTTTGAGTTCATCTTCATCCCAGTTTCATGAACTTCATGTCATTTCATGAACTTTATCTACATCTTGAACACTGTTAAACAAAGAAAGAACGCATAAACACTTGTGCGATGAGACACGTTTCGATTCTCGGTGTCCTTGACAATTTGCTCACTGTAGCTTTCGTCATAAACGCCCAAAAAGGCAAAGCCTGTCGAGCCTGCCCGTAGTAGATTTGGTTCCCTCGAAAGTCATTCACAAATTCAGGATCATGCATTTCCCCCCACGACATGCTCAATTCCATGAAGCAAGGAACAATTCTGATTGGCTCAAACAGGGGCCCATTACGGCGCCCGCATCTTCCATTCCCTTTCTTCCTGTTGATCTTTGTCTTTCAAATGACCATTTCATGTTCGTGAGGCCTGCCAAGAGTGGTGGGCCGGGCATGGGCCGTCACCTATCCCTGAGGCGGCTGAGAGGCGGAACACCGTCATATCATTCAAAGACGTCAAGTGAGAACTATACTAGAGTAGTTAGAACTACGTGCTCTCTGCGAGTTCTGTTGGGAACTTGATCGTTGGGTTGAGGCGGCACAGGGCATTCCGAAGGATGGGACGACTCCTGCCCAGGACCGTGTCGCAGGAGCGAGAGGCCGAGAGCGTGAACGGTCCGTCTTCGGCGCGACGATCGTTTCGAATGTGTGGCTTACTGAAGATCTTGGGGTCAAAGGTGTATGGATCTTAGCAGTTTTGAGCGGCTTGCCACGTTCCAAAGACAGCACATGGTGTGACTCCCAAATGGGAGAATCCCAGAAACAGACACGTTCTAATCTTCTTAGAGAATTGAATTGCATTTTGTATTCGCATTAGATCTTCTTTACTCGCTTTGTGTAAAACTTCATGATCTTCATGCCAAATCAGCAGGATGGCCAACTTACGGTGCTTTTAGAACTGAAGCTGGGCTTCAGGAACCAAACGAGCAAGTGCCTTTCTTTGTAAACCTCTTCAGGGATGTGTCAAGACCTAAGAAGGTGAGGGTTGCATGGCCAGCCAATTCAGGTGCCAAGTCGGCCAAAGGCTCTAAAAACCGACTAATTAGATGAGACTCGACTAGACGAGACTCCACAAAACCGAGCGTCTTTTTCGCATGGCTCGATGATTGGGAAGGGTTTTGTAGATGTTCATCCCCAAGCGCTTTTGGTGTAGAGAACATAGAAGCAAACATCCCACCGACTCAAAGACTGAAGCTGAGCTTGAGCGAAAACTGTTGCCTTTAGCTTCTCTGTTTCGCCCAAGGGCATCCCAGCAGAGCCTTTGTGGGGACAGCCTTTTTGGCCGTCAACGCGGTCGCCGGACCGATCCGATCGTCCAAGGGGTCAGACGGAGGAGCGGCGGTCTCTTCATGTAAAACCGACTCCTTGGTGTTTCCAGGCATGGAACCAGTGGGCAGAGGAGTTGAATAAGCTTGGCAAAGTGAAACTGGACGAGTGAGGGCGGCAAACGTGGGTGCCTGTTCAACGGTTGCCGCAACAAGCTGCTTTTTGTTTTTCTTGGGATCAAGTTCCAAAAGAGAGTGATTTGGACTCTTTGGAAGTCATCAGCAAAAGATGATCTCTTGCCCACAAAGCCAATTAGAACCAGTGAGGTCTCTCTTGAGACCACGATTCCCGGCGAGCTGCTCGGTAGTCAGTCCGAGCCAATGGTTTCTAGTTCCATGAGAGTGGGTGCTGTCAACACAAGACACTGGTTCATCAACCGACAACACCTCATCCATCCGGAAGTAGTTGGCCAGCTAAGATCCATGATCAATTGTTCTATAAGATTCTGATAGATTCTGCTTGCCTCTCAGAGGTGCATGTTTTGCGGCCATTTATTTGCGGCCCCAACAGGTGCGTTTCGCATGTCTCATCGGATATACCTTGGTGGTTTCAAGATTGGTCAGAAGCATCATAAGGACATCAAGGTATCAAGTGATGTCGGCATGTTAGGCAGAACGCCAGGTGTTTATTGTTAGTATACACCATCCTTTTCGTCCGGCTGCTCCGGGCTTGTGGAGGTGTTGCCGCGGTCTTGCAAAGGAAAAGGGCAATCCTAAACGCTTCTTCTCCTCTGGGTCATCAAACCACTACTTTCAAGGCTTGACCGTGAGGGAGACCCCCGAACAGTGAAGGGCCAGCTTCGAGGATTCTTTCTGGATTGCTCGCAGTTTTTTGGCAGCATCCAAGTCTCGTTCATTCCAAAGGAGAATGAACTTTTAACACGAAGGAAAGGCCAAGGGGTTTTGTTGGGCTGCGCATCGCGCGGGCTTTGCGCAATGGTTGCGCGTTTGTGCAACCGCGCAGCTGGGCCGCAGTCCCCATGTGTTGCGGTGCGTTGTGGCGTCCTGTGACGGTTTTGGAAAAGAAAGCGGCATTGTTGTCTAGCTGGTGTGTAGCAGGCCCGAGAGCTTCAAGCAAACTGAAGAGGGATGGAAAGCACTCTATCATGATGTAGCCTTTTACAGAAGATAGTCAATTGAATGTGTGTGTGTGTGCAACAATTTGGAGGGGGGGCTTTGGATGTCCTTAAGCCCATGCAGCTGCAAGCTTGGGGAGAGGCTTGCGTAGGAAATGAGAAGGCTTGGAGACACACTAGAAGATGCTTCTTGCTGTTGGTTTTAGGTAGCTTGCAGAAGTGCCTCCAGGGCTGCCAGATGTTCCAGCAGCAGAGTCTGATGTTTAAGTCAAGATAAGTCAAGATTTCCTACTGTTAGAGATGCCTTTCTCTTGTCTTAGTGAACAAAAGAACAGCTGAACAGCAGTCCGTGACGCACACGGACGGCTCGTGTCGGGCTTCGTTCCAGTGCGCTGATCGCGCGTTCTTCTCTCGTCGATCTTCTCTGGTTCAAAGCTTCACCGCCCAGTGAGACGGGGTGGGTGGGTTCCCCCAGCGAGGGGGAATCCCTTTTGGGATGGATACCTACTCAGCGAGGTGGGACCGCCCGGGATCGCTGGGGTGGTTTCGATGGAGAAAAACGTGTCCTCTCAGCATGTGGGGAATGCCCCAAAAGGGAGAGTTCATGCTGGGGTTGCCAAACATGTGCAGCTTTGTCAAGAGAATGTTTTGAGCCTTGAACACTCTTGAGGGATCAGAGGAAGCCTTTGCCACATAGGTCCAAATAGGCTGATGTACCATGTCTGAGGCGAGAAGCTTGGCATGTCTGAGGGAGTGAGACGAAGTCCGGATTTCGCATGTTACGAGAACATCGAATCAGCTTGGCCCTGTCATTCCGCCTATGAACAGTTGTTGTCGTTCCTCGCAGAGTAGAGCCTTGACTGAGGGCGAACACCATTTTCTGCACCTTTTGCACTGTGCTTGGCACCACGGCTGTCTTGAATCATCTCACGTTGGGCACCCAGTTGGATGGTTGCCGGCAAGAAAGACCGGTTGGCCAGGAGGAAGGACTAGTGACTAGTGACACTAGGGCCCAGGGTTTGGATGTTTCGCATGTAGAGAACACTCTACAGAAAGCAATGAAGCATTTTTTTCTAGTGTGTCCTCTCCATCTGAGGACGTTTTTGCCCATGGACCGCTTCAACGTACAGACTTCTGGCACAGTGCAGCTGAACAAGGTGGATGGATGTTGGATTGGACATGATTGGACAAGGAGTATTTGGTATGGGGATGTCGGATGTGCAGCGTATCTCCATCTTTTGGAGACCCAAGAAAACATCGATGTGTATCAAGGACCAGAGCAGTCGCTTTCGGAAGGCTTTCTTCTCAATGAGGGTGGCGAGGTGAGTTCCCGCCCCAACGAACATCTACTGGTCTGTGGGCCCACACCGGTTCCCCCTCTGAAGGTGCACAAGAAAGAGAGCCACATGACTCTTCGACCCCTCGCCAGCAGCCTGGCGTTGCATAGACTGATGATCTCTGACGGTCGCTTTCCCACATCAACATGGTCAGAACACGGTGTCCGGCTGGGTTCAAGACCCATGGTCCGGGGTGTCTGTTCCTCGGTTCCTCGCCTTTCAGGTGCATGACTTGATTCCGAACTCTCATCTCAATAGTGACCAGAGTAGGAGCCTCAGCTGGGCATGAGCGAGGTGCAAGAGCGGCGGTTCAGAGAGGCCATCAGACCAGAGAATGGATCGGTGAGGAGTTGTGTTTGTTCAGAAATGTAAAATCTTGATTAATAACACTTCCATACACTTCCCGATGATGAGGTTTTGCGATCCAACATGTGGTGTCTTTCCTGGGAATTTGGGTCAGTTTGTTGTGACGTTGAGTGGAGAACAAGGATCACAGTTTCTGTTCAATGCTGCGGAAGGGGTATTTGCCTCGTCTCTGCTTGCCTTGATGAGACGACACTTTGGTGTTGTCTCATGAGCAATAACCTCAACATTCTTCTTGGATTTCTTGGGATGATGTGTGGATACAAAGAGGTTGTACAATCTATCAACCAATCTATCAACCAATTTAGCCGTTCGGTTGAGTGTAGCTTTGCCGCCTGAGGTGTGCTTTCCTTCCACCTGAGCCACAATCTGTCGACCGAGTTTCACTGGTCCGGAACTCAGGGAGTTTTGGGTCAGCTGTAGCCATGACTTTAAGCAAGACTATCGATCTACTGTAACTTTGAGTCAGATCGGGTGGTTCCATGGAGAAAAAGTACCGGAGCAAATGAGTCAATCACATGTTTCCTTCACAACTTGGGCATTGCGGCATACTTGTTCAGAGGAAGCCGACCTGTGGGGCAGCCTAGCATGGCAGTTGCACTACAGGAACATGAACCAGCTCTTTCTCTACGTCGTTGCCACCTACAACGACACAGAAGCGAACAAGAGGAATGAGGCCTTGGTTTCCTTGGAACTGGGCGGAGAGATCAAAATAGTGGTGGCCTGTCACCATCAATCCAGTTCTGAGAAGAAACGACTGTTTTCTTGAATGGCACACCCTCCGTCCAACAAACATGGAAGTGGATGGCATGGGCTCTTGGAAGACTGGAAGACTGTTTTCCTCTGCAAACCGGGTGGTGAACTCCACGCAACCATGCATTGTTTCAGGGAGGGGGACCGCTGTTCGCACGCACGCACTTGGCAGGTGACCATCTATGTGCGGCACTTGGCCGGTGGATCGCCGCCGGTGGATCGCCGTCACCGGTCCGTCCGCGGTTGGACCTGAAGCGAGGTCGATGAAGCCCAAAGACACCAGACAGCTGGAACACACCCGGTGTCGCGCCTCTCAAAACCCTTCCACCAGAATGGCCGCGGAGAAGAAGGGAAGCTACTTTGATGTTTTTTCCACCACATGCATCATCTGAACTTATACATCCTTCAAGATTATATAATATAGCCAGAATATGCTAGAATTTACTGCTCGGTGTCCTTTTCTATTCAATGCGCATCAAATCCGCACAATTGAAGGCCCTGAGGGATTCATCACAGAGACATCCTGCTTCTGATGATGTGAATTTGTCAATGTTGTAACGATGAGTTCCTTTATCCTGAGTGTGTGAGTTCGTAGTCATGGGTCGCAACCAACCAACGAGGTCATCTCTTCTCAACGGATGCTTAGGACAAGATCATTCGAAGCCCAGAAGCTGCCCTCTACAAGCAAAAGCCGGGGGTGCTTAGCCTGGTCTGGGGTCTGGGCCAGGGTCGTCGTCCGTGGGCCCGACCACCTCCGCTGGAACGGGACCTTTTGGAGGATTCACCGGGTCTCCCCAACAGCCCCGTCATGGGAGGCTCTGCAAACACAAAAGGGTGGACCCGGCACTTTTCAATGACACATCCAATGAAAGCATACAACAAATTCGGGGAAGCCCAGAAAACCAGACAGCCCTTCTTGGTGGCGACTAGCTAGCTGGTTCAAGCTGGTTTCTGACAATAGTCCCACAGTTTGAGGAGGGGGCTCCGGCTGTCATTTTCTCATTGCGTTGTTGAGAAAGGCAAGACCTTAATTGATCTAGATTGAGCTAGTGTTTTCCATATCCTCTTTTACATCTTTATTGTATGGTTTTCTATTTCCGGGCATTGCGTTGTGTCATCTCTTGCCATTTGTGACCACTTCCTCGCCAGACCTCGCCCTCGCCAGACCTCGCCCTGCAGGAACCTCATGATTGAGTATCCTTTAAGAGACCAAGTGCGGGAACTTCGGGGTGAGAAGGTCGGCAGTGAGGGCGACGGCGGTGTCCTGCCACGCGCGAAGAGAAGGCGTCCCACCCGATGTTCAGGTCAGTGATTGGCAGTGTCAGGGCCTGACACCTTCGAGCGATTGAACGATGTTGAAAGGAATGCGGATTGGTATGCAAGCTTGGGTTTGGCTCAGCATCTGTTTTTGTGAGTGCCCATGCAAGCCTAGCTGAAGTCAAAGGAGCCTCGACTCTACTGTCGATGTTTGCCGTGCCCGACCATTTTTAAGGAGACGATGGTGGTTTCAGATATCTTTGTGTTCAACCTTTGCTTGGGAGGAAAAACCCACTGACCCACTGACATATGTGTTGTTCGTGAGTTGAAACCACCAACCAGAAGGGTCTCCCCGCCAGGTCCGACTCCACGTCCGCTATCGGACGATGCCCATCGTGGGCTTGATGTCCGGGACGCCCGGGACGGTGCAGGTGGGGGTGGATGGGGTGTCGATCCTGGTTGAAGTTGGCTTGTTCCTTCCTGGGGTTATGGCACAGTTATGGATGGTGGGAACTTGGATGGGAAACTCTCTTCTTCTTGGACAATATGCGGATGGGGTTTCTTTGATGATGTGTCCATGCAAACACTCCGTCCCAAGCAGTCTTGTGATGCAAAGAATGGTTCCCATGATATTCATGGTTGTTTTGGCTCCAGATTTGGGCAATCCCTTTTGAGGGAAGACTCCAGCACCTGTGCACGTGATTTGGGTGCCAACTACAAGCATTTTGTGACAATGTGGATCGTTTGGGTCTTCAGGCGTTGGATAGGCATCCATTGGATCCAGTGAGAGTTTAGCGACTTGAGTCGCGAACTTCCTTCCTCACCTTCATAGTTGCGGGAATGAGTTGATACATTTACAGTACATTTACCAAGTATGGATCCGTTTGTGAGTGGCTGGAGCATCTTTCAGTGTATTTAGCAACTGCTCCAAGTGCTGATGGAGGAGGTCTAGAGTCCAGTTATATCTTGCTTTTCGCTATTTAATAGAGACCCAACGTTCTTCTATCAGAATTCGCCCCTTTTTCCCGCATGGGCCCGCTTCCCCCGAGCAGTTGAACCGGATTTCGATCGAAGGCGCCGAAACCCCCTTCATTCAAGGCACGAGAAAGAAGTGGCCACCGTTGATTTCGAGGCTGAAGAGACCCCCCCTTTTCGGGGACGGTGTCGTCCGGTGCGTGTGAAGCTATACCATGGAGTGTTACTTCAAGTCATGCCGGTGAGAGTGATGTTTTTTTTGTACTGAGGATGTCCCTTTTTCCATTGTGTTCCTGATGTTTTCATCTGAGCTTCTGAAACTGGTTTGTGGCGAACCTCTTTGCACCCACTCTTTGGAAGTCAGATGGGGCCAAGGGCACTTCCCCAACAAATGTGTTGCCGAAAAGGCAAACGGGTTCCTCCGAAAAAGGATGCCGGTGAGAGTATGTAAATGCAGCGGTAGGTATTCGCGGCATGCCGCTTAGCGACTGGAATTTCGTTTGAAATGAGGTTCCTGGAGATTTGTAGTTGCCACTTCGATTCAGGACGAGCTCCTTCTCTCAAGTGAGAGTATGTGGCCCGTCTTGTTGCTGGTCTCTGCATGCACTTGCCAGCCGCAGCAACAGCAAGGCTCACGTCTGGCCATGTTCCAAGGCACCCATCGCTGTTGCCCGCTGGTCGCGCTGGTCTGCGCGTTCGTCACACTGGTCGCTTCGATGGTAGCTGGTCAGGTAGCTGGTCTGTTCGTCGGATCATTGGCAGCGGCAGTAGGTCGGGTCTCTCTTTCTTCGATTTCCCAAACCGGTCGGACCGGTTGGACCCGTTGGACCGGTTGGACCGGTGAATCGCCATGGCGAGTAAGCGCTTGTCGGTGACCGCGGTGCAGTCCTGGGCAGAGGCAGGAGTTGGGGGGAGCTGATGGGAGCTGTATGTATGATCCACGTCGAAGTATTTATATAGCTTCTACAACACGTTTAGAGACACCACAGACACCACACCCTTTCGGTTAACTCGTTTGATTGATCAGACGGACAAAAAGACCCTGGAGGTCGAGATGAACTTGAGGCATCAACCACTTCCCAATACCCTTGTCCAGACACCTAAGTTCCACCAGTTCCCAGTGGCTGATTTGGTGAAGCAGACGCAGTACCCCAAGGTTGCGCTTTGCTTTCCTGCCCCAAAGAGACATCTTTGTTGACTGCATGGTTGACTTTCTAGGCAGGTCTGACAAGGTTGACTTTCCGATTTCCTATGAAATCTGATCACCCTGCAGTTTGCGGAACACACATGAGGTAATCAATCCTGTCATTTTTTTCAGCAGTTTCCAAGGTGTCCAACTCTTGGCATTTGTTCTGTTCATTTGTCATCTAGATATATCTGGACATATCTAGACTCTCGGTTGAAAAGAACTTGGAATCTCCCGGTCTAGAGTCCAGATGCCAAGATACAACCAACGACAAACACCTTAATTTAGACTCCATCCCGTGGCCAGATTTTAGGCTCTTAGTGGTTGAGCGTGTTGAATCAAATGTAGACTCAGCCTGTGACCGATGACTAGCCAGACCCCCGTGGCAGGCCTTGTGGCAGCTTCGGCGGGCCGTGGACGGGCAACTGCCCGTCGGGGGACCTGTCCAAGATGTGCAAGACAGTTGACTGAACGGCAGGGATGAAGATCCACTTCTGATCGCTGGTTGGAGCTTTCCACCAGATCTTGACAGACCTGGTCGTGGAAACCACCTCCGAATCCATGGGTCTGAGTGGCACCACTTCCCGAAGCGAAGTGGCTTAAGATGGCTTAAGCCTCTGGCCACCCGCTCAACTTGTAACTCTCAAAGATGCATGTCCTCTAAAAGGGCACTAAACGGACAAGCAGTTGCCCGTCCATAGCAGGCAGGATTAAGGTGCAAACAAGCCTTGTAGCGCAGCAGCACGATGGCAATCAGCCTAGATTCTGCACACATTTTTGTGCGAACCCTGAGGGCAGGTAGCCGATCAGGACTGCATGCACACACTGAACACCCACTGAAAAGTGCATCTACAGACGGCCCATGCACGGCCCATCTCGTGTACCATGCCTGCTCCGCCCATCCACTATGCCATCGGAAATGCTCGGCGACTTGGCCGATCTGCTGGGCTGGGCGTCGGATCGGCGGGATGCACCGAAAGGGTTCGACACCTGTAGACCGCGCACAACAAATCCAGGTGGGATGAGTGCCGGCAGCTGCTTTTGGAGGCGCCCCACCTGGTCGCCCAGCGCGGGCGTAGCGGGGCCACGGCGCTGGTGCAGGCGCTGCGGCAGGCGGCTCCGGTGGACCTGGTGGAGCTAATGCTCAGCTCGCCGGAGGCAGCTCAGGCAGCCAAGGCCGGGAAGCGGTGGTGGCCGGGGGGTGACCGGGAGGTGCTCGCTGTTTTTGGGGCTTCCGTTCCCTTTTTTTGGGCTTGTCCAAAGTGCTGGCTATGGGGGAACTGAAAAAGAATTTGGGATGTTAAACGATCTGTTTTCTGGGCGTCATTGGAGTAGGAGGAGTTCTTTCTGTGTTGAAGGGAGAAATCATGCTTCAGGCTGAATGTGCACCAGTGGGTAAATGACATATGTTCCAACAACTATCAGGGATTGATACTCTAGTGTCAACCGCAGGATGTGGGGGAGAGAGGGGGCGTTTCAGTGTAACTGGAGAAGAAGGCCTTGTTGTTTTGCCAAACAAAGAGCGCCGCGTTTCGCATGTTCCCACTCGAGGAAATGCATACATTTGGATGTTGGGAAGGTGGAGGCCCAGGCCATTGTTTCTAGGTTGGAGGCCATCGCTACTAGACAGCTTTTGCAACCTATACCTACCATATTCTGATCTTCTCCTTCATTTCCCCATTCGGACACCGCAGTCGTCGCTGAGTTCCTCCACCGAAAACTCTCGAGGCGCGGGTGCGGCACCAAACCGCAGCAGATGTGGCGGAGGAGCGATGTACATCTCTCGGCCTGCTCCAAGTGCCGGTTGGTTGAGCCAAACAGGGCTTGGGTTTTGGGGTAGGCAGACTGTCCATGGTGGCTGTGAACCGCTGGGTGCAGGAGCTCAAGCTGGGTGAAGACTTGGTGGCACGCTTGCGGAGACTTGAGAGGCTGGTGACTTTCCTGCTGTGGCGGGGAAGGAGCTCCCCCATGAAAATCAAGGTCTTTCCCGGGAAACCAACCCTGCAATTCCATGAAACAAACAACTTTGAAAAGCTTGGAGTGGCATACTGGGCCTTCACCTGCCTCTACAAAGCTGCTAGCTGTGAGTGCCCATGCTTGGGGTAGCATTTTTTTCTTCTTCAAATTGTGGCGACACTGCCGTAGTGAAATCCGATCCGTCACGTTCCTTTTTTTGGGGGCAGCATTACAGTGAAGCTGGTCTTGATGATGGAGAAAAACCGTGTTTGATCGTATTTGACTCATATATAATATACATGTTTCGTCATTGTTCAATGTGGATTCTTTTGGGGTGTGCATGTTTAGTAGGGAGACCCCTCAACAAACCACGCAAACATGGTGTCCCTTGTGGCCTTGAGAAACAGGGATGTTGAGGGCCTTCAGCTTGAACTCCGGTCCCACCCTGCTTCCACCTGCCCCAGCTGCTCTACGCCAGGTCCGTGCCAGACAGCCCAGGGAAGCTCCGCTGCCCCAGTTGTGGCGACGAGGTGATGAAGCGCAGCCAGCTCACAAGGCTCCGCGCCTCGGTCGGGAAGATGGACGAAGGGCAGGGTTGAGGTGCATGGACGATGGAGGAACCAGCTGTTCTTTTGGATGGAGGAACGAGCCCCAAAGGCTGATGTAAAACACCCCTCAAATCGTGAGCTTCATGAAGGTTGAGGCGTGGGTGTACGTGCGTGAACCTGTCTCCCGAGTAAGGACAGGTGCGGGCCGCCTATTCCTGTCCTGCATCGTTTCGCTCGGTACCCGAGGCGAACGCGTTGAGGCCGGCGAGGAGGAGAACTGCTTGGTAAGGGACTTTTTCGCAGCTCGGATCGTGAGTCTGGTTCTGAACATGGTGAACACCCCTTAAAAGCTATGCATGGGAGATGATGGCTCCACCTATTGAAAGTGGTCTGGGATAAGAAGCCTCTTGTTTAGGTGCAGAAGTTTGATCAACCTTATCATATCACCTCCCAATTCTACATGGTTGGTATTTCATTATCGGGTCATATCGGATCCACTTATCAATCAGTGAAATTCTCGTCAAGAGATCACGTAGGTGGCATTTGGTTCGTAGATCATCAGCCGTTTTGTACAGAACCGCTAACTGAGGTGGATTTGCCTGTCGAGATCCTGGAAGAGCGTCTTGCGCTGCACCGAGCGGCCAACTGCCACAACTTCCGACAGGTGCCCGGTGGAACACGGAGGGCAACGCTGGGAGTTTCAGTCAGCTGGGTGCCAGTCACTTGGTGGCTTGGTGGGCAGAGCCCCATCAACGAGGCTTCTAGGTGTGCAGGAATTGTTGACCGTGGCATGCGAATGGACCACAACATTGCTGTTCCCTGTTTTTGAGACCGAGGCCACCGCCGGCCCACGGTGGGTGATCTAAAGCCTCTCAAAGGGCCCCGACGACAGAGCGGTCGGTGAACCTCTGCGACAGAGCGGTCGGTGGCTTGGGAGGTGCGAAAGCAGGCTTTGGCGTGAAGTGCTTCCAAACGGCTGGGCATGCTGGGCTTCTGAGATTGAAGACCAGACCAGTCACCCCTCCGGAAGGTTCTTCCCAAGATTCAGCACAGTAATTGGCTTGGACTTGGGCTGGGGTGCTTTCTCCCCGTCTCAGGAGGTGTCGGAGACCATGGCTGTGCTGAAGGCTTTGGATTTGCTGTCCACCCCGCAGGCGCTCATAGTTGATTTGCTGCTTTTGTCCGTGTTGGTTCATGAGGCTGTTTGGGATGTTTTTTGGGATCCCTCAAGTTGCCTCTGCAACTGGATTTGGTGCCTCAAAGAACTACCTGTTGAGAGTGCGTGATGCACACTGTGAGGTGCAGAGCGATTTCACACGTGTCCCGCCGTCAATGTGTTTTCTAAGGTTTTCTTGGTACTCCCAATTTGAAACACATGCTGAGCTCTTGGGTTATCCGCCCCCCACAACCACAACCACAACCACACACACACACCGTTATACATCGTTATACCGCTTCCCCTTCAAAATCAGTGCTGATCCCTCAGGGTGATCCGGGATGCTGCAGATCACCCATAGTTTTAGGCTGCTCCTGTCATCGGGTGTGCTTCTTTGCCGACCCTGAAAACCCCCAAGGGTTGCACCCTATCCGCCCTAGCCTCGCCTGCAAGAAGCGAGTCAAACATCCAACATCGCCGCACGGTCCTGGTTCCTGCGGGATCCCTGGCTGAAGCCGTCCGCGGCCACCGGGACCTCTGAACCTCCCCATCGCTCGAGCAAGTTCACCAGGAGCTGCACGTGGTGGATCTCTGCAGCGGTAGTGGCCTCACCAGTTGCGCGCTGGGCCTCCGGAACGCGCGGGTGAAGGCCGTCACTGCGGTGGATCTGCGGCCACCGCAGGCGGGGTGGGCGGATGTGGCGAGGCGTGGAGAATGGGGAGGTCGTTGTGGTGTCGGTGTGAAAAAGGTCGTTTGGGTGATGGGAAAAGGTTCATGGCATGGTGGGGGAGGAGACTATAGTGACAGTTTATAGTGACTATAGTGGTGATATGTGGTGATGAGTGACTCACTCAATTTGCGTCATCTAAAGCGTTGGGCGGCCCGATGAGGGCATGGCCCATGGCTTGGCATCGGGCCCGGCATGCGCTGCATGGCTTGGCTTGGGACGTCTCGAGACCCATCAGAGAGCAGTGACAGCAGAGAGCGGACACGGCAGGAGCTTCACCCAACTCAGCCATTTGGTTTCATTGAGAAAGGACAGAGCTGGCATAGCCAGCTCTCTCCAGCTCTCTCCAGGTGCTCCAGGGAGCTTCCCTTTCAGAACGCGTCCTGGATTCCCATTCCGTGCCTTCGGCGCTGCCATTCGGCGCCCAACTGCCGTTGGGTTGTCATGGACCTTCGACGCCCTTTTGGAAAGCGAACCAACAGCCCAGTGGAAGCTCGAACGGCTGTCATGTGGCAGGACATGTTTTTTTCTTTTTTTTTTCAACTTATTTTTTGGTTGGAGTTGTTCACTAACGCGTGTGTATGCGCATGCATATTTGATATAACATGATATAACTTATGACTCTACTTCGACAATGACGGACATGAGGAACTCACTCACACTTGATGAAACTTCCCATGTATCCCGTTGGTTTCATCTTGTCAAGAAGCCATAACTCAGCCCAAAACAGTGCGTTTTTGTTTCAAGTTGACGCTTTGTGGTCAGACCGATGACAATCGTATTGGTTTCTTCGTTTCAAGTTGGTTATTGTCCACCACCTTTAACGAAAGACGGCACGCACAAAACCAGCAGGTGATGCCGCACTTCCAAGAGGCACAACGAGATGTGGAGATGTCGGGTCTGCCCGAGGAGAAAGATCTTTTTGGGGCAGTCACCCATATTTAAAGGAGGTCATAGATTTGTGCATGTTCCAGGCTTTGACATACATGGTAGGCAAAAGAATCCAGCGGATCGTGCAAAACAGGTATAAACGCGGTAGGTATGAACATATATTCAGAAGACCACCTCTTCTTCTTGGGATATGTACTGTGTACTGTATACCTATGTTGTGGTCAACATGGCGCGGATCTTCTCGCGAGGGGTGCGGGTTCCTTGTGTTGATTGCTGGGGAAGGACGTTCTGAAGGAGGGCGAAAGACTGGATTCATTTGTTTTTGGAACCATGAACTACTACGAGTCGTCAAGTACAAACTGCAAGATTTTCAGCCTCCGGAGTCGAAACCTTTGAAAGATTTCCTTGATTTGTTCGAACCGGCATGAACATGTCTTGAGCACCTCACCTGTGGCCATTTGTCGCTTGCCTCGAACACAGGAATTCCTTCGGCCAAGGTTGGTTGAAACCAACCACGTGCTACCGTGGACCGCCTCCGCCATAGGAGAAAGCAGCGCCGAGCAGCTTTTGGTTGGGACGATCATCGGATCGTCGAGAACGTTTGATTGTTTGCACTACACCCTTGTAGAGGTCTTTGAGATCCCCTTTGTTTGGTGCTAGCTTTAGGCTACCAGTGCGGTCCTTGCATTGGTAGCGGAGCCTGGCGGTTTTCGTCAGGCTCCAGGAGCGACAGGGACCTTTGGAAAGCTCTCCTTCCAAAGGCACTACTTCATTGAGGAGACCCTTGAGATTGAGCCATTCGACTACAAGAACGATAGGAGAGCATGACAACAATGTCAGCAAAGGAGATTGTGGTGTCCTGGGACGGAGAACCTTCGACCTGGGCGGACTACTGCCGCAAAGTTCGCCTTCAATTTGAAAAGACACCACGAAAGAAGAGAAGCCTTCTTGGACCGGAACTTGCATCCAGACTCACTCACAAGGCATGGACGGTGACTGCCGAACTGGACCACTACAAGTTGTCCAAGAAGAATGGTGTAAAGTACCTCCTGATGTTCCTGAAGGAGAAACTATGCAGAACGGCAGTTCCTGATGCCGGAGCCAGATTAGAAGAACTCCTGATCAAATTGAGACGCCCGCTTGGCATGGGCATGGCACAATGGTCTGCCCTCCTTCTCGACAGCTATCGCAAGCTGCAGAGATCCCTGGTGAGAGCCCGGCAGCAGACGAGGAGCTCTCCTAAGGAGACTACAAAGGCTCCATCAAAACGATCGGAGTCGGAACCTCATGCTGAACCTCCTTCCCCTACGAGATTGAGGAGCACCGGGGCACGAACGCCTACATCAGTCCAACATGGTGGAGAAGGAGATGGAGATCAGGACAAGGCATCCTCCCATCACCCTGAGGGAGGTGAAGATGGCTATGAACAGTTGGATCAAGAAGGACTGATGCAGAATGGAAAGCCTGGTATCTCGACCAGGAAGAGGAAGAATCCTCGGAGGATGATCTTCCGTGGGATGAGCTTGAACAAGAAGCACCTGATGTTCTCCCACCTGAGATCCTTGGTTGGCTTCTCCTTCGACGAGCCAATTTGAGCAGTGCTGCACGGCTTTCAGTTCAGGCTTCAGTGCAAAACTCCCTGAACTTCGAAGCAATTGAGAAGGCCCTACGAGATCAAGAAGAAGAGCTACTTCAAGGAGATTCTCTTCGGCATCAGCATGGCCGTGGAGCGAAGAGGACCTATTGGGTCGAAGAAGAAGGACAATGGGGCCTGATGACCACGCCTGAAGAATGGCAAGATGAGCCAAGTCAAGAGATCATGTGGGTAGGAGCTCAGCTACCTGCTGAGGTCTACAAGCCCTCAAGCTCCCTCTATGAGGACGCCGAGGACGATGGCATCTTCTGGAACTTTGAGGATGATGGATGGCATGGCTACTGTCAAGACCATTTTGGTCAATGGCTGGAGACTGACGGCTCTGGCGTGTTCTGGAACTATGAGGAGCCCTCTGACCTGTCGCCAGAGCAAACTAAGGAACTAGAAGAAGCCTACAGCGCCTATGAGAACAAAGCCCGATCCTTTCAGCAATCTCGCATGTTCACCAAGGCCAAGGGCATGAGTCGTGGCTTCTATCCTCTCCACATGAAGGGGAAAAGCAAAGGGAAGGGGAAAGGAAAGAAAGGCAAGTTTTCAAGACCTATGTCTTCAAGCAGTACCCCTTCCTCTCCGAGCAAGATCCTACAAGCAGAAGAAGTCATGGCCACGACAGGCATGGGACAAGGCTGCTTCATTTGTGGTGACCATGGTCATGGTTTCCGCCAGTGCCCAAAGCGCACTTCCAATCCACCTTCAAGCAAGGGTGGAAAAGGTGGAAGTCTCTTCATGGTTGAAGGCCTTGCGACGGTCTACATGGTGGAACCTGGAGCTCGCTTGGTGAGTGACATGGCGGGCTTTGGTGTTTTAGATTTGGGGGCCACCGAGACAGTGGGCTCGCTTGAGGCAATTGAGCAAGTGCTTCAAAAGCGCTATGAGCTCACTGGCATCCAGGACAAAGTCCAAGTCCTTCCTCATGGACGCAAGATGTTCAGGTTTGGAAATGGTAGCCTGCAAAGTTCAGAAAGCTATTTGCTTCTGCCCCAGCACGTCGGAAAGCAAGATGTCCAGCTTGGGATTTTTACTTTGATGGCCAACAAGGTTCCTATTTTGATTGGCATGAAGACCCTCACCCGTCTTGAAGTCATTTTGGACGTGGCCGGTGGTTGGTTAGTGATGACCGCAATTGAACCAACAATCAAGATTCCTCTTTTTCGCAATACAGCTGGACACCTTGTGATCGACTTGACAAGGGATTGGATGGCACAAGGCCGACCCTTACATCCCTCTGACGAACCACAACCAGCTGAGAGTGCATATATGGTGCTGCCTGCTGAAGACGTGTCATGTGTTGAAGAAGGTGAAGGTCAAGGTTTGAGAGTGCACACCAACCACATGCCGTTTGCAGTTGAGGTCATGAGCAACGAAGTTTTTGAGCAAGCATGTCGTGAACAGCAACCTCTCCCTTCTTTTTCGTCTTCAGAGCCCTCGCTTCCTTTTGTTTTGACAAGCAGTGCAGTTGTGAGTCATGAAGAACATGATTGTGAATGTCATCATGAGTCAGCTGTTTTGATGTCTGATGATCATGGACTTCACCCTATGGCATCTTCAACTCAAGAGATGAGGGACATCATCCTTCAAGCGCTAGCTTCGGCACGGTCGTGGGCGGAGCATCATGTCGCGCGCCACCACCAGCGGCTATCCGAAGGCCGAAGCGAAGTCAAAGAAGAAGACTCCGGCTCCAGCAAGCGAGAGGTTCGACTACTCTCGCACGCAGCCGATGAACGTTCAAGATCCCCGAGCGGAAGGAGCACCTTGCTGGGGACACCACGTGGTGGCAGCTCCCGGTCCGGGATCGGTGACCGGATCCAACAAACATGCGACCTGGGAAGGTTGCGAGGTGTGCCACCTACGGCTGAGCTATACACCAGCCTATGGTGCCCACGGCTTGACGAGAGCCGCAGGTCCCCTGGCCAAGGATGTCGAGCGACAACTGGAGAAGGTTCCTCCCAACGAGCAGAAGAACAGCATCCATCTCAAGGACAAGAAGATTGCTCTGGACGGAGCCGAAGAATCCCTGCTCCAGAAGCTCGACGAGGTGCAGCAGAAGAAGAAACAATGGCAGGAGACTCAAGATCGAAAGGCACCGTCGCCAGTCAAGGCGAATCCGGCAACTCCAAAGAAGGCATCCACTTCGACCTTGAGCTCTATGACGCGGAAGACTCGGAAACCCGAGGAATCGGCCGAGCAACACGAGACCTCGGCCCTACAAGAAGAGGATGCCCAATCTTGGGCAGAAGTGGAGAGCCCGGACCGTCCATGAAGCGGCAGAGGACGAAGGCCGAGTTTTCACATTCTACCTCAGCGGCTGCATTGGCTGTTGAGAGGATTTCACCAAGAATTCAGAATTTTGAGAACGCCAATGGCTATGAGGCGTGTGAGAAAGGAATGCCTGATGACAACGACACCTCAAGTGGCTCGGAGAACCACGAGACCTTCAATGACCCAGATCGTGTCCACTACACCGCTGAAGACTATGAGGTCATTGAGGATTTGCACGACACCTACGAGTTTGAGGTGAAAGATTTGATGGCTGCCATTGGACTACATCCCGAACGGTCAGCGCCGACCGTGATTGAATTGTGTTGTGAGGAAGACAGCATCATCTCACAGACAGTCATCGCCAATGGAGGACAGGCCTATCGCTGTGGACTACACAACGGCTTTGACATCCTCACCGAGCAGGGAGTGCAAAAGGTGATCCACCTGATAGAAGATGTGCATCCTGATCTTCTATGGGTTTCATTTCCCTGTGGCCCAACGTCTTCCATCCAGGAGCTGAACATGCTGACTGAAGAAGGCCGCAAGAAGATCCAAAAGAAAGTTCAAAGGTCAAAGAAGTTGGTGACCAATGGCATCCGCATCATGGAGACCCAGATTGAAGCTGGTGGTGATGTGGTGCAGGAATGGCCTCTTGGAAATCGAGCGTGGCATTTTGCTTCAATCCGCCATTTCTGGAGGCGCCGAGAAATAGATGGCCAACTTCATGAAGCCCGAGTTGACGGATGCAGCTATGGTTTGAAGGTGGATGATGGCTACCTTAAGAAGCCCTGGTTGCTACGTGGCACTACACCTTTGATCTGGAACATGGCAAAACGATGCCCTGGCAACCACAAGCATGTTCCCTGCGAAGGTGGTCAGAGAACAAGAATGTCAGCCTTCTACCCAAAAGCAATGGCCAAGAGAGTTTGGCACCTGGTTCGCATGATCTACGAAGAAGCAACTCGCTGGCGACCAGAAGCACAAACTGCCTGGTACCTTGATGAGATTGACGAGAACCAGGTGATGGCACTACATCCTGAAGGTGATCCTGCTTCACTTCGAGGGAGCACTGATGAAGAGTTGGTGCGCTGGGCTACCAACCTGCTGAAGCTCCATCAAAAGCTTGGTCATCCTTCCAGCCAAGCATTTGTTCGCATGCTGCGAGATCGTGGTGCCACCAAGAAGATGCTCACCATCGCTGGCAATCTTCACTGCATGGACTGTGAAGAAGCTCGAATGCAGAATCCCAAACAAACTCCAGTGACACTGGAAACTGCTGAAAAGTTGTGGGAGACCATCCAAGTGGACAATGCCGAGTTCACCTACGGCAACAAGGTTTACCACTGGCAGCTCATTGTTGATGAAAGCAGCGGTTATGCAGTCGCCTCGCACTTGAGCACCCATGATTTGAAGGAATCCTGGAGCCCCTCCACCAAGGAAGTGCTGCAGAGCCTGATGAAGTCTTGGGTGCAGTACTTTGGCTATCCACGCCAAATCAAAATGGACAAGGAGGGAGCTCATCGAGGCCGCGACCTAGAAGAATGGGGTGACAAGAATGGCGTTGAGCTCATGTTCGTTCCTGCTGAAGCTCATGGGCAGATCGGGAAAGTGGAGAGCATGATTGGCCGCCTGAAGTACATGCTCGATCGTCACCTCCGAGGTCAAGAAGATGATCCTGTTGCAGCAGCATGGCATCTCATTGCAGCTCACAACAACCTCTACCGCAAAGGAGGTTACAGCCCATCACAATGGGTGTTTGGCAAGGAGATGACAGACTCCTACCGTCTTCATCAAGGATCAGATCTTCCTTTCTGGGCTTCTGTGAACTTTGACAGCAAGTTCCAAAAGCAACAGGAGCTGAGGCAAGCTGCCGAAAAGAAGTATAAGGAGCTGGCGGACTTGGAAAGACTGAGCAAGGCGACCAACATGAGGAGTACACCTCCTAGCCACTTCTACCCTGGCGACTTGGTCTTCTACAAGAGACATCAAGCACCTCGAGAAGGTCGATCACATCAGCTTTTGGATGTGCCAAGACGCCAAGTGGCTCGTTGGTATGGCCCCGCCAGGATCCTTGGCTTAGAAACCAAAGTCACCTACAACGGGAGCATTCGTCAACCTCACCGCATTGCTTGGGTGATTAGCCAAGGAAGATTGAAAAGAGTCCACACAGATCAGCTACGCCACAGCTCTGAGCGAGAGAGGCTCACCAATGAGCAGTTCCATGATGTGCTGGCAATGCCATGGACGTTTCAGGACATCTCCAAGGCATTGAACTATGGATCCTATGATGATTTGGTAGAAGATCCAAGTCTTCGTCAAGGGCGACCACATCTTCGGCGCACTCAGCGCTCTCGAAGTCGAGCGAGAGGAGGTCAGAAGAGGAAAGGAAAAGAAGATGCTGCTGAGCATCCGGAAGATGAAGAAGCACCTCCGATACCAATGGATGAATACTCTCCTTCGGAGCCGCCGAGACCAGAAGAAGAAGACGCAGAAGATCAATCAGATCTCCTACCTCATGAGGAGATCGATGGTGAGCGCCTAGCAATGGACCCTCAATACTTTCCATTTCCTCCACCTGTACAAGGTCCACTCTTTGAGCATGAACCTTTCCTTCGTGCCCGTCAACGACATGAACAACTGGAGAGGCCTCAACATGTCCAGAGAGAAGAATTTCTGAGGAGTCAAGCTGCTGCTTCATCGGATCCGCCTCAGACAAGAAGCAGATCTCCCCATGGACCTTCGTCACCTGTGAACTATCTCACCGCTGAGGACGATGAGAACTTGGTCTTCAGCGTGATGCTGCCGGAGCCGGCAACGGAGGCAGAGTGGCGGGCCATTGTTAAAGACCCCAGCAAATTCATAGCAAAACGTGTGGCCAAGGGGGTGGAAGTGTCTTGGAGCAAACTCAATGCTGCACAGCGCAAAGCCATGAAAGAGGCCAAGCAGGTCGAGATCAAGGAATGGATCACCAGCCACGTTTGCAAGGCTGCAATTGGCCATGTGGATCCCTCGCGCATTATGCGCATGAGATGGGTCTTAGTGTTCAAGGCCGCTGACAAAGGCCAAGTCAAGGCCAAAGCAAGAATCGTGATCCTGGGTTTCTCTGACCCTGATGTCGGCCTCATCAACACGAAGTCTCCAACTATGTCCCGAAGAAGCAGGCAACTGTTGCTACAACTCTGCACTCACCGAGGATGGCAGCTTCTCAAGGCGGACGCCAAGGCCGCATTTCTGCAGGGTGACTCCAATCAACAGGCACGTGGCATCTTTGGAGTTCCTGTGGAAGAGTTGCGAGAAGCAATGAACCTCCAGCAAGGTCAGGTGGTACAGATCATGCGTGCTGCCTATGGCTTGACAGTGGCCCCTCGTGAATTTTACCTGCATGTTGACAAGATTTTGCAGGGGCTTGGGCTGGAGCGATTGGTGACAGAACCCTGTTTGTGGCGTTTTCGGGCCATGGTCCAAGGTGAGCTCCGTACCCTTGGCATGATTGGCAGCCACGTTGACGACTTTCTCATTGTCGGCAACGAGCAGGACAAGAGATGGAGCCAAGTGATCGAAAAGTTTCATGCCTCCATGCGCTGGTCTCCGTGGGAGGTTCCTCCTCTCACGCATTGTGGTGTTGAGCTGCAACAGCTTCCTGATGGTGGCTGGAGATTGGACCAAGCCAGTTTCTGCAGTGAGCTCTCCCAGATCAAGGAGGATGGCAAGCACAAAGAACTGACAGCTCAAGAGCGCACTCAATGCCGCGCCATTTTGGGCGCTGTGCAATGGCGGGTCTATCAGACTGGACCTCAGCATGCTGCAAAGTTGGGACACCTTCAGTCATTGCTGAGCAAAGCAGACAGATCCATCATCCCTGAGGTCAACCGCCTTGTTCGTGAGGTGCACGGCCAGAAAGAGATCGGCCTGACGGTTCACCAGCTGTGTGCTGAGAAAGATGATGATTTGGTGCTGGTGGCTTGGAGCGACGCTGCATTGGCGAATCGTGCTGACCTCGGAAGCACAGGTGGCTTCATCATCGGCTTTGTGCACTGCTCCATGATGGATGATGGGGTGAGAGGACCAGTAAATGTCATGAGCTGGTCCTCCAACAAGCTGAGGAGAGTCTGCCGATCATCACTTGCCGCGGAAACGCAGGCACTGGCAGATGCAGAGCAAGAACTGATGTTCCTGCGCGTGCAATGGCAGGAGATGCTGGGTAGAGAAGTGGACATCACCAAACCAGAGGAGGCAGCAAAGCTCACCAGAGGAGCCCTGGTGATTGATGCCAAGGCATTGTTTGATGCTGCAAAGAATGGTTCCCTGCAGACGAGCGCCTTTTCCATGAAGGACAAGTACTCTGCGCTGGAAATCCTAGCTCTGGTGCAGAATTTGGAGAAGCAGGGCACTGAGCTCCGATGGTGCAATAGTGATGCCCAGCTAGCTGACGGGCTGACAAAAATGTCGGCACAAGATCGGCTGAAGAAGTTCCTGATCGGAAATCAGATTTGGAACCTTTGTTATGATGAGAAGTTCACCAGCGCAAAGCGCTTGAGAAGGCAGGCCCGAGAAGATGAGGCCCAGGACATCCAATGGATCGACCTGTTGGCTAGGAGCTCAAGACACTCACATGACGGTTTCAGGGGTGTGCAAGATTTTCAGCCTCCGGAGTCGAAACCTTTGAAAGATTTCCTTGATTTGTTCGAACCGGCATGAACATGTCTTGAGCACCTCACCTGTGGCCATTTGTCGCTTGCCTCGAACACAGGAATTCCTTCGGCCAAGGTTGGTTGAAACCAACCACGTGCTACCGTGGACCGCCTCCGCCATAGGAGAAAGCAGCGCCGAGCAGCTTTTGGTTGGGACGATCATCGGATCGTCGAGAACGTTTGATTGTTTGCACTACACCCTTGTAGAGGTCTTTGAGATCCCCTTTGTTTGGTGCTAGCTTTAGGCTACCAGTGCGGTCCTTGCACAAACAAACACGTGTTTTTTGTTCAAACTTTGTTTAAACATTTGCGGTTATCACAATACTATGGAAAGTGCGCCAGCGCTCGTAGCCACTCTTTCATGATTTAAGGAATTAAGACCCCATCCTGTGGGTCGTGTCCCGTGTAGCGCACTTTGCCAGCCTCCCCGACGTTCCAGGCAGGCCTTCCTCATGTCCGCTACCTGTGTCAAGATATGACCAAGCCAGGTGGATGAAGGGCTCATGCTGTCTTGGGTGAAAGAGTCTTGGGTTAGGCCAAATCTTTAGCTGCTAATCATCAGAGAACGAGCTTGCGATGGCCCATCGCTTGCTGGAGCCAACAAAACCAGAGGTTGGACAGGAGTTTCAGCATCACAGTTCAACAAATTGCGCGAGTTTTGCAGTTCAGTATCGCAAGACATTGTTGGAAGAGACTGCGCTTACACACTCATGGTGTAAGCGCAAATTTGACCCGACACAACTGCGTATATCACAGCCAGCTTGTTAAGCCAGAAGGCAAAAGGTCATGGGCCATAGACCGAAGAAGATTTGATCTAGACCTTGAGTTTCCAGGCAGAACAGTGGTACGCCTCAAATACAAAAGCTGCGCCAGATCAATAAATGCATGCAGTGAATCGCATTCTTTCCAACTACCTCCTGCAAATATCAATTACTGCTTTGAACTTGGGGATTCCATTGGCTCGCGGGTGATCTCTGCACATCAACTCCTCGATCCGAATTGTGACATGCAGAGCAAAACCCCGGGGCGGCCACGCAAAGCCATACGCAAAGTCACGCAGCGGCCCGAGGTGGCTTAGCGGATGGAAAGCAATTGTGGATCAAAACCCGATGACCCCGGTTCACCACCGAACATGAACAGACTATATGACTGGTCACCGGCAGCCAGGGACTGGATGGTCACCAAGAGACCGGCGCGTTGCGCCGAAGTAGTCTGTCCCCCAGGGCCGTCCCCCAGGGCGGTCACCAGTGCGGCGCACTGCCCGGGCAGCGACGCCGTCACCGGGCAGTGCAGACATCCACGCCGTTTTGAAGCTGGACCTCGTTCAGCCGACGACGTCCACCATCAGCCGACACCCGGTGGATCACCGCCGTCTGCGGATCCCTTTTCCGCGTCCGGACGACGAGACTCCGTCGCCCCCAGTTCGGCCCCTTCCCTTTGGTTCGGCTCATCGGAACGCATGGCACGTGCAGCTGTGCTCTAGCACATTCCACCAAAAATAATTCATGGACCAGTAGCACATCCATCTGCAGTCTACTTTAGACCATTTGTCGCAGAAGCCTCCAACTGCTTCGATGATGCCAGGTTTCTTTGCTGCTCTGGAAGGCCTCATAGTAGAGGCTGGCCTCTTTGACGCGCAGACATGGATTTTCAGAATGAGAAACATTCAGACAGTTTGGGCTTGACATTGATTCGTTTTCACCATGAGGAACCAGCAAGGCCTACCAGGGTACTCTGCATGGATGCTCGTGTATATGCCTAAAGACTTGTCCAGTGTACATCAGGGATGCGTTGTGACAAACATCGTTCGTTTTTTGCAGCCCAAAAGCACCAGCATTCCAAAGCACCATACTGTCTGGTGAGGGTAAACAGTAATCCTGATCCTGAGGGTAAACAGAGCTTTTATAAGCAAGGAAGCATGCACCATCAACGTTGGATGACTTTGGACATTCAGAAAGACACAGTTTGAACCTTGACCTCCCGCTTGCGACCGTGCCTTGATCTGGCAAAGAAAGGGACCTAAATATACCTAAATAGTGGTTGACGAACCTTTTGGCGGATTGTAGGCCCCATGTAGGCCATCTGCATAGCCTCAGGCCTAGCCTCACACAGAAGACCCAGATGACCATCTCCGATTGGCTGCGGGGTCAACTGGAGGTGTCTTTGCCGGTGGTGCTGTTGGGCATGCATTGCTGTGGGGTCGTGGCCTCAAAAAATGGCGCCTAGAGGCGCACATAGAGATGTCTTCAGGCGATTGAGGACATAGAGATGTCTTCAACAGCTCACACAGAGGTGGACGATGAGATGTTAAAAGTTGATGCTCCATCATGACCGTGGCAAAAGAACAGAATTTGCATTTTTTGATGGCGGCAAAGACCTCCCTCTTGGTTTGAGACATACAGGCTTGGGTTATATTTCTGCAAGTTTCGGCTCAAATTCATCAGCGAGATGTAGTCGGGCCTTTTTATCCACGACAATGGCGAGTGGACGATGTGTGGGCTCAATCTGCGGATTGCTGATGCTCCTGGCGCTAGGCAAAGCCCGCGGGAGCTGATGTACATAGGGGATGTAGGTATCAGATTACCGACCCATGCCACCGCCTGACGAAACACAGTATACGTTTCACAGTATATGTGTCATGGCCTTAAAGGCATTTGCAATGGCTCGTCTCTACAGACATGGCTGTCGAGTTGGCATGGCTTGTCATCGGGAGATTTTGGTAGAGCAGAACATTTAGTCGAGCTCCAGGAATGTTTCGGTTCACGACACTTACATATCGACCTATATAGTTACTATTCCGCGTCCATTGAAATTGTGGCTTGGCTTGCTTTGCTGCTGGTAGGCCACCGAGACATTGCATCTCACACTCCCTCACCCCTTTCTCTCTAGTGGGTGCAGAAAACAGTCTTCGTTCCATTTCTTCAATTCTGCCCAACCCATCAAACTCAGCGATGCCAGGGCAAGTGATGCTTCTCTTCGCGGTCACCGCCACGTATGATCTTTGGACCGCTTATGCAGACGCGGCATCCGCATTGCAGAGCAACCAGGTGGTTCGGAAGCTCCAGACCCAGGACAGGCACGCTTCAGCGCCGCGGGACACCGTTGGGAGTGGACCATTCAGCACCCATATCAGTTCGTTGGGAGACTTGAGAGATGAGCGCGTACAATCAGATTAGTCAGGTGCATGCGGATTCCAGGTGCTGTTGTTGAAGCGCTCTAGTTGGTTCTTCTAATTGGGCATATGTCCCTGGCACACTTAAGCCAAAACTCTAAGGATTCTGTTTTGAAACCTGTGGGTGGATTGTCGTTTGTGGCTGCTGAGATCTTGCCGGACAACTTGGGCCCTTGAAGATTAAGACTGGCTAAACAGCCTTTTGGTGTGTAAAGAGAGTGTTCACCAGGGCAACATTTGTCAAGATTGAAGCTTGCTGTTCAAGCTAGACTCAGCTAGACTCCCCCCACCAATGAACAGCCGCGGTGCAAGGCACCCTTTGTGCATGACCAAAGCTTGACCTTTGAACTCCCGGAGGTTCAGAACGAGAAAACCGCAGTACGTACGACCTGGTAGGACCAAGTTGAGGCCCATGGGTGTGGAGATGACCTTCCAGGGGGGAAGATGGCCTGGGAGGTCTCCTCTCTTTTATATATGCCAATATGAATACCAAGATGAGACCAATAGTCACATCTCGCTGGAGTCACAGATCTGGAGGGAATGTATAGGGCGGCACCTTTCTGGCGAACACCTATTTGTGGGTCATGGCAGCCGTCTCTCCGACCAGCCGCGGCGTCGCTCGAGTTCTCGGTGTCGGGCCGTCCATTCACGCCGGGCCGCCTGTCCTCAGGACAACTCCCCTTATGCATGGCTGGTGCACTTGCTGCTCGGTGCACCAGTGTGGGATGGTCTCCAGTCGGATCAGCGTGGACCCTTCGACTCACTTGGTAGAGGAACATGGTTTTGCGGAGTTCGTGTTCAGGGTCCATGTGAGTTATTTTCGTGGGAGAGGCATCCAACTCGCTGTTCATGGAATCCTTAGTGCCTTAGTGCCTGATGGCTAGTTTCCAACGGTTTCCCTTGATGACCTCTTGGGTTGGTCGGCACGGGTGGGGAAACCCTCCTTGCAAACCGCCGTGTCCCAGTCGGGCAGCGCCTAGGGTTTGTGTGCATTCTGGGCCAAAAGGACCCGAACCAACAGGTGATCCAAGGCATCTCCCGAGGGATACTGTACCCGACGGGCCATGGGGAATGGGGCATGACCGCTCGCCATCGACGGTGGTCTGCAACACCTCGTGTTGCCCAATCAACAGGTTTCAGTCGATCCTTTTAATGCTCTTCTGAGGAGTCTTGAAAGGAGGGCCTCCCCTTTCTAATGCACACCAATAATATCCAAGGATTACTTCAGTGGTTTTGACGCTGTTCGTTTTCGCCAATCTGGGTCTTGTGATCCCAAAATGGTCCTCCTTTTCAGCTTCTCCAACTCTGTAGACCAGCTGACCAGGCCAGCATGAATTCATTTAGAAACATACATGAAAGCACCGACTCTTTGTTTTCAGGACAGGGGAGCCTTAAAAGACCGGGTCATGGAATTTTTCTTCGCCAGTTGAGGGGACCCGTGTCGTGTGCCGGTCCGAGTGCCGGTCCGTCGGTGGATCCGTGCGACGAGTCCAGGAATTGGATGCTCTTGCTCGGAGTCTGGTGTCTCATTTGTATGGTGGCTTAGTTGAAATAGATTCATTCCCACCGCTCTCGGAACCGCTGCCCATTTTGTCAAGAATAAGACGAAGAGGCCAACCACCAGGTAAACCAGATGAACTTCCCACGGGGGAGACGTCTTCTGGTAAAGTTTGCAAATCGTTTGAATCATTTGTGTTATTTCCGCATTCAAGAGACATCTTTTCTTTCAAGGGATTCTGCCAGTTCGGTGTGATCCATCCCTCAGGTGTTTCCTGGCCTCGCCGACCCGCGGTCGCCCGGGTAGGAGACGTCGTTGGCCCGGTCCGAATCAACCAGTGTCGGTGTCGCCGGGAGTTGGATCCACCTTTGGGGGGGGTCCGACGAAATTCCGATGAAGGTCTTTTGGGTGGGCATTTTGGGGGAGATCGCCTTGGCTGGGTAGACTGGTCCCGAAAGGATTTGAGCTACACACCCAATTTTGGGGCGCAGGCGCTTGGTTCGTGGAACCCTCTCTCATGGACTGGTGGTCCGCCTCCTTGGAGGTCTCAATTCCAACGGGCTATGCCTACTGGACATGCTACATTCGACCAACACACGAGCGATTTCTTCCAGCGAGTGTGGTGGTGCCCAATGAGCTGATGCTTGACTGGGCATCTGGAAAAATATCATACTTTGTTGTCTATCCCATTACCAGGTGTCAGTGGATGATGATGGGGTCTGGTTGCAGGCCTTTCTCTAGAATAGTGATATATGTATAAAATACTGTATATATATATAATATATACTATATACATAGTTTACCGACTGTTACTTGTACAGGTAATAGGACAGACCCAACTTATACTTGTTGTTGTTGATGATGATGAGGAGGATGAGGAGGATGAGGATGAGACGGGGGGTGACGACACTCTTTCCTATGAAGAGGGCAGACCGTTCGTTTTATTTGCTTTTCTGAAGCCACCAGGCAGGGCATCGACGTTGAAGCTCTGTGAAGTGTGTCTGTCAAGGTCATGCAATCATTGCTTTAACCCATGCGCAAGAGAAAGATGCCCTCCTCGGTTCAGAGTCTAACAGAGACACCCATGGCCTTCAAAGCCCTCGAGTGGTGGTGACATGCCTGGGTCTGGCAAGTCTAAAGCCTCACCAGACATGGGTTAGGGCTCATCCGGGGCTTAAGGGGTCACACTGTGCCTTGCCTCCTGGTTTGAATCCCTCCAGGTGTCGTAGGTTGGCGGGATGTTCGGGCAAGAAGTCCGGTCCGCAGGTGGTTTCTGGGCGCCCTTCATGGTGACCGGTCACGACCGTGATCGTTGATGCAGATCTCAGGACTGGAAGCTTCACGCATGGGCTTTGTGACTGGTTTCAAAGGCCTGGACTCTGCCACCTGGCTTTGTCCAACGACTCGTCTGAACGAGGTTCCCCCCCCTTCACCGGGTGAGGTCACCTGCATCCGACCTGGACCGAGTCTGCCGGTTTGGGCTGTGGCATCAAACACAGGTCAACTGGGCAGATGGGAGATGTTCTGGGAGAGGCGCCCCTTAGGCCGTTTTTTGCCAACGACCTGGATTGCTGGTTAGGCAGCAACCAGCTGGGAGGACCCAGTGGAGTACCCCTGTTCCGTCAGAAAGGAGCCACGGTTGAGCCTGCGGGCAGCTAGAGTCGCTGGAGAGGGCCCTGTTCATCAGTGGTGCTGACAAGCCAAATTGAGTGTATTGTAAGACATGTTGGGATCTCGAGTGGGTTGATCTTGGATCGCCTTGAATTCCTTTTCACCTTGTGGCGCAGGAAAAATTGGTTTTCCTTTGTGTCTTGGGGGCAGGGTAATCTACTTGCAAAACTTGGGTACCCATGAGTACCCGGAACCTTTCCATGTGGATCTGGACTGTGAAAGTGCAGGTCTGAGAGTTTGCTCCCTTCATGGCACAGAGCCGAGCAATGATCATCCAATGGGTGTCAAGTGCCATACATAGCAGAAGACACCTGTATATACTTGTATAATCCTGTATGTATGAGATGAAGCAACTGCTCATCTCACCGTGAGATTCCGCCATGCTGTCGGACCTGATTCAGGCCTGTGCTTCATCTTTTGCCAGTGGTTCGCAATGGGAGACTTGTTTTATCGCGCCGGGCACACTCACGCGATCTCTCAAAATAGCACTCCACCATGCCAGGAGCGAACACGTTGCCATGATGTCAGCTTCAGCTCTCTTGAAATATGCACTCCGGTCGTGCTGCAGAGAGGCGCCTATATATCTGGTTCTGTAGGGTTTACACCCGCTGAAGCAATCATAGAAGTGGAACATGGCCCATTGGAGAACCATTTTCGGAATAGCAAACAGGTGGGAAACAACACTTCCATGAACTAGTCTTCCTTCTGAGTGTACCATGTTCTTTTTGGCGCCGCGAAAACATGGCGCCAGAACCGGGCTTCGAACAAAAAACGAACACCACCCACTTCCATGTGGGGCAAAAAGACGGCGATTCTCCAAACATTTCGTCCGCTGTCCCACGGTGAAAGCGGAGTCCGCAGGACTGTCCGGGCTGGCAGCTCCTGGGCAGATCAGTCGATGGTTTTGGACTCAAAGGAAGAACTCCGGTTTTTCGGGCTCAAAGAAAACAACATGAGAAAGGCCCCCAGAATAAGCTGGCTACCTTTCTCAAGAAGTTGGATGGACGGAGAGGTTGAGTGCCCAGTGCAGTAGAAGGATGTTGATGGTCTCAAGCAGGATCCAAGAGTCTGGGAAGCTTGCGACCAACACCTGTTTACTAGTCGCTTACTGCGGGCTTGTGCAGTTGTAATCCTACAAAACTCACTCAGAAAGGCAGTTGGCATTACAGCGCAACAAGATGGTTGGTCAGGTGCCCAGGTGGTTCATCATGACTTGCATGCAGATGTTCGATACCCGAAATGCGACCTTCAGCATTTGGCCCAAAGACCCCCGGATCAACAGGGAAACAGTAGATGTTGGGTCTGTCCTTTAGTACCTGTAACAGCCCGTAAACAAGAACATCTCGTTTTAGAGATGTTGGCCTGCTTGCCCAGGCCCCATCATCATCCACTGACACCTGGTGTAATAGGATAGTCAGACCCGAAGTATATGGATGAGCGCTGAAAGTTGACACCATACGATTGGTCTCCAGTGCTCTCTAGTGCTCCTCCATCCGCAAGCTGAAGTTTCTCGGACAAGCTGAAGGTTCTTTCTGGGCTGCTGTGGTTGTTTCCTGCTGGGAGACGCATTGGATTGCTGCGCCCCGTGTGCGTTGGCTGCGTTGACCTCAGGCAACTTCGGTATGAACAGCTTGGGTTTTTCTGGGAGGAGAACAGCTTGCCAGGTGGCCAGTGAAGGAGTGCTTGAATATTTCTCAGCTTACCCTCCGTCATGATGTTTCCATGATGGACGATAGCTTTCGGCTCCACAGGCATCAAATCTGTCATGTTGTTTCCAAAGAGACCTCCTTGGCATGCCTGCGATGTGGGCTTGATGAAGTCAGATTGACATGTTAGGCGCTAATCTTCGGTGGTCATGTTCCAGCCATGGGTTTCTGAATGCTGGAAGGCTCTTCCAGCCCAGGAAGGGTGTGGAGCCTGAAAAACGGCCCCGAGGGCGGTGAAATCTCCACGGACCGTCAGACGTGTCGTCAACGCGTCGTCGTCCACGCTCCCAAACCCCGGTCGGGTGGGTCTCCGGGACAGGGGACCGGTTCGGGACACCTGCAGGACGGGTGGCCACGCGTTTCACCGGGTTTTCATCTCGGTGGTTGTGGCTACGGCGTTCCGCAGGCCTGGGCTTTCTGAACCAGGAAGGCTCGGGGCGCTCGGGCATGGGGAGCTGCTTGGATGCAATTTTGGGGTGGCACTGGGGAGAGCTTTTGAAGGAAAAACACACCGAAGTGAGCGTTTGCTCACGAGTCTTTGCTGAGAGAGTTTTTTGAACTGTCTGATCATACTCATGGCTTTCGAGTCTGGGGCCAGGCCACATTCTGGGTATCACTCTGTGACGCCAAAAGAACCACACCTACTCTTCCAGGTTGGAGGCCATCGCTCTTCCAGGTTGGAGGCCATCGC
>CAXAMN010026606.1:55760-72267 GCA_963970005.1 Durusdinium trenchii
GCTCTTTAGGTTGGAGGCCATCGCTCTTTAGGTTGGAGGCCATCGCTCTTTAGGTTGGAGGTCATCGCTTCTAGGTTGGAGGCCATCGCTCTTTAGGTTGGAGGCCGTCTGTTAGGATGGAGGCCATCGCTCTTGGGTTGGAGGCCATCGCTTCTATAGGCTGGAGGCTATCGCTCTAGGTTGGAGGCCATCGCTCGTTAGGTTGGAGGCCGTCGCTGTTAGGATGGAGGCCATGGCTATTGGGTTGCTTTTTCTTCTGGCTGTTTCGTCCGGTCGGACCGCACGACGGCTCACCACTTTCGCGGCAAAACAGGTCTCGTTCCCTTCAGGGAACGCTTCTCAATGGAAAGTTCATCGGGGACCTTTTGCATGGATTGCTGTTTGTGGACATGGTGTCTTCCATGCCAAGCCACCAGGCTGTCGGGGGACCTTCGGAGCGGAGGGACCCTGTGGGAAGCCCGAGTCCCAGTGAGGGAAAGGTGTGGGACATGGTTGCTTTTTGTACCAACCTAAAAACTTTGATAAACTTTGTAATAACATCTGAAACCAGCATCAGGTTTTTGCACGGCCGACTGATGTATGTTCTTTTCGCAGCACCAGGATCTCCAAAGATCATGGACTCTTCAACTGGGAAAACCCCCTTTTTGAGGAGCTCCCGGACTGGCACCTTTCACGTCCGAAAGAATGGGTTGTCATGTGCTTAGAGTCTAGCTCCCTTAACGGGAGCTCCGTTGCTCCGTTGATGTCTTCAAGACCATGGTGAAACGAGACGGACTGTCCGGACTCCGGCCTGGAACGCGCTTTCATTCCGGCCTGGCATCCAAGCCGGCGCCCATTTTTCGGCCGGCCGCCAGGGAGTATCGACAGATTGATGACCTGCTGAAGCAATGGCCTCTGCAAGTGAACGCACCGCAGGTTCCGATGCTGGGCGCTGCAAGAAGGGGCTGATGCGTGGGAGGTGTTCAGAGGGTCCAGGGGCAACCGCGTGGCACTGTTCAGCATCGGATTTCGGGCAGAATGCAAACTGATTCGCAGGCGCGTGTTGTTCATTTGCAACACGTTTGTTTAAACCCTTGAGTTTCTGTGAAGGGCTGAAGCATGTCTGTGTTAGGAGGGGCTATGACCCAAGTCGTGACCCGTTTCGTGGAGGATGAAACGCCCTGCAAATGATCAATTAGACAGTTCTTTTTGCCCACAGCAGGTGTTCCCAACTGGAAACCCCTGGCCAAACTGGGCAGATTGATGAATCAGGTACGGATCAAGGGTACTCCGTGCACGGAGTGCCAAATCAAGGGTCTTCAGATGTCTTCGAGGTACTCGAAAACCACCAGCTACACAAGACCACCTGCACCAACTGCACTGGCTCTGCCCACAAAGCCTCTGTCGATGGTCTAGGATGATTCGAAGCTTCCATCCGTGTGTCACCGTTTGTTCATTGGAAACTCGTCCGGTCACAACCAGGAGCTCCGTTCTCCTTGCTACAAACCGTGTGCTTTCTTGAGCCGGCTCATGTTCGGTGAAAAAAGAGACTCCACCATGGTCCAACTGTTTGGACCCTAAACTCTCAACCCCATCGAACAATGACGGGTCTCTCATTCCCTGGGAAGCTTCCCGAGGTAGATCGGCAGGTCCAAAGCAGTGCTTCGACGTCGGCCACCGCGGCGGCGTGTTGAGGACGATGGTGGTGGGGCAGCCGGTCACCGTCCAAGCAGAGGCGGCGGAGCCCAAGGCGAAGTGGTGAACGCTGAAGACATGAAGACTTCGGTTGCTAGATCTGAAGATGAAGATGTGCTAGACATGCAGTGATGGCGGGGGGAAGATGGCTTAGTATTTCCTGATGGGGATTCAAGGGTGTAGAATGGTGTAGACGTTTTGCAGAGTCGGTCATATTGACAGTTCGCCGAACAGCTGGAACACTCAGTTTTCGCAGTGCATCTCTCAACGGTTGTAACCGACGCTTTCCTGGCGGGTCCCAGGACCAAGGGATGCGTCCATCTCTCAAGTCCGGTAGGGCTCTGGGTCTGTGGCTCGTGTGGCTTTGAAGAAGGTATTCAGATGGCACTGGTTTGATCAGATGAAAAGGACGACACAAGACTCCCATGGGAACTTCGATGACTGCCTTGGGTTCCAGCAAATTTCACCATGTTCATTTGGTTGAGTCTATTAGCATCCCCAAGATTCAACTCCCACAAACATCCTAGGTGGACGGAATGACTTGGCAGGTGCAGGACAAGTCCTATGTTGGTGGACGTCCCTCAGACTAGGGATAGGCCGTAATTTTCATTTCCCGCTGCTGCACCAGAAGCCGCACCTGCCGAGGTCTGCGTGAACTCAGTTTCGGCGCCGGTGAACCTCGCAGGTCGAGCTGATCTGGGCAGAACCGTAGTCGTCCACAGTGTTTCACAGGCACCAACCCCGCCAAAGACTGCAGGGGGCGTGGCGGGGAGCAGTTCTCCAAAGAGAGCGAAGGTGAACCCCCACAGGAAAACAGAGGGTGATCCTCCCAAAGAAGGGAGAGATCGCAGGATCCGGCGACGTAGATGGGGCCGGGATGGGTCAAATCATGGTCCAATATCAGTGGAATATGTCCTTGTTGGTAAATATCTACAACTGGGCCGGGTCCTGTGTGACCGCTCAACGGTCCAACGCAGCCAAGTCAGTGGCAAGTGGAGTCCCAACTGCTGAGGTTTTGTTCATGCCTTTCGACCGGCTCTACTGGATGGGCGTTTGGGGCTTTATTTCAGTCCTTTCACTCGGGAGTCGGATTAATATATGGTCGACTACCTTGTGTCTTGAGGTTGTCCACATGCGGACGATGTGACTTAAGTCACAGGTGATGTGACTTCGGACAGCCTGGCTTCCCTTTGGGCCAGAATCTTCGGGCGTTTGGATCATGTCCATTGCATCCCGTGGTCAGATTTGGGAGATGGGCCCATGGGCCACTGCCCCTCACAGCCCCATGCTACGGTAGTGGCGACTTCGGGATTCATGGGATGTCCATGGATTCAAAGCTCGGACTGGACTGGCAGGATGCGTGGCATGGAAAGCGAGCCCACCAATGCAAAAGCTTTCTTCCAACCATGTGTTTGAAAGATCGTGATGTCCGTGATTTGTGGATGTTCACCATGACCAACGCCTGGAGCAGCTTTGGCTCCATCTCTCGATCGCCACCGACTCGACTCGGGAGATGGCCAGTGGACGATGTGTGGGATCGATTTCTGGGATGGTCATGATGTTTCTCTTAGGCCCGGAATCACGCTGTCATCGTGGGTTCGGGCAGTCGGTGTTCGTTGTCGAGTTTTTCCCACCAGAAGCTGGGTTCTGACATGTTCTGAAGCAGCCCGTGTTGGTGCTTAACTTTGATGTTCAACTTGTAATTTGCCACAAATGCACCTGTTCAGCTTCCACAAGTTTCTGTATGGGAAGAAAAGACATGTGCAGGAAAAAGCAATCCATGAACAACTACAAAACACCTCTAGTTACTAGTCACTAGTCTTCAAACAGTGATTCAATCAACCATTGGCCTTGGTTTTATTCAACTCACTGGACACAAAGACATCATGAATGTAATTACTTGTGATGACTGCGCATTTTCAAGCCATGACTACGCCTCTCAGAGGGCCCTTGGTGTTCATCACAACATCTGTGAGATGCTTGAAACAAAAATGGCCAGGGAATGTGCTGTTGCTGCTGGCCCTTGAGCTGGTGGTTCCGGAGATGGAAGGTGAGGTTCCTGAGGATGGTCGAAGGCTTCAATACTATCGGCGAAATCAGGTGCACCGGGGGGTCCCTGGAAGTCGATGATGGAAGTCGATGATGGAAGTCGGAAAAGGGAAAAGAACCTCAGACTTGGTTTTCAGCGTTGGAGAAAGATTGAGAGCTGAACTGTTTGAAAGTCAGTAAATTGTATTTTTGGTTCAGAGCATTTGCCACGGTTTCCAATTGCTTCACAGGTGTTCAAATGCAACAGCTTGATGTGGCTGGCCAAGAATCCGCCGGTTGAAGAGTCTCCGTAGGAAACCAGATCCGGTACTTGGCATTCTAGAGTCAAATGGCCCATGCAGGAGCCACGGATAATTACTCAACAGGTCCATCGTCCACAAGGTGTACTTCCATATGTTTGTCTAACACCCCATCCGAATTCCCAAGACATGCAGCACACTGCCCGCCAGTTCTTTCCGGGATTGCATCTTGGCAGAACACAGGAGGTGCATCGAGGTGGATCGGCTCGGCGGGGTCCAGGGGGGCTGCTCTTGACTTCACCAAGCCGAAGCCCTGAAACACGTGCCGCTTAGACCACGCAAAAAGAGCATCCAAACACCACTGGTTAGCCCCCTGCTGCACACAGCCCAAGAAGTGCATCAATAGCAGGCCGGAAAAGTCGATTCTGGACGGTCCGACAAATACAGAACAAAGCTACACCTTGGTCGATTTGCAGTGTTTAATTATATAGACAAATGCATCACGTCCCCATTCCGCTCACGCTCACCTGCGTCCTTGACCGGAGTAGGTGCAACAAACTTGCTCAAGGAAAACCTCTTTGCCTCCAATCAAGCTATTTTTTCGGTCCAAGCCCAACATCACCCACCCATCATCGGTGTCCCGATGAGGAGTCAGGCTGTTGCGGTTCCATTCTCGCTCACGGCATTGTCTGCCCCTACCCATGCCATGCGCAATTTTGAGGAATTTACTGATCATCTTCGTGTTCTGGCTGGTTGTGGCCTGTGTGCCTCAGCTGCAAAAAGTCTGGCTGTTTGGTTGGTCAGATAAGCACAGCAAATTGCCTGACGTTGTGTTACACAAATCGCTTCACTGAGGGTTTTGTCCAGACACTTTGTGCAACCAAAACATCATACATCATGAAACATATTGAAACATCAATTTCAATCTTGATGCGATTTGCAAAGTCAAGCCGACAAATCTAGTTGCTGATGATCTACAAATGAGAGGTGTGACGCACTTGCACAAACCGATGCAACAAGACTGCTTGGATGTCCAAGATGTCTCCAAAACCGTTCGACCTGTTCACTTCCCCCTGTCACAGCAAAAACCACCACAGCTGGGGCCAATGACCAAAGCGACGTGGCGTGACTTGTGCCAAAGAACTTGCGACTTGGAGATGATGAGGTCTCGATTCCGGGCTCTGTCCTCTACTGGAATCTCTACATCAAACCGACCCATGAGAAGTACCTCCCAAGCACCGTGGTGGTGCCGGACGATTTGTTCCTCGGACATGAAGCTGGCTGGAAAGCGCTTTGCCCGGCGCAAAGCGCGGGAGAACGAGGTTCTTTTCTTTGCAGGTTCTGGAGTACTTCGAGATCCCTCACCGTTTTCTGAGCGGTTGACCTACTTGAGGAGTGAGAAGTGATGCACTCTCCAGGAAATAATTCCACACGACTTTCTATATATACCTTGATCCTTCGCGTAGGTGACATATTGTGACCGAAAGACTTGGAGAGTGGCACCTTTTTTGACTGAAATGGTCCCGACGGCACTCCACTCGGCACTTCCTTCGACTTGTGCCGCGACCTGCAAGTGGCAACAGGTGCGCTCCAAAAATGGAGCGCGGAAGAGGTGGAGTAAATGGGAACGCTGGCATGACACCACCCATTGGTACATCATCTTCCCGTTGACTCTTTTCACCCTTTTGATGCCTCTGAACACCGAGCCCAGAAATTTGGGAGAGAATTCACTGCCGAATTTGGGGAGAACTGACCTTTGTCGGGCCGGTGTCTGTGTGTTTCCTTATTTTTTGTTGTTGAGATACCCAGTGCTTTTCGCCACTCGAGGAGAGGAGACTTCAGATACGGGCTTTGTGACTGTGGCGAGGATGGAAGAAGCTGCGGCACCTGCCACTCCCGTGAAATGGGTAGTTTGGGTGGGTCTAGTGCAGCATGGATCTGGAGAGAACGGCGAACTGCCTGGACTTTCGTAGAATCAAAATAATGTAGCTTGAGGCTCTGTGACTCAGTGAGGAGAGAAGCTGAAGGGGTCTTATTGGGGCCAGTCCCAGCAGGTTTAATTCAAGCAGGTTCGAGCACGAACTAGAAGCCCATCCGTGGTTGGATGCCATGGAACACGCCTGGACCGCCTTGGCCCTCACGGAGTGTTCGAGGAAGATTGAGGGGGTCTGTGTAACAAGCTCCATAGACCGAGATCAGAGGAATGGCAAAGCAAAGAAACAGGAATCCCCAGGGAGCACAGTTCTAGATGGTTTGCAACAACTCCGGTCTCTCGCCACAGTTTGTGTGATTTTTGCCGTGCTCTATGTTCTGCGTAAGTTTCGTGAACATGTCAACTTGGATATATACTGTAATCATCCTTAGTCTTTCTCAGGTCGTCATAACTGAGTCATGAGTCATGACCTCTTCTTGTTTGGTGGCCTTGTTGGGTGTGCATGGCTTTCTTCAGCTGCTCTGTTTAGCTCGTGGGACAGTCTGAGGCCTGAGCTTCCTTGTGTGCCCTTGGTGCACCATGGGGGACTTGTGGTATCGCGCAGGCTACGCCCATGCCGTGTACAAGAGCCCACCGCCCATGCAGGAGCCGTTGACCGGAAAGCCAATGGAGGCCACCCATCACTGGTTTTGTAGATGTTTGTGGATCTATATACTAAACATCTCAGGTGAGGCACAAGCAAAGCCTCCATTTGTTGCCTATGCTAGCTGTCATTTCCCATGCAAATGAGTTGGATTGATCATGTGGAGCAAATGAGATGCTCGTCGCGGTGGAGAGTTTTAGCTCGCGTTCGGCTTCCGCAAAGATGTGTCATGTCTCCTACCTTCACTCAGCCTTGAGTAACAAAAAGACGCAGTCGTCTGGAGAAACACCAACGTGCAATTCCAACATGGATGCTTATTGACCCAAGTCTACAAGAGAACAGAAACAGGAAATTCCATTCCAGTCTGTGTCTTCAATCCTACACTGCAAGTTGGACTTCTAACTTCTAACAATTCGTCGAACCAACAGAAGGGGGTCCCAAGACCAAAATGGAGCCACCAAAATTGGACGGCGCCCACACGTCTCGGAACATCAAAGCTAAAATCTACATGATGCATTCCATGACGAACATCTCATATCGGGCCGACCGAACATTATGTACCGCCCTGCCTGGGCAAAGCGTGCGATCTGCAGGACTGCAATGGCCATCAGCAACTCAGCTTAAAATCTGATGATTTCACCGGATCTTTGAGATTCTTCAACACTCGCGGATCTTCAACGGGCTGTAGCAGAATCTGGTTCAAGCTTCACTGCTCCACTCTCAACAAGCTTCCTATAGGCGGTTCCGGTGGGCAAAGCTTCTCCGTCCACTCTGAAGTGGTTCGGTGGACCGTTTGTCATGGGATCCACCAAGACCCGTCAGCTCGAACCACCCGGAAGCGAGGCTCGAGGCTCGAGAGAGAGCTTCAGAGGTTTCGACCCTTGGGATGCCCCAAGGGGTTTCTCCAAGTTCTTGCTTCAGTGGTGTTTTTAACTTCTTTTGATGTACACCCAATGGGTTTTCTTGCCTAGAGGCCTAGAAGTGCTGGAACCAACTTGTCCACTTGTCCAGCAACAGTAGCTGAGCAAGTCCGAGGAAGTACTCCAATGATTTCTAAGACACGAGGATTGACCGCAATGATCATGGATGGACCAACCTGAAAGAACGTCGGACCTACCTGAAAGATCTCCAAGTAGTGGGCTGGGTAGTCCATCTTCATGGTTGTGGGAAAAATCATGGTCCAAGCCCACAAGGAAGCAGCCACTACACGGAAAATGGACGGCTATCAACTTGTGGAAGGGTTTTGCAGGGAGAAGGCGCTTTGCTATCCAAACACGGCTTTGCTTTTCGACCTTCTTTTTCCTCCTGCCCAACCTTCTCGCGAGTTGTTCTACCAACACGATGTGTGGGAATTTGGCGTAGCTAGTTGCCGAACTTGTGCGGTGTGCAGGTGATTTCCACCTCCCAAGGCAGTTCTGAGCGATCCGCCCTGGATCGCTCCCTGGATCGCCCGTTCGATTGAGGTTCTTTGTGGCCTGTGCTGGCTGTTGTTTGCTCGGACAAGTTGCTGATTGCTTTGCCCCCTGTGTCTTAGCAGCTTTGACTTCAGGCGCGGTGCATGGACGGATTTGACGCCGAGCAGCCACTGCCAGAGATGGTCATGGGTCGACAGAACAGTGGGGAACTTCTGGCCCAAGAGGTTTCAATATGTATGTATGTGTGTGTGTCTCTCTCTCTCTCTATATATTAATGATGGATAATATACACAGGACTTTTCGCTGACAGATTACTTTTTCTGATGGTTCCTGCTGAAGCCTTCCAGTCTTCCTGCTGACGTCGGCGGAGGGTGGACGTTGACCCGCTGCGTGTCGGGCTGTTTGTTTCAGGTTTCTCTCCGGCCCATCTTGCACCAACTCGTTGTGGTGGGGCTCAAAACCCACACGCTCCTCGTGGGATTGTCGTTACTCTCTCCACCTTTTTGGCACCAGGTCGGAGGCGCCACCGTTCGCCCGTGGGTTGTGACGGAGAAAAGAACACCGGAACGAAGCCGCCCCACCAGTCATCTTCGTGTTGGAGTCCACCCACCAGGCCTCGGCTGGTTCAATCCCGGACACAACGGAGGGATGGGAAGCGCCTCGGCATGGATCGGTCGCGATCGGTCACGGGGAGAGAGACCAATGGGCATCTGATGTATCACCAGCCAGGTGATGCGTCCAGCCGAGTGACTGAGTGAATGACTGAGAGCTGAAATCATTTTCCACCAGCGGTGTTATAGTCGATCCTGTTTTCATTGCTGTCATGCCAGCGTTGGTCTGCTCTTTCATGCCTTCTGATTCTGAGTAGCCGCAGCCTGGACCTTTTGGTTTCCTGGAGACCGAGAAAGGGATGTTGAGGTGATCTGATGCGACCTTCGAAAGTTCGGGAGGGTCATATCTATACCTGGGCCATTGAAGTATTGGAGTTTTCGATGGCCAAGGGAAGCATCGTTGGCTCTGCAAGGGGGGCATTTTTGGGGGGTTACCTGAACCACACCCTTAGGTGGTCTGGGCCCAGAACCCCACGTCACCCACCTGCCCGAACTTGGCGAACTCGTCCAAAGATTGACTGGATGCCCTTGCTGGAGTGTTTTTTTTGTTTCACCCCCTCTCTTGGTACACTGTCAGGTAACATGTTGAAGTGTGTTGAAGTTTGACCTGGGAACTTTTAAATGATTGCTCAATTCACATGGGGTTAAAAACATTCATCAATTTCTGAATTGAGGATTGTTGACGATGGAGTCCCCAAAGATTCCGTAAGAGTTCGGCTGGCCTCCCGAGGCTCCTCCGCCGACCTCTTCCAACATCGGGCAGAACGCTCTTTTTTGACAGCGACATTCAAGTGGTGTTCGTGAGAGTATCTCCTCAAGGACCACAAAAGAAGCTACTAGGTGAAGGCCATCGCTACTAGTAACAAGAAGCTACTAGCAGTACTGCCTCACATCAGCGGATCTCAGGAAACTCCCGGTACCGACGACCCCAACTACCCGCTACCCAAGGCACTACCCCCGCGGGTACCGGTGACAAACCGCTCTCCCACGGAGTCCATTGACTCGCGCTCAGCCGTCTGAGGTGTGATCCCTTTCAGGACCCGCTTTGGCATTCCGACGAGTTCCGAGACCTTCTGCTCCGATTGCTGCACCTGGTGTTGGTGTTTCTCATGCCAAGCCACCAGGCAGGGAGGGCAGTTGGAGGACTTCTATGACGAACGGCGTTTTTTCAAGTGCGAACGTGTGCATGTGGAGTGCTGTAAGGGTGCGCTGGCTGTTGCCTTTTGTCATCTCGCCCCCCAGACATTGGAGAGACGAAGAGAAATCCTCCCCACAACTCATGGGCTACATGGTGTTGGTTGACTACTGTCCAAGAGAGCCATGTTCCATCGTCACTTCTGAAATGATTTTGAGATGTTTGGACACATGACGTCTGTGAAAGATGGAACCGCACCCATGACCTAAAGTAAGGGACAAACCTTTCCTTGGTGTGGCTTAAAGAAGACCTAAGGACCTGGTGTTGATTTTTCTATGTTCATCAACAGCTTCGGGGTATAGCAGGTCTGTGCAGCGCTTGGGGTGTCCCGTTCTTCGCGTCGCGCACCGGGCAGGGAGTACCGGCAGATCAATGCCCTACTGGAGCGACCAATGCAAACGTATGATCCTACCGGCCAGACACTTGGCAGAGATCCGGAGAACACGACGGACGCCGAGCCGTGGCTCTGACAAGGCGCCACTCAACGAAGCCACTCAAGCCGAGCATCTCCACCGTTTGTCCAACGGAGAGCACGTTCGTCCCAAAAGCACCGGTCCTGGACGGTCCCGTCCGTTCCGTTCCGAGGTGGCGAGCAGGGTTGGGGTGGGAAAAGCATCCAGGAAATCGATGTCAGTGGGATGAGATTGGATGTTTGGTTTCTTTTTGTGATTCACCCAACGAGATTGGAGGCAGGCTGGAGTAGGTTGGGCTAGAGATCTCGGAGGCAGGTAGTTTTTTCCGACTGTGGATTTGGCAGTGAAATTTCTGATTCTTCCAGATTCTCGCGAGGTTGACCTTTTAGCGCCACCAGCCTTCCTTTGTCATTTCTCAGCACTTTTAAATAAGACCGCACCATGCCGCAGCGTGCACTCACGCGCTTTCGCCACTTTTCTGCTCCCACTGAGGAATGTGGTGGTGGGGCAGGCGGTGATGGTTCAACATCCCAACATCAGCGTAGCCCAAGGGAAGGTGGTTGAGTCACATCCGCCGACGACCTCAGTGCCCCACCAGATTGATCAAAGCAATGCGCCCACGCAAGAGGTGATCGCGGCATAGGTAGGTTTGCGCTGCTGGCCTGGTGCTGGGGAGCATCACAGTTGAAGCTCCTTCGTTGGGAGGGGTTTCTTGGCAAAAGTCTTGGCCAACTGCATTTAAGCTTTGGACTAGAAAGATCCAATATCATCCAATATCCCTTTTTGGATGAGGCACATGTCGCTTTTATTCCGGCAGTTGAGTTGCTAGAAAGGTAGTAGGTGTACTTTAGCAGTAGAAGGTGTCCTAGCCTCGCTTTTTCTCGCCTCGTGGAGCCTCGCGCACAGGCTCGCGCTTCCGGCTGGATTGTGTACAACCCCTTGGGCCGGGGATTTTCCTCCAACCGGAAGTGATGATTCTGGCACGAGCTTGTGGTGCATGACCTGCAGTTCCTTTGCCCCAGCGAAGGTTGTGGGCTAGTCTATAGTCCACTTGTTCACCTGCAAGCAGTTTTCCGAGTCCCAGATTTGGGAAGGAAGGAGTCCACTCAATTTCGGTTTCCGAAGTTTCTTGGATGAACAGCACCAAGCCTTCGGGGATGAGAAGGGCCCAGACTTGGATCAGTGAGTTTGGACTTCTTCCCATTCGGTCGCTCCCGAACGGGAGGTTCCAGGGCTTTTGGGCCCTGCGGTCCAATGCGACCGCCATCGATCTAACGAGAGGGTGGATCTGTACGTCAAAAAGCTGGGATTTCGTTCGATGCCCTTGTACTAGTGGTTGGTTGAGTAGTAGAGGAGATGTTTTTGGGATCATGTCCAACCAATAGGTAAATGGTACCTGGCACCTGGCACTGCTATTCTTCCCTTCAGCCAAGCACTTGTGGATGTCAGCGTTATGGCCGTGCCGGATCGCCACAGATCAGGCCCTCAGTGTGATCGCGATGCGGATCTACCAAGCCATGCCTCAGCAGAGATCTCAGCATCGGCCCAATCATTCGTGGCGCCGGAGTCGACCAGTGGTTGAGAGCATCCGTCTCCTGCTTCCTTTGGCATTTGACACAGGATGCTTTGGCTCTTTCTTTGCGACGCAGAGATGTCAAGTGAAGCCTTTTTTGGAAGCAACAAGCGAACAAGCATCAGCGGCATTTCGTCAATTTGCTTGCTTGGGTCATGCATGGTCATCCGACAACTCATCATACCTCCTGCCTCCTGCCTTTGACCAAGGTGTCCAGTGACTCGTTCTCCATGTACTCCGTGTTTGCTTTGAACCGGACATGCATTGATACACCGTTCAGACACGATACAATTAACTCAACCATTTGAACCCACCAACCCAGCATCCACCCAAATGACTCGCAAGAACCCCACCGAACCGACTCGCGCCGCGTTTTCGGGCGCCAAGTGCGTCCGACAATGCAGCGATCTGGGACGTCGATCTGCGAACGGTCTGAGGTGTGTCGCGCTGGTGCTTTGCCCCTGCTGTTCCCTTCGCAGTTTAGATATCAAACGTGCAGAGCGCCTGTGCTTGCCAGAGAGCTTGGTGGCCCAAGGCCGGGACGACAGAGATAACAGGTTTGTTTGCTTGTAGAAAGTGTGTATAGTAGCGTGATGACAACAATGTTTTTGAACATGGCCACCGACGATGAACATCTACGACATCCAGAAGACTAACAAGGCAACCACAGAGAAACGAACTGGTGTTGGTCATTCTCCTTCGACATGTTTTTTTTGTACGTGAGATCGGTGGATGATCAACGAACAGAACAAAATGCAGGAGAACAGATGACAAGAGGAATTCTGCGGAACTGCAGATTTGGCTTGACCCCCCCCCCCAAATAGCTTGCTAGTTTGCGTGTTCCGAAGCAGGTCCGCTTTGCTGGAACAGTGGCAGGTGCGGTGAACAGCTACGACCAATGGGTGTCCGCTTTGCTGGAGCTTCTACCTGAGGCACCCGAATGGTGAAATGGACGTGGACCAGTTGTTGACTTCGTTGCGTTAAAGACAGTGGGAAGCAGGTTCTAGGGGTTGAGCTACTCCGACCAGTTTTAACCGGCTCCCACAGACATATCACACCAGATTGTCCTGGGCCCTTGGCCAAATTTCTGCGATGGTGTGAAGGAGCAGTGTGGTCAAAACCGTTCACACACGATGTACGGGCAACCGGCAGGTGTCAACACGTTCATCTCGTTATAGCTTGCTTGCAATTGTTTGTTTAGTTATTTTTTTCCGAGTGTGATTCATGATGCTTTTGGGTTGCGGTTGCTGTTGTTTCAGAGCACATTCTGGAAAAACCTGTTTGCAGGCAACTTGCTACCGTCATCCGGAGATGCTGACTCCATGCAATGCTCTGATTTCGGCGGAGAAAAAGAACAGACTGAACTGGGCTGAACTGACATGGAATCTGAAAAGAGTCCTGGGGCCCCTTATGAGAAGTTTCTTCACAATAAGCATAGGTTCCAACTTGGTCTATACCATGAGACCCCCCAAAATCCTTGGGATTCAGCTCATTGCTGAACCTTTGCTGACCCCTTGGCACGCTTGGATCCATGTTTTTCCCAGTGGTTTGCGAAACAGCCGCGGACATTCCCTATGTCCGGGCAAACCGGGGAGCCAATCAGCGGAGTCTCTCAGCCCTGCTGATTGGCTTGAGAGTTCGCCGGGTCTACGAGCTCTACTTGACCATTGGTTTCAAGCCGTGAGCTTCTTGCCGCTTGCGGCTCGTGTGGTTCGTTACCACTGTTATTTGCTTGACCTGCAACAGCCTGCACCTGCTAGCTTTACAGATATGCAGAGTTCCAACTTGTTTAGTCTGAAGAATGTTTCCCAATCGTTGTAACCACTGCAAGCAGACATTACATTGATACACGAGGTCTCTGATGCCAGGAGACTCTCAGAAATCGAATCCATTGGCCAATCCCCCACATTTCGAACAAACCCCCGGCATACTGAGCGTGAAACATATGCAAACGCTGTACAAACACCAGGCTACCTTACAAGCTGTGCAACCACTACCTGGCAATCCTCTAACTAATTTAAAGCATGTTATACATATTGCTCGAGCATGTTCAATGCTGACTCCTTTTCCGGACCGTCTTGAGGTTCCAGCATTCTCTTGCCAAGACCTGCAAGCTCTTCATGCTGAGCAGAAGATCGAGGTTGGATAATGGTTGTCAAAACTGTCTAAGACTGTTGAGCTTTCTGTCTTTCTGTGACCGGTATTTGCGAAACAACAACAGCAGCAGCAACAACAGCAACAACAGCAGCAACAGCAGCAACAACGACGTCGACGACGGGGACGATGACGGCGACAGCCACGACAGCAACGCCAGCAACGACAACTACAACGACAACTACAACGACAACTACAACGGTGACAACAACGACAACTACAGCGATACGTAGAACGGCGACGACAACAACATTGGAAATGCCACTGTTAGGAAACTCGCTGTTTATACCGTTGCCGCGTTCATCTCACAGAAGCACTGATGAACTGAAGAACGGATAGGGGCGAGCTACGATGTTTTGTCGTGTCGCTGCCACAGCACGACTCTATGGGATCGCAGATTCTCAAAGACTTCACTTGAACCGTAGTCACCTTCTTTTAACAAAACATCGGGGCCACCTGAGTTGCTCTTCACTGCCTCGTCCGTTTGGTCTTTCAAGGAAGCATGGCTCGTTCGATTTCGATACGTCCGTCGACCCGTCCGCTTCTGATTCTCCAATTCTCCACTCGCTTTTCAGACAGGCAAACACCCCGACCACCTTCCAAAAGAACTGTTTTTCTGCGACCAACAACTGGGTTTCTCAGAGACACATCCACATAATATGGATGATTGCAAGTAAATTACTGTACAGGGTGTGCACGCGATAAATGTGTGTTCTCAACATGAGAATCTGGGATTTCCACAGCAAAAATGGGTGGCGTCTTGTATGCGACAACACGATTTTTCAGAAAGAGGCCTGGTTGCTCCTGGAACAAGACGATCTTCCTCTTAAATCACCCATTGCGGGAGGTGATTTGGTCCCTGGCGCAACTCCATGCGCGAGGCAAGAAGAAACGACACTGAACGGCGCAGTGAATCACCGTCGAATCCCCACATGTTTGGGAGGCAAAGAGACAATGGGGAACTCCTTGTGTGTTGTTCTCGAAGTCTCATGAAGCCTTGAGTTGCTGTCAGATGATCCAAATTCCTTGAAGGACTGTTTGGCTGTTTTCCACGCCCAAACCTTGGTTCAGGATAGCCAAACAGGGTTTGGACACTCCAACGCCCTCGGGAGGAGGGATAAACAGTGGCAACTCAGTTTGACAGGTTCGATGACTGCGGGCGTTTCAGAGATGCGAAGTGAAGTTTCGCGAAGAAAACATGTCAGGTGCAGCGCAGGAGTTCCGAGAGACTTGCATGCCCGAGCCTTGAGGTTGTTTTCATGACCGTCGATCCGATTCTAGACCGGTCATGTATATGTATCATTATGTATCTTGTTTTTAAGATCAACAAAAAGCTGGTCTGAACATCAGTGGGCTCGAAGCAGCCGTCTTTGGGGCCGTGATCTCGCTCCGTATCGGAGAACCGCCAAGGCAGGATGCTTGGGAGACCACGAAGCTCCAGAGGCCTGGGATCCCAGACAGAGACAGACGCCTCGGACGTGTCCGGGAACTGGGGGAGCTGAGGAGGGATAGGCCAAAATACATTCTGGTGATGGACGTAGGGGAATGAACATTAATGAACATGCCGTGTTGATCAGTGTCACACTCCTTGCACCATTCGGACCTATTCGGACGACGGGAGGCTGAAGCGGGATTGGTCCTAGCCGCGCGTTGTGGAGGGATGCTCGAGGAGCGCAGCGTTGCTGTTAGAGGTTCTTGTGTCAAAACATGAGGCCGGGCCTTGCAGTTCGAGTCAACTCAAGTTCTATCCACTTTGTACACAGATACAGTATGCACAGCACTTTGAGTCCGAATGGAGATTAAACAGGATGAAACTAGTGACTATAAACTATATTTCAACCCTCCTTCGTCCACGCAACCCGTCTCTGGCATGGTCATTCTTTGAGGTTAGCGCCCGAAGACTTGACGCGCGGGGTGGCTGAGGGAGGTCATGGATATGGAGGGTTCTTTGAGGTTTGAGGCCATCGCTAGGTTGGAGGCCATTGCTACTATTATTGGAGGGTTCTTTTATCTGGTGCTGATGCCCCTGAAAGACCGACTCCAGATCAGTGGAGTGAACGGCAGCGGAACGATCAGTGGAGTGCCTTCACCCGGTGAGGCTTGGCGAGCTCCTTCGCGCGTTTGGATCTACCAGATCGAGGGTCGAACATGGCGAAGGCGAGGTGACATGGTCAATGGACACGGTCATATGAATGGGGTTTTCAGGCACCAACGAAACCCATAAAATTGGTTCCTGTAAGCGCAAGATGTTCCTAGTGTCGTTAGGCAGTCTTCACTTCTCTAAGTGGCCTTTCATCCATCAGTACCTGGTTGCTTTGAGATTCTTCAATCTTTTTTGGGTCCAACCTAGTAGCAATGGCCTCCAACAGAGTAGCAATGGCCTCCAACCTAGTAGGAATGGCCTCCAACCTAGTAGGAATGGCCTCCAACCTAGTAGCCATGGCCTCCAACCTAATAGCGATGGCCTCCAACCTAATAGCGATGGCCTCCAACCTAGTAGCGATGGCCTCCAACCTTGTAGCAATGGCCTCCAACCTAATAGCAATGGCCTCCAGCCTAGAAGCGATGGCCTCCAACCTAATAGCGATGGCCTCCAAGCTAGTAGCAG
>CAXAMN010026606.1:72277-100624 GCA_963970005.1 Durusdinium trenchii
AACCTAGTAGCAATGGCCTCCAACCTAGTAGCAATGGCCTCCAACCTTGTAGCAATGGCCTCCAACCTAGTAGCAATGGCCTCCAGCCTAGTAGCGATGGCCTCCAAGCTAGTAGCAGTGGCCTCCAACCTAGTAGCCATGGCCTCCAACCTAGTAGCAAAATGGCCTCCAACCTAATAGCGATGGCCTCCAACCTAATAGCAATGGCCTCCAACCTAGTATAGCGATGGCCTCCAACCTAGTAGCAATGGCCCCCAACCTATATAATAGCGATGGCCTCCAACCTAATAGCGATGGCCTCCAACCTAGTAGCAATGGCCTCCAACCTAGTAGCAATGGCCTCAAACCTAATAGCGATGGCCTCCAACCAAGTAGCGTTGGCCTCCAACCTAATAGCGATGGCCTCCACTTTTTTTGTGCTGTCCTGAAAGAAGCACAAGAATCCTCCCAACTCTCATGCTGAAAGGCCTTGGCCTCATCTGCACTGCCCACGGTCGAGGCGCCTCTCGGATAGAAAGGAGGCCACAGACAGACGGCCCCAGAAGACCTCCCCGAAGTTATCCACTCTCTCAGGAAGACGGCTGCCCCATAGAGTCTTGTGCTTCTTCTGTTTTGGTTGGCTGAAAATACAGACATGAAGTCGTTGTGAGCACCTTTTTGGCGCCAGCTCCGGTCTCCACAGCCGAGCTCTTTTGGGACTCGTTTGGCTCAAAATGAACCTCTTATTGATGCGCCGAATCAGCTCGTGTTTTGATACCTGCCGCTTCTGCCGTTTCGACGCCTAGCCACGACTTGAGGTTTGATCCTCCCGACTTAACTCGCTTAGCCAACGCGCTTTGCAGGACATGCTGTGCTGTTGGGCTGTTGGGTGGGTGAGGCATAGATGACCGGTTTTGGGTCCGCTAGCTGCTATAGCTCACTCGATCATGAAGCTAAGGTGAAACACTCAAATTTGGACTTGGGCGATTGGAAACAGGTGGACACCATGGTTACCTTGGGGAAAGATGCCGAGTGACATCGCTGCAGGGTGAAAGAGAGGTGATTGCGTGTGTAACTCGTCCATTGGGCCGATCCGTTTGATTAACACTATTGGGAGTTCGAAGCAATGTCGACCATCCCAATCAGATTTTTCATTACTAGGGCGAACGGGCGGTTCGAATCGGGAACCATGCTGTTGCTGAACGGCCTGGAGGCGCGGGTCTAAACTGTCATGCGTTTGGTACGGTAAAGATCTGGATGATGTTGGCCTTGGGATCTGGAAGTGATCCATGCGGCCGATGTGATTTCGAATGCGAAAGGATGGGACATTTTGAAGGAGCCTGGCAACTTTATGCAAGGAGACCCAGTTGAACGCCTCAGCCGCTAGTGCTGAAATCTAATGGTTCAGTGCTCGCGAGACCTCGTGAGACCTCACCGCGTCATTAGATGTCACCATTGGAACAGGTCACGCTTTGCTTTTGCTGAGAAAAGGCCTTTGATGCCAGGAGCTTCACTGAACGGCATTCTTTGCCGAACCGCCTGTTTGGGCGGTTTGGGTGAATTGATGGCAGATATCACTGCTGCCCTTCTGTAGAACTTTAACTTTCCTCAGCATTCTTAATATTCAAATGTCCAATACCAGTTTTAGTAAGATCCACTTCCGCCACTTAGGCTTCGAATAATCGTTGTCTTCCAGTGCCACTCCCAGTGTTCCCGGATTTTCTCCATGGATTTTCTCATCTTTTCGGATTTCATGGTTCTTCGTGGTTCCCCGGTGTCCACGTGGGACCTCCAAGCGTTTGGACGCACGCACGGCTCGATCCACCGGACCCATCCGTCCGATCCAGGCTCGAGTGCAACGCATGGCTCCCGGTGCCGGGCTTCAGGATCTTCGAGGGGTCGGTGCTCCCGGAGACCGGTTGTGGCCACCGGAGACCGGTTGCGAGGCGGTGATTGGGATAGGAAGGGGATGAATGAGTATAGTATAGTATTTAGTATATAGTATAGTGTGGGATGGTGGGATAGTATGGGATGAAGTTGGATGACACATCGAGGATGGGAGGCGCAATTCTGTTTGCATGCGAGCTCACAGGGCTCTCCAGACAACCAGCAACTGCGTGTCAACGCGTTCCGAGGCACCCAGTGAGTTCGACACGAAATCCTTTGAGATCCTTTGAGCAGGTTACTCACTCCATTTCGCATCACCGGTCATGATCGCAACACCCAAGACTTACATAGCAGGTCGTCCTGAAGAGGACAGGTGATACTCATGCCCATCGCATCCGTAAAATCCGATGTCCCAAGTGCCTTGAACCTGTTCTCGCCACTCGAGCTGATGCCGCCTCTATCGGCTGTTTGGACACCAGTTTTCGCCATGGGCACGTTGTGAAGAACAATTACGCCATGCATCAAAGAGCCACAAAGATCATGAAGGCGACTTGAGACTGCAGACATTTTGAGCTGCGAACGTATTAAGAGAGCTGGAACATCCGCCGTTGAGTCAAGCCATCCGATTTCTCCGCTTCCCTTGTTGAACAAGCTCTTCTCATCAGAGCCGGGAACCAGTCATTGCTGTTTTAGAAGGGCGCAACCTCAAACAATATTAAGATCGACCAGACCAGAATCAGCTCAAAAAAGCAACCTGCCCGCGTGGCTGCTAGCGGCATGGCCTCGCGCACGTGTAGTGCCCTGTGGCTTTTGGTACTTCTAGCATGGAGGCGGCTTGTTCAATTTAACCGCTTGTTAGGTTGAATACAAAGACCAGATTGCTTGCCACTGCTATTTGAAGATCTGGGAGATGTACTTGTACTTGGTAAAGTATTGGATGTGATATGGAAGAGGCAGTGGCTCCTCAAGATTCTGAAGGAAAGCGAGTCATTCAAATCATTGGACAGGGATGTGCAACTGTTGACAGTTGGTACTGTAGCGCTTTCGATGCTTCGATGCTTCCTCATAGACTTCTATTCGCATGCATCAAGTACATACCCACACAATCACATGCATGCTGCATACCCTACTTCAATACAACAGGACCTTCAATGCACAATTGCTCGTGACCTGTGGATAGCCAGACCGCTTTCGATGTCTCTCCAAGGCCTGTCTTCCTTTCGCCGCGAGACACATGGTTGAAGCTTTGGGGGACAGGCCGTGGCGCGCCGTGGCATCGGATGGCCGACAGGATGCACTCTTCAACAGTAAGGGATTGGGTACCATAGCGTTCGACCCCCGTTCGATCTGGAGGACGGAACTCTTCCGGTGACGGATTTGGTGAAAAACACGCAGTGACCGATTCGAGCACTTTGGGATACACGGATAAGTGGTGATAAGATGTGATAAGAATCCTTCAAACTTCCTGCCTCTTATGCCAAGAAGAGAAGAACTGAAGAGGCGACTGTGCTGACTGTGCTGTTTTGTTTTGTTTTCTTCCATCAGGATCTCTCCCAGCGTTTTTGCGTGGGAAAGCCGAAAATGCTGGTTTTACAGTGGGAAAGCTTCCCTCAACAAACGATGGAGTTCCTTGAGGCCAAAGATTCCGCTAGGCAGCTGGTGGCGAGCCCATTGTTGGTGCAAAAACACGGAAGGAGTCAGGCAAAAAAGATCAATCAAGCCAACAGGCTTTCGTTGGGGTAATTTCGATCAATCGCTCGCAGGAAGTCAAACCGTCTTTGTTTGTCAACTTCTTGAGAAAAGTTTGACTCTCGCCACTCATCACAAGCTTGCGACGCTGTGCCTTAGCGTCCGAAATGCACAGCACATGCGTCAAAAACGTAATATGACCTAGAAAAAGGTGTGAATCCGAATCGAGAGTCCTTTCTCCTGGGACACGTCACTTTTGGGACTCGTCCTGTCGGTTGGAACTTCCTCCCTGATTCCTCGGGACGTTCGACGTGACGAGTCAGGCTGCCAGATGAGGATGTCTGGTCGTGTCGAGGGGTTTGAGACGTTTTTGGGAGACTTTTGGATATTTTAAAGGCCATCAAAGGACGATGGGCCAGGATGGATCGGACATGGTGATTGATGAATTCACGATCTATTTTCGGGCTCAGGATGTTGGTCAAGTTGGGCATGTGACTGTGACCTCGGCGGTGGATCTGTGATCAGAGGTCAGTTTCACACCTGTCAGCCTTCCAAGCTCTCACAGAGCCTGGTTGGGTCTCCAAGGCTGACATCAGAGGCCGATGCCGCCAAAGCAAAGCAATTTCTGCGCGAGCAATGAGCAATGATGATTTGAAGGCACTTAGGTTGGAGTTGGCTGGGGAGGATGGCAAGGATCAGTTGGCAAAAGACCTTGAGGGAAAGGTTCTTAAACGGCCACCGTAGAGAGGTAAAGCTGCACCTTGCAGACCTTGCAGACCTTGCGAGATTGATGGTTTTAAGAAAGTGGGTTTGGAGGTTGCCGAGTTCCGTCTAGAGTTTCGATTTATGGAGTTTATGGTTTGCATGGTTTTGTCAGGCAGATTGAGGTCCAATCTGCTGTCTGCCCCATGATATCCCATGCTTATGGGCGAGCCACTGCAAGGACATTCTGAACATCCAGTAGCCAGATGTGACGCCATAGCCAGATGTGAACAGCCAGTGAAACCGCCACATTCTGACCACGCTGGATGCGACCAGCTGCATGCTTTTCTCACCAAGGTGCTCCAATCGCGCATCGAGGAGATCAAGCAACGGCCGACGCTGCCAATCATCATGGTGGATTCCATGTGGCTCGTTGAATCTCTCGCAGCAATCGGACATATGACTATCCCGCGAACTAACCTGGGTGTTGGTTTCAGATATTTCCTCACCTGCCAGGTGCGGGTTGTTAGACTTTCTCCTCCTGCTCCTCCTTGTTCTTCTCGTCCTCTGCGTCGACCTCAACCGCGAGTAGTGTTCCCCGCCGGACCTCAACTGCGAGGGTCGCGTGGCAGTGTGCCCCGCCGGACCTCAACTGCGAGGGTCACGTGGCAGTGTGCCCCTCCGGACCTCAACTGCGAGGGTCGCGTGGCAGTGTGCCCCGCCGGACCTCAACTGCGAGGGTCGCGTGGCAGTGTGCCCCGCCGGACCTCAACTGCGAGGGTCGCGTGGCAGTGCTCCCCGCCGGACCTCAACCGCGAGCTTAGGCGGGCAGTGTTCCCTGCCGGACCTCAACCGCGAGTTTTGGCTGGCAATGTTCCCCACCGGACCTCAACCAGCACACAACCACAATTACAACCACACCACAATCACAAGCACGCAATCACAACTACAAAACTCACGACCATGGCAACATGCTCCTCACCATGGCATGAAGACAAATGATTGAAATGTCAGGGTGGGGAGCACTCGAAGTACTAGTAGGGTACTGTAATTCTATTTACAACCTTTACTTGATTGATGACTGATCCCACTGCCGTCGAATATTTTTTCGAGTGAGTTGAAGCCACCAACCAGTAACATGGAAGTGAACCCAAGTTGATTGTAGAGGAAAATGGTTGTCCAGAGGGCCATCCACTTCCGTGTTAGTTTGAGCGAGTGTATCGTCACGAACCCGAAGATTGAGATGGCCTCACCAACTTGCTCAACTAGTTTGGGAGGATGCGACTTGGGAAGGGCAGCAAGCAGATGTGAGGATGTGTGTTGCGAGATTCTTCTACTAGCCCATGGGATGGGGACAATTCGAACAAAAACCCAATGGTTGCAGGGTTGCACACACACACATATATAATATATATTCTCACCTCATCGATGACGGTGTGGACTGGCAAGAATCTGGTGAAGTTGATGCACACGTGGACTAGACAGGGTGTCTAGCAACTTGGATTTGAGCGCGATTTGAAGACATGTCTGATTCAATCTCCCGTAGTGAAGGGTTCATAAAGTTGTTGAACCCCACAAGCACATCTACTGTAGAATACTTACATCTGTATCATCCACTCGTCATCCTCATCCTAGATCTCTTTAGAGTTTAGCGCAGCTGTACAAAACAATAAAAACCATAAAGACCCTAAAAAGGCCCTAAAGTAAACATTAGCCTAGCAATGCGGAAATTATACTGACTCCTTTACAACTCTAAACATTTCCTTCCAGGTGGGTCTATGTGCAAATCCCAAACCATTGGACCTCCTCTCCTCCGCCGACGAAGAATGAGCAATTGCCCTAGGTCCAGTTTCGGGCCACACACAAATACGGTTCATGTTTACCCCTAGATGGTTGTGTATTAAAATGGGACGAAGGGAAAGAGACCAAAAACCGTTGGTTGGGTGTCTCCATATTAGAATGCAAAGCCACATATGTTTGCCAGGGTTTGTTGTCCAAAACCCAATGCAATCCTAATCAACCCTATGTTTAGTGAAACTGCTGAGTTGGAAGATCCTTCGGTCTTGTCTCAAAGTCGGATCTCCAGCAAGGACACTTCACCAACCTGTGGGCGCGTGGTCTCATTCGCTTCGACACGTTCGCAAAAAACAGTGAACACGTTCGCAAAAAGCAGTCAACCCAGATGGAGAAGCAAGCCCCTCCAGAAGCGAAGGTTATTCAGTATCCTTCTAGGAAAAGGGAGCTTCGACTAAACCCACTGGTGGGGCATTTTCATAATTTATAGATGCATTGATGTGTTTTAATCCGATGTGTTTCGATGTTTTTTTGAGGTGACCTGTCCCATGATACGTCTGCTGAACCAACGCCCACACCCAGGCTCCCGGACACCGCAGCCACCGCCACTCCCAGGCTCCCAGGGCAACGCTTAGTCTTCCGCGCCAACAATGAGGAGCTGGCAGACCTGGCAGAGGAGGGCCTTGTTGGCGTCCTAGGCGCCGCTGAATTGTCCGTTTTCCGGTCGTCGTTCGGTGCGTGCGGGCACTGTGATCGGGGATTTTAGATGTTTTAAGCACTTTGCATTGGGTTGTTGCTGTGTAGATACTGGAACCGGGTCTTTTCGTGAATTCTCAAAGTAGAGCGTCCTCTTCCAGGCGGCCGTCCGAGATGTCAGCTGCTAGAGGGAACTCGGGGAGCGAGGGGAAGGAAGGATAGGTGGATACCAGAAGTATGGAGTGATCCGGATGAGGTCGAGCATGCCAGGATTCGGTTTGCACCAGGTGGAAGTTCTCCTTGACTCCTTGCAGGCCAACCATCTAGGAGGCCTACCCCAGCAGTGGTGGGCGTCACTGCAAAGCTCACGTCTCGTGGCCTTTACGAGTGGGCGACTGGGCGGCAAGCATTGGGAACTGAACGAAGGTCTTGGTGCTGAGGTCTTTCGCAGCAATACATTCAGTTTTGATGTGTTTCCTGGCCGTTAATCTCTGTGATCAGGTAGAATCAGGGTAGAACTCAGTACAATCTTACAGTACAAGCTGGAAGAAGAAGGACAAGCTCGAATAAGAACAATAATGAAGGGATCAGGACGGACATGGTCCCATCAATGCCAACCTTCGGATGACTCGAGTCGTCCCCACAAAACTGGGTGCTCCGCCGGCTCCGCCTTGCGTTTTCCGGCCCTGCGTTTGGATAACCCTCGCATCCGCACAAACAGAAGCCCCATTCCTCGAGAGGTGGCTGTTCTTGGCCTTCTTGTCTTATGCCCATATTTCCCAAATCTGTCGCACTAAGACTACAGGGCCAATGAGGGTCCCAGGGTTCAGGTCGCTCAACTCCTCAACGGATGGAAAGCACAAATCCCGACCATCCACAGGAGTTGAAGGCGGAGCGAGTCTTCCAGGTGATCAGCCAACCCGACGCTGGGCCGGCCTGGGCGGAGCTTGAGGTTTTGGGTTGCTGATTCTGTTCAAGGATCGGATTCAATTCTAGGACCTAGAATCTAAGTGCTCATGAACCCCCAGTTGCTCTTCAAGGTCTCGGATCGATTTGGGGACTTGATTTTGAGAAGAACTGGACGAAATCTTGGTGAAACTTTCATGGAATGCACGACAGAAAGTTGTGTGTTTTGCACATGTGTAGGAATTCAGCTGGGTGAGTGGGCGAAGCGTTTTCCTGGGGGTTTTCTGCCCTCCAGTTTGGGTTGCCCTCATACTCCCAGGAGGGTCCGTGAACCCCAGGTGTTGAACTTCTCCTGCTCATCTCTCGTCACGCGTGGCGGTCTTGAGCGAAGGAGCTGGAGGGCAAGATCACCAGAGCCAAGGTGTGGACGGTGGACACAGAGAAACCGGCGAGAATGGAAGGTCGAACGGTTCGGCCGAACCGAAGAAGACAGCCGAAGGTCGAACCGAGATCTCGTCTTCTCTTTTCGTGGTGAACAGTGGTGGCAGCAAATGGGAGAGACACCGGGGGGGAATGGTTGACTGGGCATTCAGCCAAATCTTTCGACGTGAGGTTTGGCTCTGTTGTTTGGCGGTCTGGAGAGGAGTTCCCTCGCTTGAGAGTCCATACACCTGGAACAGACCCTTTCACCCGGTCAGCTGGTTCAGATCTGCTTCGTGCTTTTCAATTGTTGCAACTACTATAGATAGATAATTAGTTAGATAGATAGATAGACAGACAGACAGACAGACAGATAGATAGATAGATACTACTACCGTGGGACAAGAGGTGTAGCGTTCAACCAAGGGACTTTGGACGTTTGCCCTCACTCATATCTGGCTTTGGCTCAAAATAGAGTGCCAATGATGCCAGCAAAACCATTCCTTGGCAGAAAGAAAAGTGCATAAGATCTCCGTGTTCTAACTCCAACTACTTGTGCCATCTCCAAGATGACTTAGATGATCTTCGAGTGCCCCCCCAAAAGCGATGTTTGATTCTCAGATCTCAGACCATCTCAGACCTAAACCGGTCGATGGCGTTACCGGAAAAGACCGGCTCTAAGACACTGCACGCAAAGGTGGAGTTCTTGGACGAGCCGGTTTCGGAGGAGCGGTTCCCGTCAATGAAACGTGCTGGTACCGATGATGGTTTCTCAAAGCAAAGCAGCTCTGAAACCGACTGCAAACAAGTCTTGATCGAAAAACATGTGTAATTATATTTGCAATATATATTACTATATAACATATTCTAACATCCTTTCAGCAGCGAATTCTTCGCGAAGATGCTTCTGAAGACGTCATTCACAGCACGTAGCCGACGTAGCTGTGAAGGTGTAGGCTTTGTGTCGACGGCCTTTTTGAGGCGAACACCGCGAAACATGGCGTGAAGTCGGTAGCAATTCTTCGATCGTCTGTTCTTTGGTGATGTTCTTTGCGAATGGGTCCGGAAAGAGCATGTGGTCGTGAGGATTTTGGAAGTGGATTGACAATTAGGTACTGTGCATCTCCAACTAGACCAGTCTCACTCACTAATTGCTACAGCGGAGGGTTTCCTGTAGTGTCGACGAAAAAATATATATACCATACCATGTCACTTTCATGAGAGACACGTGCTGGGTGGCCAGGATGATATTCAACTAGCTGAAGCCATTCCCGTGCTGGTGGACGAGTGGCAACAAGCACTGCTCGAGCACAAGGCGCCGGCGCCGAGAAAGACGGGCAGACGATTGGATGAGCAGACACTCTCAGAATTTTGGATTTTGGAAGCGATGGCAATATTGCTTTGGTTCCGTTTCTAGTCCTGAATTGCGCCAGATCCAGGAAACCAGATCCACCACGTTCCAGGCAAAAGATGAAAGAAAAAGCCGGCCTTGGCCTGTGCAGCATTGAGACATGTTTGCCGTCTGTTTCGAGGCCGAGAGATATGAAGGCCAGCTGAAGGACATCCTGAAGGAGACGACGAAGTCGGAGACGAGGTCAGTGAAATTCCCTTGTTGCCAAGCTGCTGCTTTTACCACCATTTTCCACCCTTTTGGATCGGCGCTTCCAGACACTTCGCAAAAGGTCTTTTTGGGTCCGGTTGTAAGGTCAGCAGTTGGGCACAGATTCTGTATCGAATAATGGTATCCATGAAATCTCGTATTACTATACGGATCTATACGGTTTGGAGGGTTACGGCTTAGGAGGTCAGGGTTGCTCTGAGCTTACTCGCACTCATGTAGGTTACGCAGGGGTAAACCCAGATTTCTTTATATATTTGCTTGACATGGCTGGCTCAAGCTCAAGAGCAACTGGTCATGTTTTCTGTTCAATGTGCAGCACTGACTCACTCATCGTTGCTTCTTGGATTTAGGGTCTCACGACAAGAGACAGATGGCTGGACTAAGTTGAAAACCAAGAGCCCCGCTAGGTGGGCAGGGTCTTCGGAGCACCTCCTATGAGGGTGAAACTTGACACGCGCTGGAAAAACGGTTGCCTTTTCTAGCTGTTCACTTCGACGACATCCCAAGCATCAACTAGGAAAAGAAACATAGTGTGATCAGTTGGTGTGATTCACCCAGTAATGAATTCTGAGGTTGATGTGACGACTCGGCTCCTGTCCGGCATTCTTTTTTGGAATCTCCATCTCCACTCACGTCTCGGATCCGAGTAGATTCTCACACGATGAGAGTTAGAGTTAGTTAGAAATGGATGTATACCAGGAGCACCTTCCTCCCTTCCACTCGATTCAATCCAGGACTTGGGTGAGATGCCTTCCACCATCGATGCAAACCGTTTAGCCTTCTGGGCAGCTGCCTTGGTGAATCCGTTGCCTGCACTGGGAGCCTCAGAGCAAAAGTGAAGCGGAGCGAATCGACCGCTCAGGGTGGGTCAGTCCTTGGGGCAGCTGCTTTCATCGAAAACCACCCATGGCAACACAATTTCAAGTCGTTCACCCAAATCGAGGACTTGAGGAGCTCGTATTATATAATGTATTTTTTCACGGATCTGCGAGGCATCCAGCTTTTGTAGCACTCCGAAACGAAACTCCCATGTGTGGGCACTGCGCGCCACTCCTTGACCAAGTCAGGGGGCTTGTGCATGCCTGTTGTGTGGATGACGGGGTGATGTAAACGGTGCTATCATGTGTTAACTATCGAACTGGGATTTTGTTCACTCAGAACTGGCACGGTTTTTTGGGCCAAAACAAAAACGCATCAAAAAAAACACATTCTTTTGAATGTCCATTCAAACCGGGAAACGGTGACCAAAACCACGCGGGTGTTCTGGAAAACAACCTGCAAATGGTTTGAGCAATGGAACATTGTAGCAGAGATGCAAGAGAAACATTGGACAGAATGTGCAGACCATACCAACGTCCATACCATGCCTATATGTTCCATTTGTCCATATACCAATGGACCATGGCTGCAGAGGTTTTGTCTCAGGTGTCGCCCTGGAGATCCGTCCGGCCGTGCTGGAGGCGCCAAGCGTGAAGGACCCGATGAATCGGAGCGTGGAGGCCGTGGAAATCCAATGGATGTGTCGTAATTTCTATGGGTCAAAACCTGGAACCCGATCAGTCCACTGGTCGGTAGGGAACGACGATTTGTTTGTGTAGGTCGTGCCTGGTCGGTATCCTGGTGCCATGACCCACAGCCAGATACTAATATGATCTAATATGATTTGCATATATATGTATAAGGTAAAAGGACAGTTGACTTACCGGAAACGGCAAGAAAATGTAACAACCCCCTTTTGTTGCGAGCAACGTGTTTGGGGAATCTGATTCCTACTCAAGCTATGCTAAGGTTTCAAGAATCCTCAACCCGTTTTGTTTCCACATATCCTTTAAAACAACTGATGCTTCTCAAAAAAAACCCAAACCAAGACAAGGATATAGAACAAAAACAGGCCTGAGACGTTTACTTATCGAAGAATTATCTCAAAAAAATGCAGAAATCAAAGCGGCAAATAAACAATAACAAAACAGCTGCATAAATAAAACTGCATCACATCTAGGAGGTTCTGCATTGGATTTTTTAATGGGGAGGGTCCCTTTTATGGGAACAATGAATTACTTGCTTCAGAGGCAGAAAAGCAGCACTTCAAGAATTCTTGCAATGACACGTGACCAAATGAAACGGTCATTTGGTATACCTCTTCAGGACTGGCTCAGATCCCAAGCTTTCGGCCATCGCGCTTGGGAGAAGCGGCTGGGAGGTCTTGGGAACAGGAAAGCACTGAACTGGCCGGCAAGGAGCGCATCCAGATTGTGCGGCAGGGCCTGCGCGGCAGCATCGAGCACATCAGCGGCCGCAAACGCCTGTTTTGAGACAAAGAAGGTGTGCTCCCGGAGGTTTGGGCCTGTTTTCACGATACGAATGCTTTTTCAACCAAAGGTGGTTAGAAGATGTTAGACGCAGAAAGGAATGGAGAGACTCTAGCCTTTTTAGTGTACTGGGTGTATCACATTCACCAAACCCAAACGAGCTTGTATGTTTTTTTCTCCCTTGCAAGGTCTCAAGCTGTGACACATACCACTTCAGTGTTTCAATAAAGGCTGGTGGTCTCCCCTGGGAGGCTGGTGGTGCCTGTGGGCCGGGCCTGGTGCGGTTTGAAGCATTCCTGTGATTTGTTGGGCGTCGCCACAGTGTGACACACTCAGCTTACGCCCTGGAAGGTTCCATATTGGACCTGAAAACGATGGGGTCATAGAGGAGAATCGTCTTCCAAAGGTTCATTTTCAGGTTCCATGTTAATCTTCCCGGTGTACACCTCATGCTGGATTCTGCACTCCGATGTTCCCACTCAGTTCAGCCATTAAGATAGAGAATATCTTTTCTTTACCAATCTTTACCATGTGTCCCGGAGCGCCTGCTACTCACATCATCTCCAACTCACATCTGTGACTCGCCCTTCATTTTGGGTTCTGTTCTTTGAAGGTGGTGAACCCCCAGATTGGCCATGGAGTGATTTGTAGGATTGTAGGGCCGCTGCGAAGGTGTGTGAATCCTAAGGTGGTTGATTTCGGATGTCCATCGACTGAAATGGGTCACACCGCCATGCCCTTCATAGGAGAAGGGATTTGCAGCTCCGAGGCCATGCTTTGGGTCAGTGAGATGCAGAAGAACCTGCCGAGGTGGCGCCAGTTGCGACCCCAATGAAGGTCTTTGCATGCAGGGGGTTGGAAGAACGGGTCTTCAATCCTTTTGGTCGACTGGGTGGGGTGAGTACTTTACTCCTGACTCCTTGAGGAGAGTCGAAGAGCGAATTTACACGAGCGTGGTTTGGGTCCAAAGTCTTTGACAAATCCGTGATGAACCTATATACCTAGGCAAACATGCCCCCGGTTTCGTGTTTTTTTTGAAGTCCCTGATGTTGTTTTGACCATTTTTGACCCGTCTCCGATCAACAAGCAGGGTGTCCGTCCCTTGGTTCCGGCCAGGGCGATCTCGGTTCTGTCGCATCTCACCATCTTCCCGCGCGTGGCAAGGAGCTGGGCAGCTGAGTGGGGGGTGTCCAACGACAATGTATGGTTACGCCTACGCCATTGAAAGCCATAATATAATGATATAGTATTACGTGGAGGAAGCTAGGATGCCTCTGTAGGCATTGGGGCGAGGGCCGGTTGGAGCATATATGTGCTAAATGTAGCTTCCCAATGCATTAGGGAAGCGATGAGACTTGTGCGGTGAACGAACATACTGGAGATGTGAGATTGAGAACATCAGGAAGAACCATGGTTTTCTGAGAGCCGCATTCTTTGAGCCACTGTCGCAGATAGTAATATATAAAAATCGGAACCTCCAGGGGGGGTTGGTTTAAACGACCAACCAGCAACACAGATCACCACTTTTCGGGGCTCGTTTCAACGTTTCACCCTTTGAGTTTCCCAACGGGGGAAGGGTCGGAGTGGCACTGCAGCGCAAAACCTGCGACTGGCAGCACTGCCTGAAACGGGCCACAAACAGATGTCATGCTGAGCCACTCAAACAATGACAGCTGCCACGCAAGGAAAGAGAACAACAAGAACCAGCAGTGCCAGCAGTCTAAGCTGAGGTGGTTCTCTAACTCATTTCTGGGCACTCTGAGCTCTTCCATGACATGGAACCGGGAGACAGCTGGGTCTTGTGCAAGAGGTGAGATCCTCCTTCTGCGCAGCAAGCTGGCTGGTATAGCGACCCTCTGGGTTTGGAACGCATGTCTGCGCTGCTGCCTGCGCTGTCTGCGCTGTTTCATGCTGCCACCGCTGTACTTTTTGGAGAGCGAATGTGCTGTACTCGACGCTACAACAACCGCAGCCACCGTGGACTTGGGTAAGTTCCTAGTAGCGAACATGGTTCTTAGTAGCGATGCCAGGGTCGTCCCGTTCGCTCCGATCGCTCCGTTCGTAGGCCAGGAGCCCCGTTCGTAGCGAATCTTCGGGCTGAGGCCCCACCTGGCGCGCCACTCTGGGCGTCTCCGCGGTCTTGCTGCTGTGGTGCGGGTCCTGCGCGAGCACCACGCAGTGGGGGAAGAGAGGGGGAGCCTCCCAGCATAGACGGCCCCATACATGGATTGTAAAGCCTCTTTACATGCAAAAATGGTTTGATTCATCCAAAGTCTACATTCAATGAGGATTGTTTTGATTCATTCAAATCAGTTGCTCGGACCTTTTGATTCATTCAAGTTGGTCAGACCTATAGGATCCAAGTTGGCCCCCTTTGGACCACGTCGCAGGATGGTCGAAGGGCGCCACGACGGTCTTTCATGCTTTTTGGGGAGACCGGCGACGAAAGGTCGGAAGTCTGACCGGAAGTCTGCATGAAATGCACCAAGTCTGCTCCAAGATTTTGACATGCCAGGTCACTATTCCACAGAAGATTTTTCAGACTAGGACTACTAGGGCGCTACTAGGGGCTCCTGGCCTTACTACTAGGAGCAAGGGCGCTACTAGGGGCTCCTGGCATCGCTACGGGTCCGGAGCGATCGGACGCAGCATATCGCTTCGCCCCAGAGGCGTCAGGGCAGCGTCTCGACCGCTCGTGCGGCACGCGGCATGCTGCAGGCGCACGGCGCGGCGTGGGCGGGCGCGCGCGGCGCGCACGAACTGGTCGTGCTTGGGGGGGCCCAGTGACCCTTGTCGCCCTTGTCTGCTGGTTCCAACCCTTTTCTGCAAATTGGGGAGGGGTTTCCCTCCCATACGAGCAACTACTGTTCCTGCAGACTCTGCCCTGCGGCGGCCTCCGGCTACACTGGGTTTGCGTGGTAATGGACTTTAGTTTGGACAGTGATGGTTTAGAAGGGGGGGTCTGGACACTGCATCGGGTCATCTGGGTGCATAAGTCCTGCTGACTAGAGGAGACCAGCGGAAAACTATAGCAAACAGAGCTGTGACAATCTGAGTTTTCTTTATATTCTCATAGTCATGGTCATGGCTTGAAACATGACGCCAGCTTTTACACCTCACAGTTGACATACTATTATAATATATACTGTAATCGCTCTCAAGTTCTGGCTCGGTGCAACTCCTGGAGTAATGTGGAACAAACAAAGCATTCTTTCGTCCCACAACTCCAAGACGCCAGATAACAGTTGGGGCTGATCATAGTTCTTAAGTTGGGGCTGATCGATACGAGAATACCAAGTCCTCTTGAACCGCCGCGGCCATGAACATCCATGAGCCATGGACTTGGACCTGCTTGGGGGCACTCCCATCAGTGCCAGGGTCACCTCTCGTTCCAGTGCCGTGCCAGGCCACCACTGGAAAGCACCGAAAGGTCGGGTGCCCAGGTCAGCTCCGCCGGAGCTGAGCCGTCCGGTGGAGAAAACACACCGAGCATCAACTCCTTGGAGCGAAACACAGGGGTGATCTTCCCCATGAAACCCAGCTGAACCTACTGAGACGTGACGGAGACTTCTCCTGGTCACCAGGGTGGTCCACTGGGCTGAAGACATGGGCTGAGCGGGAGAGTCTGACCATGTTTCCCCGACGCAACGGATAGCAGCACACCATGCAGCATGTTAGAGAGTCAACATGTTCTGAAGAATTGAATGCGCATTCCAGATATCGCGCTGCTTTGCCAGCAAATGAGCAGGAAGCTTTGCGCGACCCAGGATTTGGGGACATTCCTTGCAGACACTGATTGAAGCAGCTTTGGAATCCTCACCACCTTATGTAAGGCCTTCTTGATAGCCAGATACGAAGTGGTCGCAGAATTCATGTGGATAAGTGTGCTGCTTTCAGAAAAAACTGTGCCACAAGATCAAACAGAGTCAGTCCGGAAGGAAAAGCAGTCGACACTGTTCGCCCGCCCTCGGTTCGGTTCGGTCCTTTTCGTCTTGACGTTTCGGTCCTCGGCCCGGCTCCAAGTACTGGAGAATAGAAGGGGCTGAATCAATGAAGGAGCTGAGTGGGTTCGCCTGAGTGGATTACTGAGTAATCAATGAATCCTGAGTGGATCTATATCACTAAGGAGCTGAGTGGGTTCGTTTGCGGACCCGATCCATCCGGTCGATCCCCAGGTGGCGGGTGCCTTGGAACAGCGGCTCCGCTCCCAGAGAAGACATGTTCGACCTGCGAGACCGAAGGGAGAAGGGTTTTTGGAAGGTCATGGATGGTTTATATGAACTATATAACATGGAAGTGGAACATGGCCCCTTGGAAGACCATCTTCCTCTACAAACAGGGTGTTTTCCACTTCCATGTTAGTTCCAGGGAGTGTATAGTCTTTTGGAGCTATACTATACCCATATTATCCCATATTCACAAAAGGAATGAGACACAACGAGACGACGTCATCTTCCAGTCGAGGAGATATAGGATTCCGATTCCGAGTTCCGGGCTTTTGGCAGCCTGGCAGCCAGTTTTTGCTTGGCCAGCTGCCTGTAGCTGTTGGCTTGCTACAGAACAGGTTCCAACAAACTTTGAACATTTCTGAACTAATTGCACAGTAGATCCCTCTGCCAAAGAGAGCATAGAGAACCTTTACTTACCAGCTTTGCTAAGCCGCGGAAAAATACAGCTCACTGGTGCCGGCATTGCATTGAATCGTATTGTTCACTTGGCCTCCGCACCTGCGCAGCTGTTGAGCAGGAAGCCGAGCACAGTCCCTGCTGACATGGACATCATATTATGAAATCATGGAACATGGAACATGAACATGTGATAGCTGGAACATCAGATAGCTGTGATTATTGTATGAACATCTGATGTATGAACATGGCCCCTTTTTATTTGCATTTTTCCATCAGATAGCTGGAAGCTGGTTTCAGTCCTGGAAGCATAGAAAATAGCATTACCCTGATCATCCCTGATCAAAAGTATTCCGCCAATTCTCGAACCCATATTTAAAAAAAAACACGTGAAGAAAAAGACCCTGCAATTACGGAAACAGGCTCTGATTGCAACACCTGGAGACTCCAGAATTTTGATTAACGATCAAGACGCGTGAGTGAGTGTTCTTTTTTATACGGTATATGCCAATTATATGCTGTAATGTCTTGGCATGCTACAATGATTCAAGTTCTTGAAGTGTCCTTTTGGCAAAAAGCCAAGCAACCACCGCTTTCGGCTCCTGGGGTGAGTCTGTCAAGGTCCGTCGCTTTCCACACGGCTCGCGCGTGCCCCGAGGCTAGATGACCTGCTTCTGGGCCGCGAAGCACGGGCAGAATCCATGCGCCAAGGAGTGGTCCCATGCGACAGACCGGGCACCATGCGACGTCACGGGACCGGGCACCGGCGAAGCGAGCCGGGTCTGCAGAGCTGGGTGATGGTGGAGTTGATAGCGAGGGGTTGCTGCCCTGGCAGATCTGGCAGCAGAGTAGCAGATGGACTGCCACCAGGGCTTAAGTCTCTGTGGAAGTTCTTCTCGGCAGGTAGTGAGGATCAGTTTGGCAAAATGCTGCGCAACACTGGCGGCTTGTTCCAGGTGTTCTTTGCTTTGGCCCAGAATCCCATGCAGCCGTGGGGTTTGGATGGGTTTGGGGAACATCTCCTTTTCGCTGTTCGTTGCGTTTGTGCCTCCCAACTGTCGTCGTCCTTGACCAAGAGAGCTTTTGACAGACAGAATTCTTTGGGTCGCCACACGGAGCCACCCTAGCTTCTTGCTACTAGTAGTAATGGCCTCCAACCTAATAGCGATGGCCTCGACCCAATAGCGATGGCCTCCAACCTACTAGCTTCTTGCTACTACTATTTCAAAACACGCCCTCAATGTTAGTCTTCTTTGGGGCCACGTGCCGACCCCCACTTGGGCCAAGAGGGGTCGATGTTCAATGACCTAACTGAACACCTGAGAATTTGGGCTTCCTCGTTTCGACCCGCCGAACAGCTTGTTTTTGTCGCCCGGACTTGCCAACGACCTTGGAAAAAGGGACTCAGGAAGCTACAAGGGATGATGACCCAAGTGAAGTGAGGCAATGTTCTGGGTGGGTTCTTAGGGAATCATAGATACCTCCTCCCCTAGCGGCCCCTAGCCTGCAGAAAAGATCACAAAAAATCTTAGAAGGAATCCTCCGAAAGATCCTTTGGAATTGTGCGGCACCCTGTTGACGTGGGGCAGGAAGCCGCGGTCGACATGGAACAGCAGCTCCAGCATCCCTGCCGAACGAGGCTGGTGCTCGTGGAATTGCCGATCCTCATTTAAGTGCATGGCAGCATGATTTACTGAAGATTGAGTTCTACTTTTGAGGAAGTCTCGATGATTCCTTTTTGGGGGGACTTCCTGAAACTTCCGATTCGCCTTCATTTGGTCTGCTTCGCCATGGGACGCACGGAAGCTGACTCGCGAGAATTTTGGCTCTAGTGCTCCGTAGAAGACCGTGGTTCCTGAGGTGGATTTTCCACGCCTCCCCTTTGAGCCATGTTCCAGTGCCGGATGTGTTCGGAGAATCCCTTCAGTGCCTTGCCGACAAAACGACTCGGTGGGCACATTTAGGGTTTGGACGTGTTTTTCCATGTTTTTCCTAGACACAGGAGGAGTTTTTTAGTTGCATCCCCTGCTTTTGATTGCAGATCAGACTGCTCTTTAGGTGCCTTTGCAGGCGGAGGCAGCAAGAAAGATGAGGCGGAGCAGCAGTGTGTGGAACTGGAGAGGGGAGGCTTTAAGGAACAATCCTGCGCGCCCTGGGGTGATGGGCTTGCTTGCTGAACCGGTGATATGCCACCCAAAGTGCCCCGATAAACGTGTCAATTGATTCTTCGATTCATGGCACTCAATTCGCGTGGCATAAACGGAAAAGATAATGTGTTGTCTAGACGTCCACAAATAGACTGCTGCATGATGGTGCATGTATGAATGGAGGATTGTCTCCAATTCCATGCTACAGAAACATCAGCTGAAGCCTTCCAGCACAGCAATATGAAGCCATGAAGCCTCATCTCAGGAGAAGAAGAAGAAAAAGGGAGAGAGCTGGGAACCCGAGAAAATAGTTCTGGGTGCTGTGGATGTGTCATTCCTCTCCTTGTGCCTCCAGAAAAGGGAATCTAGAAAATTCAGTGACCACCTTTGTCATTCAGTGACCACCGCGGCCGAGCATCGGCGGGTTGGGGGAGAGAGATGCAACACGTTGGGAGAGAGATGCCCCCCAAAATGGAACATCATGAACATCGATCCACTTGAAACATGTCTTGGAACACATGTCTATATCTACATGTTCTACCTATTCAGGGACTGCTAACAAGGTGGTGAATCGTCACACCCAGGGTCCTTTTATTAATCTTCCTTTTTACGGCCTCATGAGGTTTTTTGTTCCATCGACTTAATATCCTCATTTGACCGCATTTGTTGATTCATGAGCAGGCTGAGATGAGAGACTTGGACTTCGGGGAATTTTGGGGGAGCGCTTTGCCATTCCCATGGCCATTCCGGAAGCAGATGGCCGATCTCAGGCCATCTGCTTCCGGCCAACTTTCACATGGGCCCAGGCCGACGCCTCATGGATCATCCCCGACGTCATCCCTGACGTCCCGTCCCCACCTGGCGACCGCGCGGAACAAGGCAAGCGGAAGTCTGTCTCCAAGCGAGACCTCAACGCGTTCAATGTGCGTAGCGAGGAAGAAGTGAAGCCTGGCGAAGAAGATGTCCCGGCGAGCGTCTTTTTTTGAACGGTTGTGGGTGTGTGGGTGTGTTCATGGACTTTCAATGGTTCGAGGAAGATTACAACAGCCGGGTCCTTTGTTGGAGAACTACCACCTCACTCTGCTGGCATCGGCAGATTTTTCAGGAGAGGTACTCTCAAAGACCCGTTCATGGGAAAATCCGTGTCTGTAAACATCCGTCTCTGTCAAATCCGAGGCCAATCATCCGTCCCATGCGCGGTTGGCCGTCCTGCTCTCCGCGGTTGGCCGTCCTGCTCTCCGCATCGCTGAGGAAGCAGATTGTTGAGCACTGGAGCCAGTGCCCCGATGGAGCTCGAGGCACCACGAGGTTTTTGGAGCTCCACAGACGTGGCATCTCACGGTGAAGTCACGCAGATCGAACTACAAGGTAAACGTGTCCTCCAAAGTTCGATCGAGGGTAGATCTGTACCCATTGGGTGGTGACCTCTTTTCCAGTGCAAGACATTGGGTTGCCACACCCATGAAGGAAAAGAGAAAGAGCTGGGAGTCCGAGGAGGAATTTGAGGTTTTCCAGGTCAGATGCGCAAAGCTTCCAAAGCAACATAAACAAACAACAGATTTGATGCCAGCTTTTCGTTTTAGCATTCCGTGATATATCAGTATATATAAAAACCCTATATATATATATTGGTTTAATTTGGTTTATATATTATACATTGAAATATCATTCTGACATTATGATGTGATTATGAAGGCAGGATCTTTTCTTGCGCAGACAATCATTCGATCCCCCCGTTGTATCATGTTGTATCACCATCAGTTCATATCAGTTCACAGAGCGAACGCCGTACTGAGTGAACTGCTGGGCTCATGGGGGGTTCCGGTGCCCGTGGACTCCTGCAGCTGCGGGTCGCAGCGAAGGAGGCGCGTGGGCCCGCCGTCCAGGTACGCACATCCTCGTGCCAAGGAGTTCTTCACCACTCCACAGCAGTTGGAGGCCTTGGAGTGGTCTACATCAATTTTGCTGAATTCGTCAAAAAATGTGGTCTACAGTCTACACTCACTCCCTAAAATCATCGTGGATTCGTGGATGGTGGCCCCGTGGATCATTTGGTCCGAATTGACCTCGGAGTGTATTTGTCTTGGCTCTTATGCTTGTCTTGAAGGCAAGGGACAGCCCAAACGAAGGCCCTCGTGATCTCGCGTTGCTCAGCCCCCTGCCCCTTTGCTTCGCATCCTCCTCAGACCTGAAGATGCTCCCCGTTTCCTTCAGCACACCTTTCGTCGCCGTGGACGACCTTGCGGGTGCGCGCACGCTCGCTCTTCCGCACGTGGCAGGAGGTCTTGGTGCAACTCGCCAAGGGCACCGTAAGGGGCACCCAGCGGAGGTGTTGTGCGTGCGATGTGGATGTGGAGGTCAAACAAGAAGACGGCTCAGGTTGGTGCTACGGTACTTTGACAGAAGTCGGTAATTAATGGTAATTGGGTCCAACTGGGGTACCTATATAATGAAAACCGTTTGAGAATCATGTTCTTCATGTGTTTTCAGCGAAAAGCTTGGGAGTTCGGGTGGGGATGGGACTTTCCAGTTCGGTCTATGTCCCCTGGCAGGACAAGAGCGATGATCCGATCACCGGACCAGATGAGAAGTGTGTCTACTGGTGCCCCTGGGCTGATGGACCGTCGCACGGGGACCCGCACTCACCCCCGAATGGGGCGGACCGGCCGGAAGGCTCCAAAACAACGACGTTTTGGAGCTCGACCGAATCCCAGACTTGGTCTGCCAACGGGAGAGTTTCGGATCGCGAAATCGCGACGTTTTTGTTCTCTTCGTGCTGATTTGAAGATGAATTTCGCTTGGAGCGAAACCTGCGGACGATGAATTTCGACGCAAGGTACGGAGATGTCACGAAGGATGACTTGCAGGTTTCGGGATCTGTGCAGTGTGGTTTTCGTGTGCAAGAACTTCCGGGGCCGCTGGGAAGAAGGAAGGCCTAGTTTCTGGTTTGTTCCAGTTTCTGGTTTGTTCCACGAATCCACGTTTACGTCATGCTCCTTTTCCATTCTGGCAACAGTCTTGACAGTTACCGAAGAAACCGACGTTCCACTCTTGATCCGTTCCACTTCTGACCTCTGCCAGGCCGCCATTCGCATGGTGAAGCCTGGAGAGCAAGCGGAGTCCGTCGCACCCCCAGTGCGGCGTGGAGGTCGGTGCCGATGCAACGGAACCTTGGGGAGCGGGAGCTCCGGGCGTTGAGAGGTCTTGACCTCGTTCGGAAGTTCGGAAGAAAAGACCCATCCCGCCGTTCTGCAACCATTGAAGGCCAGATGGACAGCATCATTGAGAAGACTGAGAAGACATGAAGACATGTTGAGAAGTTTCGTGGCGCATCCTGAAGATCCAAGGGATGGATAGAACGATGTTTTCTCCCATGAGGATGGATGGACTAGCCCACCAAGATCAATGAAGCAACACTTAATCCTATTATGTATATAATGACACATATTTTTATATGTTCATGTCTTTTTTTTCCGTAGTACTGTAAACATTTGTATGAGAAGATCCACTAGTAGCCAGAATGATTTCATGGGCTGCAGAGTATAATATGCTTGGAATCGAATCGGCTCTCATGACTCATGGCTGATTGGCATGAGCCTGCCTTGTGAGCACGAGAACGAGGTGACTTACGTGAATCGCGTCCTCGCCTTCATTTTTGCCACCGATGACTCCTTTGCAGCTCGACAAATGAACGGGTTGTCAGGTAAGGAGTCTCTCAAGCCTCTCGTTAATGAAGGGGACCGCAGATGAACAGAACCTGGCCATCAAACTTCATTGAATTGAAGGCAACAGAGTAATGGAGCTCTCATCTCTAAGATGGAAGGCACCCAAGCTCTACCCTGAATTTCCAGCCAACAAAAGTTCGACGTACTGCAACAGAAACCACATCAACTGCGTTGTCATCCAATCATATCCAATCCACCGGGGTTTCCTTTCGTGAAAGGACTTGTCGGTTGCATGCGCCGGTTTGGGGCATTTTCTCCACATGGCTGGCCTAGGAGAAGCTCATGGCACTGCCCAAAGAGCCCTTCAAGATGAGCTGCGGGGATCAGCTTTGTGCCGCAAGCTAAGGCTTTTTTCCCGGGCCAGCTGGTCAGGACGCTGGTCCGTGAGGACGGGGGTCAGACCAGGACGTGACCAGCTAGTACCTCATTATTCGGATGCCAGATTGATGCCCCTCAACACCCCAGGAGGTATGTGGATCCTGGAACCTCAGATTGAGGAGAATGACACATCTCTAAGATCTCAAGTCTACTTGAGCTATCTCCAACCTGGTCCTCTGCCCTCATCGAGAGCAACTACCGTTCCTTCCTTCATCGGCCTGTCCGACGCGGGACGCCAGGTCCATTTGGCTCATATCTCTCTGGCAACTGCTTGAAAGGCTGGAGGCTGGAGACCCTGATTTTCTCCTGGGGCGATTGGCTTCTTTGTTGTTTGATTCCAAAGATTCCAACACTTGTGGAGTCCTAATTGGAGCTTTGATCTTTGTTCGGTGCCTTTCAGGGAAACAGAGTGAAACCATGTGAAACCTGTTGTCCCAATTTGCACGTGGATGAACCTCCCACATTTGATGAGTGCTGCCAACTACGTGTCTTGGGCCCACAAACATTGCACACTGATAAGTGAAGACAGCTTGGCGGACGCTCTGGCACCTGTGGGACATCCTTGGCTGTCAAACCTACGCTATGTGGTGTACACCTGCGGATGTGTTCGCACAGTCCCTGTTGCTGGACACCACTCATGCAGCCCTAGCTTCCTATCTCCAGATCTCCAGGTAGCGACCCTCTCACAACCTCTGCAGGTGAACAGTTCACTACTGGCCCAGGCCCTGCAGTTGTAACTGTAAGAGCAGATCAGTCGGCCTGTGTTCCATGAGGAAGGATCTTCAAAGCAACATAAAGTCTGGAGCATGTAACCAGACCAACAAAAGAATAGAATGATATGTTCTTCGGAGATCTAGTGGGTCAACCATTCTTCCTTACGCATCAGACGACCCAGGCAATGACCTGCTTCTCTCACTTGCAGCGAACTCTTTTCGCACCCGTGCGCGAGATCTCGTGCGTTGAGGTTCTGATCCTGAGCCTGCGGGTGGCTTTGAGGTTGAAGCCAAGGGCTAGTGGGTTGGTGGACTGAGACCTGAAGAAAACAACACATCAGATAGGGGCCGCCGAGATCCAATCAGCCGACAACCAGTGATGCTGAAGTGGATGTGGACGCTAACCTTTTTACAGTAACATTTTCTTCCAGTAGTGAATGTTAAGAAATTAGCCGAGTCTGTTTCTGCACTATCGGAATACATCAGATCTCCGTACAAAGTCATGAAGATGGTGATGATGATGATGATGATGATGATGATGATGATGATGATGATGATGATAGTCAGGAAAGCCAAAAGGGCTTGAGAGGTGCGGTCGCATTTCCACCGCCCGGATGCTTTCAGCAAGATCGTGGCGGCAGCACCAGAGACCAGAGAACTGTAGGCATAGCTAACACCCGCATTTGGTGGATAGCACATCTAAATATGTTTTTGGCGCATGCCGGAAGTGCTGCGAGAAATTCAGGCAGGGGACAGGCAAGTGCTGTGGAGGCTCAAGGTCTGTAGCGACAAGCTGGTCTTTGATAGTTGTAGAAAGCTGTCAAGTTGGTTAAGTCCCACGCTTCTTTTCCGGTATGATTTGCAAAGTGCATGTTGTATTCTTTGGCACTATGTCACTATGCAAACCAGCTTCTGCTTGGGTGGTTGATGGAGACACTGGGCACACTGTTGGCTTGCAAACACGTCTTGGCTTGCACCCCATACACCAATATAGTGTCTTCAATTGGCATTCACTAGATCATTGTTTTGCACTCCAATTCGAGCAGAAACGAGCGAAGCAATATATGTTAGGCAAAACAGTTAGGCAAAATATGTTCCGACAACAGCAGCACCCTGTGGAAGGTTCCATTGGGACGTAGGTCAGAACTCTTGTGCCGGAACCAGGCGCCGGGCCGCCGCATGTGGAAAGAGCTACCAACGACCTATGTTATTCGCACGACGTAGAGGGCAGTTGAACCAGTTGAAGCCACAGAAGAGTCCTCAACCTCAGCACAAGACCTGTGTTAACGGAAGTCGCTCAGGGAGGAAGCTGCGGATGCCCAAGTCGGAAGACAATCCTGCGGAAAGTCGGTGGAACGATCATGGGGAGGTGGAACCAAATCCAGTTAGAATCATCATGAATTCATGAATGATCCATATTGAACAAGCTTGTATAAGAGTCCATGTCTATTCTTCTCCCTGCGAATGAACCCACTTAGGCTGCCTTGTTCATATTGAAGCCTTGTTCGGGTGATGAACATCGAAACAAAAGGCATTGTGAACTTCTCGAGTTCCATGAACCACCGGTGGCGTGAGCAAGACAGTCTTGCTGGATTGTGGGACAGTGGTGGGATTGAGGCTTCCATAGGCCTACCATAGGCTGGTTCGGTACACTTTCTGTTGGGAAGATTTGGGACACCCATGGGCATGCTGTCGTCACATCCTAAAAATGATTGGTGATCTCAGAATCACCTTGAATCGCGGCTTTTCCCTCGAGCAACATGCGACGGCAAATGCCGGAAAGAGCGGAGCCCGCTGCCGTTGCCGTTTCGCTGGAGGCTCTAGCAAGTGTCGTTCAGGGAGGTCTTGGATGGTTTGTCCCCCGATTGACCCCTGCATCTTCATCTTGAAAGTACGGTTTGAAAGTCTGTGACATTGCATTAAAGTGCTACTTTGCTTTCCACCCTACTTGCCTGATGTCTGGCAGATTGAGGTCTTAGGGTCAGCCAACTGACCCCGGCCTTTTTGTTTGATTCGAGATTTTCAGCCCTGCTTTTGCTGGGCTGATCCATGCTATATGGTCCACTATACTTTGTTTGATTCATGGCTTCTAGAACTTCCAGGAGATCCCTTGGGCTCGGGCAGCCAGTTCACTTCACTCCCTTGGCACATTGACAAGACACTCGACTCGTCTCGAGAGATTGATTGGTGCGGACGAGCAGCCAGACATTGCAGAAAAGGGTGGCAAGCAGGATGGGGTCTCCCGAGCTCAAACAGGGAGACCGACACCAGGCCTTTCGACCCCCTGCGGTTCGGACATAGGAAATACATGGAAATACCGAGATGACTCGGGGCGAGGGGCTAGCGTTCTTGTTGCTAAGGCCCAGGAGCTACGTTCGTTCCGTCCGACCGCTCCGTTTGTAGATGCTCTTTGCTCCGTGGGTAGCGTTCCACTGGGTCTCCACTGGTGCGGCCCAGACTCGGCACGGCCCTCACGTGACTCCGGTACGGGCGGTCGGACGCATCCGGACGGACTCCAGGTGGGAGAGGCGGTTAGAGCGGTCTTCGCACCGGCCAATCAAGTGAAAAAGACATGACGCAGGAGGTAGTGCATTGAAAGTCATTATGTAAACCGTTTGTCAAGTCGATTGATGTTTGATGATGTTTGTTGCTGTGTGCTGAGCTCCTGCTCCACTCCCTAAGTCAGTTGTTCATTTTCAGGGAAGTCTGTCGAAACAGAGATGTGCCTTGGAAGATTCTCTGCCAAAAGCTATACGACCCAAATTTGTGGGAACGGACAGTTAGATCGATGTAGCTTGGCACTGTGCGGAAAACCCATGGAAAACCCGTTCTCGTACGGACCGTACGGATACTCACTGAACTAATTCCTTGGTTGGAAGACCTGATGGCCAAGACCCTTTCAGAAAGGTCAAACAGGTGATTGATCCATGAACAACTCGACCACATCGACAAAGATGAGCACATCGACTTACTGACATTCTTCTAAATGTTCCTTGTCTGAGTTGTTATATTGTTGTTATCCCATACGGTCGTCAAGATGTCCTACCAATTCTGGTCGGGTGCGGCCAGTTGTCGCGGCCCCTGGAGAGCTTGGCGGCGGCACTGCGTGAGGGTCCACCGGACAAGATTGCGGACAGGCACTCTGCAACTGAGGGGACGGGCCACCGAGATTGGGATGAATGATGGGGGCGACCTTGCTCCTTGTAATTCTCGAGACACATGTCCAAGTTCCTAATTTTGCCATCCCGCCAAATCACCCCGATCAGCTCAGTTGACCATCTGATCGACGCTTCTCTGCTGACCAACCTCCGATCAGCTGTGAGGCGCAAGGAGTTTGAGCTCTTACGGCACCTGGCGGCCAATGCCTTTCCTTGGGCCGCCCAGGATGTGCCGGGGGTCCTCAGTCGGCCAGAGAAGGGAGAAGGGAAAAGGGCCGGCGGAATGAAGAAGCGACACAATGCTGAGGTGACTGAAGATGTTTTTTCATAGCTCCCATGTGCTCCTATGAGTACTTTGCAGTACCTCTCTCATTGGGAGCCACTTGCGCGGGGGCCCCGTTTCACGCATCAAGAAGCTTTCTGCTCAATCCTCTTTCTCCAGACCGGAAGACGTGTTCTCGGATCAAATCAGCCTCGCGCCTTGCTTGGTTTCTTGGCCAGGCAGAAGTTGTCTCAAGCAGCAGAGCAGCAGCTGGGTTCAGCCGAAAGCGCATTCAGAGAACGCATCCTCCATGAATTATTCCAAGGTTGAGGGAAATGGAGAAGTTTGGCGCCCAGAAGATCTTCCTGAAACTTGCAGGTACGTTGCCGCACTGCCGAAGTGAAAAGCAAGCAGCTCATAGAACCCCCTTAGATGCCCCAGAGGTTTAATGGACAAGGAGTCTATTTGTTGGCAGATTTTCTCCAGTTGTTTCTGGTCACTCAAGTCTCCAGTTGTTTCCCTGTAGAATTCAATGATTATCCCTTTACCTTTTGATTCTTTGAGCCATTTGTTGTGAGACTTTATGGTCATTTCCTTCGCGCCCCTCTTCCTCCTCGAGAGGTTTCGGCACTTCTTCGCAGAACACCTCTGAACAGGCGGTGTGAAGCGCCGCTTGTTGGAGCGTGCAGCCGCTGAAGCGCCGCCGGGCTTGGTCGTGGCTGGAGCCCGAGCACTGTGTGAGGAGCGGAATCTGAAGGATACCACCCGGGTTCCAGCAAATTAAGGACCTGCCTAATCAACAGGTCCAAGATGGGTTTTCTGATTTAAGGTTGACATCTGGTTTGAATAGGTTTGACCAGTCGCTGCAGATGGACATCTTGACAGGCGACAGGTGGTTTGTTTGCAGGGGATATTGTTCGATTGTTCTCGTGAATTAGAATGAATAGTTCAGAGACATCTTTAAACAAATTATCCCGGCAAGAGACCCCAAACAGTGTGTGTGAGGTCTATTAGCAGAATGTCTAGAGATCTAGACGCATTGGGGTCCAGAGAGGTGATGGTGGTGATGAAGGTGGGGATCGTGGTGACGGTGGCTATGGTGGTGAGTGAGTGAGTGTGAGTGTGAGTGAGAGTCGGAGAGTGAGTGAGTGTGAGAGTGAGAGTGAGAGTGAAAGTGAGAGTGAGAGTGGGTGTGCTTGCTACGAAATCTGCACATCGAGGTTCACAAAGTGCCGCGCCTGCCACAAAATTTGCACTTCGAGGTTCACCAAGTGCTGCGCCTGCCACGAAATCTGCACTTCGAGGTTCACCAAGTGCTGTGCCTGCCACGAAATCT
>CAXAMN010026606.1:100634-135498 GCA_963970005.1 Durusdinium trenchii
AATCTGCACTTCGAGGTTCACCAAGTGCTGTGCCTGCCACGAAATCTGCATTTCGAGGTTCACGAAGTGCTGCGCCTGCCACGAAATCTGCGCGTCAAGGTTCATAGATTCATAAATAAAGTGCTGCACTTGCAAACGAGCCACATGTCCAAAAGTCATGATTCACTGCACCTGTCACGAAATCTGCGCTCCTCGACGATCATCACCATGTCCAAAGTGCTGCACCTGCCACGAAAACTGCATTTCGAAGTCGACTTTGGAGCACTAAAGCACGAGGTTTCCCTTGCGCCTGCCACGAAAAGTGACCACCATGTACGAAAATGCGCACGGCGCCACAACGAGAGCGCTTCAGCGAGCCCGCGCAGTCGAAATGCACTTTGGGGATTTCGAGAGTCCTGAATGTGCTGTAAATAGCAGCGAATTAGCCGGTCACGGCCGCGCGCTTCAGCGATCTAAGCATCAGCTGCCTTTCCCCTATACCGTAAGAATCCCTAGTGTGTCCACACTGCTTGGGGAACGACACATGAAGGAACTCTATGCACTATGTTGTTGACACTTGAACCTGACCGATGTCGCTTATGAGAACTCATTGGACCAAACCCCGAGCTTTTCGCCGTCTCACGGGGCAGACTCCGGAGACTTGAAACGTGAGTGAGGAGTTGATGGAGCGCATCCCCATCCAACTTGAACCTGCTAGCATGGCCTCCAACCTAAAAGCGCTGGCCTCCAACCTAGACAATGAAGAGTCCAAGTGGTGTCTAAGGAGCTGGGCACCTACGTCGGCTTCTCCTCGATGGTTTTGGCCTTTTTGCAAAAGACGGGCGTGGGCAGGACAGTAGAACTCCTTTGTGAGGACAGAAAACCTCTCACGGTGTAGATTTCCAGTTTACCCAGGGTTGGTGCCAGTTGGGGTAGATGGGTGATGACCGAAAGTCAGCTGAAAGACCGGGAAATTCCATCGGTGAACTCTTTCAGTGCTTGTGCAGAGATAAGGACACAAGGACTGAGCTCTTACAATCCTTTGACCATCCAAGACCTGTGTGGCATCCTCATCTCTTTGTCTGAGGCCTTGGGGAGAGATGCCAGCCCGCTGCCACCCTCGCCTGACCAAAGTGAAGGGTGTGGAGCCCTGAGATAAAAGCAAAGGTGACCTGCCATGGGTCAACGTGTGAAGCAGAATCCGAGAATTCATGGGCACACCAGAATAGAAGTGGGATCCCATGCAGACGCCGTGTGCTGAGATGATCCACAACCCTTGCCCATTCCCACAGGTCCTGGAGAGAGGTTTCCACCCTTAACTGAAGCCCATACTTCAATTGTATTCAATTGTAGGGTTCATTGTGGAAACTCCAACGTGTTACTGCCCCAAAAATACAACAAGAAAGCATGTGTAAACAAACTCGCCCTGATGTTTTTCTTCATCACTTCTTTTGATTGCACTTGTCACAAGGCCCAACCAACCATAGGGACTGGCATCTCGGCATTTGCATCTCCCAAGATGCAGAGACGCCTGGCAAGAGGAAAAGTAGATGGACACCATTTAGCAGTGTGCAAACTAGGTCACCCCCTGGTTATTTATATAGAGTAGTTCCCTGTTCTTTTTTAATACCCTCTTGTATAGAACATGAGTTCCGCCTCATGTTCCAGGCAGAAAAAGACACCAATTCAGTCCCATCTCTTTGAGATCGGCCTGGGCGTACCGCCTTTGATCCGGTTTGGCTCCAAGCCTGGAGACGAAGGGCCGGGCCTGCCAGGCTTGGGAGCTGGGGACGACGTGGCGTCGGTCGACTTGTGTCGCGACGCTCTCGTTGGACCCAACGTCAAGCGTCGCGAATCGCGAATCGCCCGAAGTCGAGGTATTTGGGTCGTCTTCGATTCAAGGACGATGTGTTCGTGTATAGGTTTTGGTTCCAGGGGAGTACTGGTAGATCTTTCGCGGTGAATAGAATTCTTCAGCGGCATCATGGCACTGTTATACTGATACTATTCTCGCACTGTTAGTCTCCAGGAACTTTCAGTTTTAAGCTTAAGCTGTATGTCATTGCTTTCTAGACCGCTGTTGGCTCACTTGCCGGCCAAGCTGTCGACTCAAAAAACTCTTTGACATGCTCCCATGGCTTTAATTTGAAAGACCACGCAAGGCAGATATTTTTTGAGATATGCCGTTCCAGTTCTTGGCGTGACAGGATGCCGGTGCGCATCGTCCAGAAAGACGACTTGAGGAATCTTGCTTGCAAACAAGTCTTGCCGGACAGCAGAGGCCGACTAGCGAGTCTTTGTTTGTTATTTTGTGAGGTGTAATGCCTTTTTGCAGTCATGCCTGATCCAACTGTTTAAGTGTTTTTGTTGCGATTGAACCGTGCGCCACGAATGTATTGCAGGTAACTAGGACAGCAAACCTATTCTTGGGTTCTTTGCTTCCCAGCCCGTTTGCGCCCTTCAGCATTGGCGGAGTCTTACATGCTGGTATTTGCCTCATCACTTTGGTATGACTCGGTCAGACTGACGGGCCTAAAGAGCACTTGAAACCAATGTGTCAAATAAGTTTCGTACACTGACCAAACCGCCCGGCTCACCTATATAGTAATAGTTAATTGGCACCCAAGCTTTGATGATCTGGTGAAGAGCAAGAACACGATGGGAGAGTCTTGTTTTATGATGTTTATGTTTTGTCAAGGGACTTCTGATTTCTTGCGAACTCCGCCAGTCATCTAGTCCATCCAAAGGCACACCTTCCAGTAATCTTCCGCTTTCCGAGCTGAGGAAGGCCTATCCACCCAATGGAATCCCAACTGCCAAGAACCAGACTCCCGATGATTTCCTCTTTCAGGCTGGGTGGATGACTCCACATTCTCACGTTGTTGCGCCGCGTTTCTCGATGCAGAAAACCCAGGAAAAAATAAAAGTAGAGAAACATGGATTCCAGGAATCCAGAGTGGGCCTTCTTCTGAACTTCATGATGCCCTTTACTGAACCTCTTCTGAACCCTTGATTCACTTTGCAGTGACGCTGGTGGGTGGGTGCCTCAAGACTGCATGATTCCTGAGGATTCTCTTGGTGGCTGGAGATCTGTGCAACGAATGCATCACGCATGAGACGCATGAGCTGGGATCACCAGCGTGGATCACCAGCTCCGGATGAGCTGGGACCGCCTTGATTTGGGTTTGAAACCGTTGGGGTTTGACTCTTTTGAACATCACCTCGAGGCGTGCCAATATTCGGTGAGCATGGCCAGTTTGGATCGAGCTCTTCAGAAGGTGCGGGTCCTGTTGGGGAGATGTTGGCCACTTCGGCCAGTGCAGAGTTGCTCGAAGGTCGACTTGTGACCCACACCAATTGAAACCAAAATCCGTATAGATCACAATAAATTAACAATATATAATATATATTAATATATATATACAGTATATATATCGTGGTCCTAAATTGAAAAGAGGATTGAAGGTCTTTTTTTTCATTCTTTTTTTTGTCCCTCCCCGTAGTAGCTCCTTCTCCACCACCACTTCTTGTTCTCGCCTCGAGGGCGCCAATGTCAACGCGCGGAACAAGGACGGCAACTCTCCATTGATGATTGCCTGTCGCTCGGCGCTACACGCCCGGACCCGGTCTCCCGGCGGGTCCAGCGGGTCGGTCTTTGAAGCCTCCGTCTGCAGACGGAGCTCGGGAGACGTCGGTCCATCGATCGTGACGCAAAGCCCGAAGACCATCCGGTATATCATGTTTTACTGATCGGGTCTTGTAAGTATTGTCTCTTATTTGACCTTAGCACATTGGGTTTTGTTCTGTTCTTTGTGTAGTTGGAGCTTTGATCCTCCACAACCACAACTTGATTGTTCTTTGGAAGCCCTGAGTTGAGCCGTGTTCTTTTTTGGTCATGCACTGAAGCTCCTACCTGGCAGTCCGTGTAGCCTTTGCATAGCTGTGTACCGTGTAGCCTTCGCTGAAGTGGAGGACCGAAGTTCGACCAAGCCATACGACACTAAGCATCAATCATCCACGAAATCATTCCAGACACGACTAATGGGACTGCCATAGATGCCGCCCCATTGACCCCCCAAACCACCCCAACTGATTGGCATATAATGGCAGTCCCATTAGTCGTGTCTGGGATTGGTGGGCATGGGATATTCCTGATCCTTCACGCTGTTTGGTAAGGCCAGAATTGGACCGCGTCCCAGTACATGCCCTTTGTGCAGAAGCTTCTGGACCCGGAGTGGCCAGGTGAAGCGGTTTTTGAAATGTCTGGCCCGGTGCTTTTGTTCCTTGGAAGTCAGCGAGCACATTGTTCTTCAGAGACATGTTCTATAGTGTTGTGTGGTGTCTTCTGTAATCACATCGAAAGGTGAACAGTGGCTACATATGTTTCTTTCAGACATGTTTAAGCAATAATGCGGTGTCTGCTGTAAGCACATCGGAAGTGAGGGTGAACACCGGCTACTTGTGTACTTCAGAGTGTTCAATTATTGTGTGGTGTCTTCTGTAAGCACGTCGAAGTGAGGTGAAAAGCGGCTACTTTCGTTCTTCGATATGTGGTGTCTTCTGCAAACCCATCGAAAGTGACGGTGAACACCGTCTACATATTATGTTTCTTTCAGACATGCTTATTAAGAATTAATATGCGGTGTCTTCTGCATGTCGAAATTGAGGGTGAATCCTCAACACTGGCTAGTTGTGTTCTTCAAACATCTTTAAGCATTGTTCGGTGTCTTCTGCAAACCCATGGAAATTTTTCAGGTGAACATCGGCTACTTTGATATGTTCCTCAGACATGTTCAATCATTCTTGTGATTGCCAATCTCAACCTTTATTGGTTTCTGCTTCCACGCACACACCGGTAGGTGTCCGGTCACCTTCACTTCGCGAACACCACTGAGAAACCCCACTTCGCGAACACCTCGCGTTGTTGCGAGGATCAGAAGGCCGAGGTGAACGTGGAAAGCGGATGGGGCTTCACCCCACTGGACAAGGTGGGGATCATGGTGCTTCTGGCGGATGTATCTGGGTCAAACCCTGACATCGACCGTTTTTTGAATCTGCATTTTGTTATTTTTGTTGGAGTGAGAGAATAGGTGCGAATGTTTAGGCCTAAAGCGTCTCACTCTCATTTACCAAACTTGCCAAACTCTCGAACTAAGACAGCCCGATGTGGACCCTGAACATGCCAAACTCCTGGATCTTTATGCTGCCCTTCACTGGCGCCGCCCCCCCGTGTAGCAGTCCCTCAGCTTCGACTGGAGGTCGCAGAGCTGTTGAAAGAGGCAGAGCTAGCGCGAAAGCAAGAGATCCTAGCCCAAGAGGCGCAAGAGATCGGCTCTTTGGACCGTTGGCGGGGGGCGGAACCTTAGGGCAGTTCGGAGGGACACTCGGATTGAATCAGAGGTTGGACCCCACAGCCCCACAGGTCAGGCCGGAACTTGTCTTATGAGTTCTTATTATGGTTAATAGTGTGATACTGATATATATATATAGTGAGATATGAATAAGATGGTGACTTTGGTGACCTGATGGTTGACTCACTGAGAGGATGTGGTTTTCAAAGTTTAAGGATCCTTCAAATCACTTCAAAGCTCTTCCGATCGATCGCCCTCCGATCGCAGGAGAGGCGCGAGATTATGGAGGGCCGATCCATCGTTGGCTACGGCTACGGCACGGCGGAGGCGAATATGGCACACGGCCGAGACAGTTGGGTGTAGGGCACAGCCGGCTGGATGTCTCAAGTCAAGGGGTGAGTAGATGGGAGAGTGTTTTAGAGTTTTTTCCAACTTGGAACTTGCGTACTCGCCTGGTCTAGTAGAATCTGACAGACTCATGAGCAATCTGCTTCTCCAGGAGCAGCGTCAGCGGCTGATTCCCAATCAGCCTTTAGCTGATGAGCTTGATACCTTCAAATGCCTTCCTCAACTTCGGGCGCCTTGGCTTGGTAGATGGAAGTGGATCCTCTGAGAGCGAGCCCCACTTCCTGGTGTTGATCCCGCTTGACATGTAAATGTTATATATTGTTAAAAGTATATATTACGTTTATTTGTTATAATCATAAGTTACTTTAATTGTTATATATATATATATATATATCCAATTTGTTGGCCGTGCAGTTGACTTGGGACACATCACCATGGCAAGACTTGGCAAGACTGGGTCTTTCACGAGACCCTTTGTGGGCTCTAACCCTGTGGAGCCGAAGTGCCGCAGCTCCCCACGCTCCGCGCCCCCCAAACCGAGGAGTGTAAGAAGCTTTTGGAGTCCAAGGGTGCCAAGCCTGGAGATGCGCCCTTCAACCCCGCTTACCTCACCACCGAGGCGGTCGCGTGTTTTACGCGAGTGCGCGCGACCGGAGTTGACGGCGCGAGGAGAAGAGCCAAACAGGTCGTATAGGCAGACCTGGCCCCATCGTCCAACTGCACTTCAAATTTGAAGGTTTTGCACATCTTGCAAGTTGGATATAGTAGCCCCTAAAATGAAGAATCACCACCGAGCCTCTTCTCGAGAACAATTCTGTTTTCTTTTTACGAGGCCAAGTTCGTAGGAGGCAGAACTGCCTTCTTTCGGCTTTTCTATGCATAACTACTCACCTTCGTTTCATTTGGGGACCAACTTACAGCGGGTCTTTTCATTTGGAGTCCAAACCCAAACCACCAGGCCACCCCGCAAACCCTCCGGGGCTTTTGAAGCGTCACACCCTGAAGCAGGAGTTCGTGGAGCGTCGGGATGCCATCCTGGAGAGGTACAAGGAGAGCGAAGAAAAAAAGGGTGCGAAAGAAAGGGGGTTGGCTGTAGAGAGATGATGGTTCAACTTCATTGAAAACACATCCACATCTCTTCAAGCGGTGTAAGAAAATCCATCTTAACGCGGTGTAAGATAGAAGCTCTTCAAGAACACGTCCGGACTCTATTTGACAAACATGTAAAAAGGTGATGGAACGTATTTGTTTGCCAAGGACCATTGTGCACTTCCCTTCTTGTTGGAGGGAGGTTGCCAGGTGTTTGGTGTTTGTGTGTGTGTGTGTGTGTGTGTTTGTGATTTTCACAGGGGTTTGCACCTTTTTTGCTTTAGGAATTTGGCATAGCCATACTTCAGCGATTTGGAAGAGGGATGTATATAATAATCATGAGATGGAACACAGCAATAAAGGTCGCCAGACTTTGGATCGTTGGCCCTTGGCTATACTCGGAACTCTTGCAGACTCGTGGTGAGGGAACCCTTTGCTTATCTCTTCCATCCCAAGGTAATTCTCGGACTCGGAGCAGTATCTTTGGGCTGCCTTTTTACGCGATCAACCAGGCGTAAGACGGCCCAGCAGCACACGCCGTGTAAGAGAACCTCCCAAATTCTGGGTTTTGCCTATTATGAATAGTATTATGCGATTCTTCCTGTCTATAATTGGGATTTGGGGCATGTCCTCTATACATGAAAAAACAGAACATGTTGTGTAGCAGGGCAGGGGCACATCTCACCGGACATCACCGGACCCTGCGATGAGCCATGGACGCGTTCCTCGCAGGACGCGAAGTACAGATATACCGGCCACTGAGCGTTTCCGGCCCCTGTTCGGATGGACCTCAAATCTTCAAGTCCAGATAGTATATCAACGGATACTTTGATTCACAACGATAAAGGTAGAGTCCTCATATTCATTGCAAGGCGAAGTAGAAGGCATTGTCAAGATGGGAATCACCGCCAGGAGTCACAAAGAGGTGGTGTTTGGTCCCATCCAGTGAGTGGATAAGCACCATTAAGTACCCTAACCTCTATGGATAAACAACCCGACATGGAACTGCATCACCAGATGGATGTTCGTTGCCCTCTTTGAGGTGTCTCTTCCAGTGCGCGAGGTGTCTCACATGGACGAGGAAAGAGACGTGCCGCTTCCGGAAAAAGAGACGCGAGAACCGGGCGGAGTTTGGCAACGCGTTCGATTCTTTTTCAGTTAGCCGTTTTTCCGTTGTGCTTCTGATTTGAGGTTTGGAAGCCTACAAAGAACACAACCATGACTTCAGTTGATGGCCAGCAGTGTTCAGCCATGTAAGATATCCTGCGACGAAGTGGTCACCAAACAGCTTTAGATCCTAGCATGCTTCCAAGATCTTAGGTGGGTCTGGTGATGTTTGAGGGTTTCCCATGGGCTTCCTCTTCAGTCCGCCCCGAGTCGGATGGTTTGGAGTCGGATGGTTTGTCGGATGCGTGGTTTTCCCCGAGTCCTTTTCCTCCACCAAGAACTTCAGCGAGGCTTCTCACATCCTTTCTACTAGGAGCCATCGGATGTTACGTTCGGGGCTCCTGGCCTTACTACGAACGGAACAAGAAGATCAAGCATCTACTAGGAGCAAAGAGCAAGCACCTCATCAAGCGCCCCCAGATCATCCCCGGACACCAGATCGATCGAGGCGACCTGCACCAGTGCCCATCGTCATCAGTTGCGAGCTGGACCCCTGCAATGCACTGCTGGCTCGTGTGACATCCCAGAGTGCCGCTGAGTGCCGAGCTTTTGAGGGTCGCAATGGAGTGACCAGACTACCAGACCTGACTGAACTTGGCCTCTTTTTTCGGGAGACGGAACTTGGACTCAGGTTTTGGAGTTGTTGGGATTCGTTAAACATGTTGATTTCAGGCCTACCCTTGTTTTGCTTGAATCAGTCTGCAAGTTTGGTTTGCTCTTTTTTGGTCAGACAACTCTTTATTGCTAGACCTGAACACCTGATCCATTTAGTGACACGCATTCCGGATCATTGATGCCTTGTACATGGATGGGGGTTGACAGACCCAAAGATCACATATGTACTCTTTTACTATTTGACTTTATATATTATTTAATATCATTTTCACAAGGTTTACACTACTAGTAACTAGTACACTCCGTGAAAGAAAAACAAAGTTTTTCTGCTGGACAAGTAGAGTGGCAGCTGGGGTGGGGCCATTTTGGCTCAAGGTTGCTGCCACTATGTTGTTTTCATGGTGGTGGTGGCTGCCCCTCGCGTGCAGCGATGTTTCCGGCCGTTGCGGCCGCGATGGCCATGGACAAGATCTCGGACATGACGGCCCATTTTCGAGTGGAGGAAGAGCTTTGGTCGGCCTTCACGCAGGAGGTGGGTGCCCCTGGAGACGATCCGCGCTTGCTTGCAGCGCTGCCGGGCAAATTGGTGGCTGCGGCTCTGAGTCAAGCCTCGTTGCCCGGGGGCCGACCGCTTTCTGCAATTCAGGCTGCACAAGTGGGACTGGTCTGGAAGCTGGCGAGGCGCATCATGTACACGAAGGGAGGGGGGCTATGGGAGGACTGGACCGAAGAGGACCCATGGGATGCACCCTCAACAACCTCACCATCGAAGCGGACTGCAACTTCATCCAAGAAGGACGACAAGGACACGAAGGAAAGGACCCTGAAGTTCGCCCAGGTACTGGACCAAGGCGACGACGGCGAATTCGAAGTCCTCAACGAGGACGACAAATTGCTCCTCCTGCAGAAGTACATCAACACGACGGGGTCGATGCCGGAGGAAGAAGAGGAGCCGACGATAGAACAGTTGTCGGCGCTGAAGAAGAAGTTGAGCCTTGGGAAGCCACCCTACGCGGACTTTGGAGTATTCGTCCCTTTCGGACGGAAGGCATTGAGGGCTTCGAAGTACAGGACATGGGTGCCCACGGCGGATGGCTACATTTCGAAGGAATTGCCAGGCCCATCGAACTTCACTCAATGGCGGGCGTGCTACAGAGTATTCACCACGGCCATGATCATGTTGCAGGAATGCTCACTGGCGCCCTTGCATGGATACGAACTGTTCGTGGAGAAGATGGTTCGCCTGTACCCGGACGCCTGGCATTTGGTGTATGCGGCGGACGAGATGGCCAGGAGCGAACTGTTGTCGAGGCTACGCCTGAAGATCACCATGGGCACGAAGGAAGGCAAGGCACCTCCCCCGCACTACGACGAAAACAAACCATGGGAAGGGGTATTCAAATTGATCCCGAACGAACTGAAATTTTGGCAGGACCAGATTCATGGTCCAGCCCTGGCATGGTTAGCCAACGGAGCCAAAGGGAGAGCACAAACCCCTCAGGAGTCTATAGCCCAAGGGAACTTGCGTGGAGGAGCCGAGGCACTACTACCAGTGATGGAGTCAGGATCATTTGGGATGACTTCAACATCGGCACCGTCATCAAGTCGAAGGCAGGTCAACAGAGATCGAAAAGAAGCCAAGAAGAGGAAATGGCAGGCGGAAAGGGAAGAATTGCAAAGACTCCGAGAATCCAGAAACGATGGAGGTTTCGAAAGAAGGCAAGGAGGCAAGAGCGGAGGGAAGAAAGGAAGAGGGGGGAAACAGGTCGAATCGATCTGTTTCTCCTGGAACAACGGGAATTCGCCATGTGGGTCATTGCCGCCGGGTGCCGAGTGCGCGAACACGGTGAAGCGGATGCACAAGTGTTCATCCTGCGGGTCGCCAGGTCACCCGCAACACAAATGCGGAGCCAAGAAGTGAAGGGTGGCGAACATGGAGGCGAATCAGGAGGAAAAGATGAACAAGACGAAGGGGGCGAAAGACGGGAGGAGGAAGGAGGAAGCGGTGAAGGGGAGAGCAACGAAGCAGCCAGAAAGAAGCTAGAGGGCAAGTTGGCGGACTATGTGAGGAAGAGAAAGTTCCGCTTCCTTCACCACTATGCAGGACCGAGGGATCCTTTGGGCGCTGCGGTACATCGGAATGCAAGGAAAGCGGGCCTCAACGTGGAAGTCATCGCGGCAGAGAAGGACTGGGGACAGGACTTGTGTGATGACGAACCCTACAACACTCACCTTGGTTGGGCGAAGGAGGGATTGATTGACGGGTTCCATGCGGGCTTTCCTTGCTCCACGTATTCGCGGCTGAGGTTCAGGGAAGCACCAAACCTACCAGGACCTGTCAGAACCCGAGCCGAACCGTATGGGCGGAAGGTCAACACCCCGGAACAGCAGCGGGAGTGTGACAAAGGAACAGTGATGATGGCCCGCTCAGTTCAGCTGGCAGAGGAGATGGCCAAAGCTCCCACCTCCTCCATCGTGTGCAAGGCCACTTCGATGGAAAACCCGCCACCTTCGGACGTGGAGGACCACGTATCGGCTTGGGCCATGACGGAGATGGTGGGCTATCTGAGGTTGAGCGGAGTGAAGATCGCCCTGTTCAACACTTGCGCGTATCAAGCTGATCGGGCAAGAGGAGATCGACACTGGAAGCCACAGCAATTCGCAGGCACGCTCTACGGCATCGAGTCCTTGAACAGGGAGTGCAAATGCGGCAGCGCTAGGCACCGTCCGATCGTGGGGAAGAAGGAGTCTCAGGAGTCGGGAGAGTACCCACTGGAGCTGTGCGATGCCTATGCACGCCTGTTGATGGAGCACTTCCGGATGATGGCCGAGGCCGAGTACCTGGAGGGAAGGTTGAGGGAGGGCTCACAAGAACACGATGCGATGTCCACTTGCGACGCGGCTGCAACACAGATGAGGGAGAAGAGAAACCGAGAGGGCGTGAAGTTGTCGCCATCCCCTGAACTTCAACGCGATCGCCGAGGAGGACTTGAAGGTGGCGGGATAGTTGAAGCACCGACGACATCAAGAAGGGCCAGAGAAGAGGACGAGCGACAAAAGTACAGGGGGCGAGGGACAAGGACGTCGGCGGAGCGGAGGCGGTCGAGGTCAAGGAGTCGAAGGGGGCGAAGCAAAGACAGGAGGAGAGAAGTTGAAGCCGAAAGGAAGGCGAAAGGCCAAAAGTCAGGAGACATGAGATGGAAGCCCGGAGAAGGAAAGTATGGGATGCTGAGAGAGGAGGTGAAGAAGGAGCAAAAGCTTAACCAGCAGGACTTCGTGGGTGGCATGAAGAACCCGATGGAGACGGTAGAAGGACTACCACCCTTGCAGAACCTGGGAAGAAGGATCTTGGGAGCTTGGGAACGGCATTGCACGAAACACCCCCAGGCGGTGAAGGTGGGAGAGACTTACGGGACACCGGAGTGCGTGCTGGAATGGAGGTGGATTGAAAGGTGGAAGGAAGAGCTGAGGAAACTCACCGGGGCGAAGGGAGCAGCTAAGGTGAAGCTGACGGAGAAGTGGTCCTATGAGTCGCCGCTGGATTACAACCTCTTTGAAGCATGGGGCCGAAGAGCCAATGACCCTGAGACGGAGGTGCACAAGTGGATCAAAGATGGAGTGCCGTTGGGCATAGAACTACCCATCAAAACGTGCGGCATCTTTCCACCTACACTGAAGGGCGACGAGATACAGGAAGGAGGGGATGTCCAAGCAGCGCAGGGCTTGCGCGAGGACATTGGCAACTACACGTCGGTGGTGGAGCAGGAGGAGGACGCGAAGGTGGAGATCGACAGGCTTATCCATTGCGGGTACGCCATCAAGGTGAAGAAGGGAGAAGCAGAGAAGAAAGGCTTCCGAGGCACAACGATCTCCAAGCTGGGCCTCATCGTGAAAGTCAAGGAGAACGGCGCCAAGAAAAGGAGGATCATCATAGATCTGCGTCGGTCAGGGGGCAACAGAAAAGCAAAATTGCCCGAACGACTGGTGCTGCCTCGCCCGGCGGATGCAATAGCAATGCTGCGAAGGATGCATGCGGCGAATGGAGCGACAGTGAGACCGCAGGACAAGGTGATGGAACTGGTGATGATCGATGTGTCGGACGCTTACATGCACCTGGCAGTGGCAGAGGAGGAGAAGGGTCATTGTCTTGCGCCAGCCCTCGATGGAGACCACTGGCTGCTGTTCGTAGCCTTGCTGTTCGGCTACAAAACGGCCCCACTGACTTGGAGCAGGGTGGCGGCTTTAGTGGCACGGCTGGTGCAATCGATAATACCAGCCGACAGAGGGATGCACCAGGTCTACCTGGACGACTCGCTATGGGCTTTGTGCGGGACTCTGGCATCGAGGAATAGCACCTTGTCTTGCATTCTCACCACAATGGCCGCCTTAGGACTGCGGCTGTCGCTGGCGAAGGGAGAACGGGCGGCCGCAGTGACTTGGATCGGAGTGAACTTCAAGTTGGTAGCACCGGATTACGACTACTTGCTGGTGACCCTGCCGGAGAAGTTCATGGATGAACTGCAAAAGCAACTGCAGAGTTGGGAAGGAAAGGGGATGATCGGGGGCACGGAACTTCGCAAAGCTGCAGGCCGGGTAGCTTGGCTAGCAGGGGTACTACCCAGAGCGAGGTGGGTGACAGCCTCCTTGTATGCAGCCCTCTACAGCCATGAGGAGGACGTCGCCGCAGGCAAGGAAGCAGAAAGGAGGGCACAACGGACGGACGGGCGGCAGAAGGACCACCTGATACCAGTCAAACGAGTGGAACGAGCTCGAGTTTGGCTGATAGCGTACTTGGCGGCAGCGAAGGAGCGGCCGATCAGGAAGTTCTGCCTCTACAAGAGTGGGAAAGCTGAGGTGACCATCATGACGGACGCCTCGCCTCAGGGGCTGGGAGCGATCCTCATTGTGAATGGCAGGGCGACGAAGGCACTGGCATCTCCCGTGGGGACCCTGGACGCGAAACTGTTGGGTTTTGCATTGGGAGAATCCAGCTCGCAAGGGCTAGTGGAGACTCTGGCCATCTTGGTCGCTCTCAAACATTGGGGCAAGCTCCTGACCACGGTGAGTGTCGCCGTGAACGTTCAGTCGGACAGCGTGACGGCGTTGGCGATGACTCAACGGTTCTCCAACTCTAGCCCGGGACTCAACTTCCTGGGCGCAGAACTGGCAGTGGAATGCGAAGCCTTGGGCCTTGCTGACCTGAAGCCCATACACTTGCCAGGAACGGCCAACAAAGAAGCTGATTTCCTCTCAAGGCCAGACTGTTGGGCCACGACACCGTTGCCGGAGGCCCTAGCAGGTATCCAGATCGAAACGCCTGCTGAGCGGACGACAGAGTGGTACCGCTTGAGACCTCCAGGGCCGGACGAAGCAGACTGGCAAGGTTCGGAAGCTTTGTTGGCTGCCTGGGCAAACCGTTAATACGGCAGCCACACAGGCCAGTGAAAAACGGTGCTAGGGAAGGGGGAGGAAGGAAGGGTCGGGGGGAGGTTTGAACCTCGGAACCCGGTAGGTCGGCCGTTTTGTCGTATGGGCAGTCTTTCGCAGGCTCAAAATGGAGGTGGCCCTGAGCCAACCGCCCCTAGACCCCCCTCTGCTGGTAGTAGAGGGCGGCTGGACACCCACATGGCTAGCCTGCTTAATTTTCTACCTCGTAGGCACCGGGACCCTGTGCCACATCGGAGCCTTCTACTACTGCGCGAAGGTGGTACGACACAAGTGGACGCAAGTTCGTCTTCCGCGGGATTCCCCATGGAGGTCTTGGTTGGCAGAAGACGAGAAAGAGGAGTCGGAGGACAACGCCGAGTGGGTGGAACCGTGGGACATGGACCGCGATTTGGATCAAGCCTGGACGCCACCTATCAACGACATGCCGGATGGAGAGCTGAGGTTGAGGCACAGGGACACCCTGAACAACACGAGGGCAGACACGTCGACACCAGAACAGTGGAGGAGTCTTTTGGACAGGATGGCAACTCCTCCGAGAGATACACGTTCCCCACCGCCCTATTGGTCAGCGGAACTAGACTCACCAGGGGAGTTTTCCGCGGAGAGGACGACACCGGGGGAGTCTTCGAGGATGGCCTCACCACCGCTCAGGGAATCAGTGAGGGAATCTGGGGACATGGTATGGCTGGTGACGAGGAGGCTCAACACGAAGGACAACTGGCAGCTCTGAGAAGGGGAGATGAAGAAGAAGAAGAAGCAGGGCCATCGGACGAGGAGAGTTTTCCGTTTCCACCGCAACCACCAGATCTGGGGACGAGCTCAGTGTGGAACCCACTACTGGCAGGGGAGACCTTGATCGAGGAGGAAGCGAAGGAAGCAGGACTACTATGGTTCCTGAAGGGGGGAGCCAAGAGGAAGAGAGAGGAGGAAGAGGCTCCGCGAGGTGGGAGCCGCTTCGAGGACGCATGGCAGCGAGAGGGAGATAATGGATCTCGAGGTGACGAAGGACGGAAAAGCCATGCGAAGAAAAGAATCACGAGGAAAAGGCATGATCTACCACGGCTACGGTCAAAAGGGCCCGGGGTGAAGGGAAACCAGAAACATAAGTGGAAGACAGCCATCCAGACAGCTCGGAACTTCAGGCTGAACAGGATCAAGAAGGATTCGGCGATGTCGGACTTCAGGAAAGAATACTACGCCAATTCGTCGAGGAGGGCAAGGGCATCGATCAGGAAACTAGAACCGCCCTGGACCACATCCCGATTGAGGAAGACAAATTGGTACATGGCGACAAGGAGGACGAGGTGACGAAGGGCCAAATTATTGAAGCCTGGCGGAAACTATTTGGAAGAAAGGTGTCGGGACACTCTGGAAGGAGATCAGGAGCCCTCCAATACATCCGCAGAGGGTGGCATGTGCCTCAAGTGGCTTATTTGGGAAGATGGAAATCCAATGTCATCTTGGAATACGCGGAGGAGGCCTTGGAGAGCATGCCAGTCAAAAGCAGAAAGGAACCACCGCCGGCGACTACCTCGTCCAACAAAGACCAAAGGGAGGAAGTGAAGAATGTGAACGTGACGAAGGTGAAAGAAATAACCAGAGAGATGGAGACAAGAATGAAACTCGAATTGGAGAAGCTGAAGGTCGCTCAAGACAAGTTGGAAGACTCTTTGGATAGGTGGGAAAAGATGTCCGCAAAGCACCAAGGCTTGCTTCCTCCCACCGTAATTTCGAAGAATGGCACCATCCACGAAAACAAGCGGCAACCGATTGCTTCACCGGTGATGAGCTGGCATACAAAATGCGGTTGGCTGTATGGGGCATCGAACTTTGCCTTCGGAACCAACCCGACGACTGTGACATGCCTGAAATGCATCACCATCGCGCCAGGCAATGAGGAAAGATTTGGCAATGGTGGAGCTTGAAATGAAGACAAAGGTTTTCAGCAGCGGCAAAATGATCTGAGCGATGTTAGCTCTTGGGTGGAAAGATGCCACCATTGTCGTGAAAGAAAAACAAAGTTTTTCTGCTGGACAAGTAGAGTGGCAGCTGGGGTGGGGCCATTTTGGCTCAAGGTTGCTGCCACTATGTTGTTTTCCCACCCACCCACAGCCAAGGAAAGATTTGGCAATGGTGGAGCTTGAAATGAAGACAAAGGTTTTCAGCAGCGGCAAAATGATCTGAGCGATGTTAGCTCTTGGGTGGAAAGATGCCACCATTGTCAGTTGCGGAAGAGGTACGTCAGGGAGTTGTTCATTTTGTTGTGGATGCTAGGTCCCACAGAACAGCTCTCCAAAAAGCAAAGTTGAGCCTTCCAAGTCTGGCTGTCATCGGGAAGGTAGCGAGGGAAGCCCACACTTTGTTTGTTTGGCCACGAAGCTTCTGTTCTCAGTCACAAATCCATCTACCCTCAGCCCTCAAGGATTCTATATGTGTGGTTTCTCGTTTTATCTCGTTTTCTGTTCCTTTGCCCTGGCACATCCTGGCACAGCCTGGCACATCTGCATTCCATGAGAATGATTCCAGATTCTCCCTCACAGATCCTATGCCATCCGAACGTACCTGGGAGAGTATCCGTACCTGGGAAGACGAGCAGCCGGATCTGAGCCGGACCCCATTGGTGGATGCGATGGGTCCATCGGTTTGCAGGCTCGATCCACGGCTTGGCGGGTTTGGCCGAAGCCATCGAGGTTGGGGGGGTGGCGGGGGTGAGCAGCCTGATGACATTTGATGTTCATGCTAGGTAGATTGGAAGAACCATACTCAAGCAATCTGCCACCCAACTACTCAGTCCCTTGCGCAGATCTCTTTGCTCCGCCCACAGATCTCGGTCCACGCCCATCGGCTGCACTTGATAAAGAAATCCCAACAGCTGCCATGGCCGTGCCGTGGACATTGCTGACCATGCTGAGCTTGTTGGAGCTGGGCAATGCCTTGAAATCCACCACTCGACCGGTCGTGTTGCCCCTGCAGCGGCCACAGCGTCATGTTGAACGCCATGGCATTACGATGGCCAGCGGCAGCAGTGACTTCGGCTGCGGATTTTTGTCGTTGGAGGGGTTTTGGGGTTGGACATGAACGGTTCATGGTTTGGATGATTTTCTCAAGAGCCCTTCTGCTTTTTTCCCCGCTGGAACACACAGTCAAAGAGAATAATGTCAAACATGTCCAGGCCATTTCAGACGTTGGGCATGCTCTCAACATCAGCATGATCTCTCTATTTCAACTGGCGGTCGTTGAATTGGGACTGGGGGTTCTCAAATGGATGTTGTAGCCGAGGGCCGAGGGTATGTTTTCTAAGTGAGCCATCCATGGCAACTTTTCCAGTGATGGCTATTCATGGATGATCTCCATGATCAAGTGATAGAGCAGTTTTTGTACCGCACGTGCGACCATGTGGTCCGCGTTCCTGCCAGGACTGTCTTCTGTTAAAACCGCGCGTTTGGCTTTCGGACGCGACTGAGGGGTGGCGGGCACCATTTGCTCCTCCAGGCAGATGAGAGACCTCGCTTCCCGGGAATTCTCCCTCGCAGCAGGGCAAAGTGATGTCGGAGTGGTACACTTGAAGGACCGGGGGAGAGCGGTCCCAATGTACGACCGTGGAAGAGAGCGGGATTTGGGATCTGTGTTTGACCGTGTTTTGCTGTTTGGACCGTGTTTTGTGAACCAAAGTTCACAGAAATCTCTTGGTTCCAAACTTCCAGACTGGACGGTGTGCGCCGTGGCACGGAAACCATGCCTGAGAGACGTTTTTCATTCGACGCAGAAGCTGCCTCAATGCCTTGAGTTGCACCCAAACGCAGCTTGTCAAAAGCCCTCCCTAGTTCGAAACCCACAGAACACAGGTTTGCAAGATTGCAAGATTAATATCAAGAAATATCAAGAATATATAACTATACTATAAATAGAGATTGCAAAACCTAATGGCATATGAGCATACAGCATTATATGGATAGATGGACAACCCTTCATATGTGTCCCATCTTGGGTTTGTCTTCCCCACAAAGACAAAGAGCGTTGTGGCAGTATTTTGGTTTGTGCATATACCAGGTACGAACACGATCAACAACGCAAACAAACAAACACGATTAACGCAGCAAATCTGAAACACCGAAAGCCGCTTTTTGCCATGGCAAGTCTGGAATGAGCTGTGCTAGTCTGGCATGAGCTGTTTGCCAGTTCCACACAACACAAATACATGCATTACAATGTACACTGCACATGTTGCAGTTGGTCAAAGCATTGTAGAACGATGAAGAAATGAAGACGATAAGGCTAAAAGGAGCTAAAAGGATCTTCAAGGGTATAAAGGGAAAAGGTAGAGTTATCATGTCTATTTATGTAAGCCAATCTCATTTACTCCACCAGGTTGCTATATAAGCGCAGCTATTTCTTCTTGAAGCTGCTAATTCTCAGAGTCTCACCCTACCAGGATCTCTCAAGCACGGAATACGTGGGAGTGCTGGGTGTGGGCAGCAATTGCTCCGGAGGCAGCACAGACTGCCGTTCTGAAGTGTGATTGATGTAGGTGGTGCAGACTCAAGAATGCACTTGCAAAGTTGCAAGACGTCCGGCAAATTTCAAGGAGTTCTCAAGCATCTCAGATGACTAAATCAATCAGCATTCCACTCCAACCCACAAGTCCGGTGAATTCCTGTTTGACGCATGGGGAAGGTGGCCGATTTTCCATCCCGTCATGTCTTCACCGAATGCTCTGGAGAGGAGTTGGCCGACCAAAAGCCACCTACACGGACCTACACCACCATACTCCAATGTCGACGCATGATTATATGTCCCTCCTCCAGGACTCTTCAGAGGCTTTACAATCCATGTCTGGGGAGGTTTTATTCATCCAAGAGTCTAGATCCTCTTGTGGCTGCTGGCTGCTGCCCTCTCGTTGGTCTTCCACCCGCAAGGCCCCTGCCGCCCAGCCGCCGAGCTCTATGTGGTCTACGACACCGGCTCTGCCGATCTCTGGGTCGCGTCGGACCTCTGCACCGCGGGGCCGTGCACGCGCGACGGCCGTGCCGAGACGCACTGGAGGGGAAACGAACAGACTATAAAAGCAATAGGGTTTCGTGATTACCTTAGAAAATTCAACCATTTATCAGTAAGTATACTCTTGAGATCTTTGGAGCATTACTGATTTCTTCCACAATCTTCATCCACTCCGGATGTTGGTCTCTCCTGAGGCCATCGCTTCAATCGATCCACTTCCAGTACCTTCCAGCAAGACCAGATCCTTGGTCAGAATGACACGCACAAAAGGGTTTGGTTTGACATTGGACAAAGGTTGTTTCCAGTCTGAGCAGGAAGGCAGAAGGCATCGCGATTAGCTTTGCACAGTTGCAGGGCCCCCAAAACAAGAGTCAGATGTTCTTCCTTAAAACTTGTCTTGGAATTGAGGAAAGAGAAGTCATGATATTCAGTGTTTATCAAGATGAAGGCATCATTTGGAGACCGCAAATGCTGAGACCTCACAGATAAAAGACCTGACCAACCTCAACACATCACTCTTTACAGGGTAAGCATATTATATGTAAACATGTCAAAACACATCACAAAAGCCAATGGTCATTTATGCGCTATAGCGACCGCCAAACATCAAGACCTACACCAGCCGAACTAAACGTCGAACATCCGGAAATTCGGGCAGCCATAGGCTTCAGGTGGCCTTTTTCTGTCTCACAAAATTGACAATAGCGACCAGCTTTCTGGCAACATCACACTAAGTTTCATTTGTGCCTCGTGTTGATCCTGAAAACAATGACAGGAAAGCAGGTTCAGTCCCTGCATCATGCCCAACTCCAGCCCCATATCAAGCTAGAAACAGATCTATCTATTTGGTGTATGACTTCCAGGGGTCCATGTTCCAGCTAGTCTACGACTAGAAGTCACCACACGCCAAAGTCATTTCACAGTTACTTCTTACAACGCAGTAACTGGGAAGCTTTGCAAGTTTGCAGCCTCCGTCGTGACCATGCGCTGCTTTCAGCTTCACATTCTGCCCACCGATTCCGCTCCAGGCACCCTGACGAGTTCCAGACGGACTACGCCAGCGGGCGGCTCGCGGGCGTCTTGGGTCGTGACCAGGCGAACGGGTGGAGCCGAAGCTCGAGCAGCCGCAGCGTGGCCCCGATGTGCTTTGATCTGCACCGCGGTGTCAGCAAGAATGGATGTGTCATGATGCGTCGATGTATCACGTCTAAACAATGAGAAGAATCCTAATTGTCCCTTCCAATCGTCCGGAGGCATTTGGTTCATTTTCCACTGGTGTTGATCAAGGGCCCCACTCGGACTCGGACGGTTTTTCACATGTTGTCACACCCCCTCCGGCCCTTCGTGGGTGGTTCTGGTGGATGTTTGTTCCGTCCTCTTCCTGGCGTCTTCATCGACTGGGCCACCGGATCTGCGTCGACCCAGCGTCGCCGTCGGCCAGGTTTGGGTGGGCCCCTATGCCGCCCAGTCAGCCTTGGGGCTCATCTCAGAGGAGCGATTTCATCCGGACATGATGAGGGCGGACCGCGATGGCAGGTTGGTGTTTTTGGTGGAGAGATGCCGGACAAATGTATGAGGAATCTCATGAAATGCAACATTGTTTTTTGGTAGGGTTTCTGTGAGTTGATTGGTTCACGGAGACTTGGTTAACTGGGCTAAGGCAAACTTGCAACCTCCTCTTGTTGGCTGCTGTGTGTGTGAATCACACAAACACATTGACATTGTCGTCGCAGAGGGGAGAGACAACAGCGAGGTCATTGTCATACCAGAAACTCACATCACTCTGGGACCTGATCTGTATAACATGGGATTTGCTAACTTCATGAACAATGTCGACAATTGATAAGTCTTGAAGATCACAGTCGATCAGGTAAGTCAGATATCTATAGATATCTTAGATTGTCAGACAACTCCTGACCCACCTGACTTTCCCCTAGCAGCCTTAGCAATCCGCCAAGCACCCCGTGGACCATTCCCCACTTGCCCAAGCCAAACATCCAGGCTTTCCCAGTCCAGGTTGGACGCATTTGCCACAAAACCGCATCGTTCTGGCGGCGGACGTCCGCGGTAAACCCGCGGTACGCCGGTCTCGTCGTGTAGGAGTCAGGTTCCGCCTTTAGCTGGATGCCCATCGATGGCATCGTCGGCTTGGGCTTCGAAGCGCTCTCGGTGAAGACGAAGCCCTTGATGGACAGCCTGTTGCAGGAGAGTCCTGGCCTTACTAGGAGCGTTCGGACGCGGAATACAAGGGACGGCGATGGGACCGAGAGGCTGGGATGCCCGGAAAAGGGGAGGAGGAGGATGGTTTTTGGAAGGCTTGAAGTGAGGAAACACATATAATCATTCTATATCATTGTATGTTCTTTTTCTTCCGTCAGGTAGATATGTTTTGTTCTTGCATTTGCAAGTAGCTTCTATAGATGTTATGATTTTAGAGTTGATTCGTTGGGTTTTTCGCAGCTTGCAAAGAACACCTCCACATCCTGACCTGTTGTGGAGTTTTTCGACCTGCAAATTAAGTGCATGGATTGTCACAGACATGATTTGCCCCCACCCAGACGCTCCATGTATAATATGTGTGCCTACATTCACCCTGAAACCACCCCAACTGATCGGCAAATATGGCATGGCATACATGAAGTGTCTGGGCCATGTATCGCCGTTCTTTTTCCGGGATTTGACAGCATCATCAGCTCTAGACCTGCTGCATCCAATTGAGTCTTGGGCGCCCGTTCGCCAAACAACTGTCCAGAAGCACAAACGCTCCGTTTCGTACTGAGGAATGCCTTGCCGCTCTCAGAGTTTGCCTTCTTCTTGTACAAGGATGTCTCCAAAGGGGGCGTGATGATTTGGGGCAATGCGCAGCAACTTCAACTTCATCAAGAACCACTACAGTGGTTTCCTGTGGCGCAGGACGGATTGTATGCCACCCAATCCATTAGGTGTCGCTGGCGGTTCATAAATGTGTTTCTTGGAGTCTGAAAAAGGCGCACTAAGACCAATTAGTAAGTGTATGTAAGTGTAACAATATGTAACACAGTATCTTGTTGAGGGTAACACAATACGTAGCACAATTATATTCTTTGGGTTTATCCTATTACCTGTAACAGTCAGTACACAATTATTACTAGTTTTGAACAAGGCCTGCAACTGAACCATCATCCACTGTTACAGGTATTAGGATAGACCCAATATATATTGTATGATGTATTTGAAGTCTCCCTCGGACGGTGTCGCGGCGAATAGATGAATACTGGTACGAAGACACCTGGCGCAAAACCGGAGTTTCCAACCAAGGCACTACTTAGTGTACCAACATAGCACAATATGTTTTAAACATAACACATATTATATACATATAGATTTAAAATAGATCTATGATATGTGTATATTTTGATGGTGCTTCACGGAGTGAGAGGGGCGGACCACGTGAGCCACGGCTGGCACCACATGCAATGACCAGCTTCTCTCCACTCAAAACTCAACATCCAGGGGCTAAGTTCACCCTGACCCTGGTCGAATGTACACAAATGTTCGGTCCAATCGGTGTTAATAGCAGTGTCCCGAATCAGCACCAACCGCTCAAGCATGCTCAAGCTATGTCGCAGTTGCAGTTGCATCATCAGGAGAAGTATTGGTCACTCCTCCTTCGAGGCTTTCGCTTGGGCCGCAACAGCACGAATGATTTGCTGCACCTGCTCTTTCCGCCCAAGAAGCGCCGCGAGGACGGGAGTCGAGCGGTTCCGGCGTTGCCCTTGTCTTGCTTAGGAAGGAATTGACCCCCGGCGCAGTGGACAAATGTTGAATCCCCGCAGGGTAGTTGCTGTCACATCCGTTTTTTTGGCTATAAACATGACAAGAAATCATGTCCTGCCCAGCGCTGATCACGATGCTTGGCTTTGGATCAACCAACTGTCCTCTCCTGCCCAGGATGGGCCTTTGTTGCAGACGACTGAAGAAATGCAGGCTGTGAGAGGAGTTCGGTCGTCCCTTTTTTAAGGGAATCTAAATTGGACGACCAAAACTCCTCGCGAACTTTAAACTCTGTCGAACAAGCTCAATTTCTGCATTCGAATTCATCATTATGAATCTCTTCATCCAGTGCGATCAACCCCACATGTTGCTGCTGGGTTTTCTGGTGCAAAACATAATGGTGTTGACCCCCCCTGCAAAAACCAGCAGGCAGTGCATTCCTTGGTTGCTCTAGACTAGGAAGCTTGAACGAACCCTCTTTGGTCGTGCCTCCGTGTTTGGGATTGTATTAGAGAAAGCTGTTGCTTGCACACATCGAGACCTTTTTGGGGACCCGCCACATATGTGCAGTCTACCTCCATTGGGTAGACTGCATGTTCACCATCAGCGGAAGCGCAAGAATCATCAAGAATCTGCTCAGGTGGAAGAGATGCCAAGTGCTCATTTGCTCATGGACAGCGGCACCACCTTCTTCACCGCGCCCCCGCGACTCTTCAATGAGATCTCCAGGTTCATTTGGCCCAGCAGTTGCTCCTTGCTGTTGAAATGGGTTCAGAGGGATTTCCGATCCGATCTTGAGGATAGTGGACCAAATCCCAAACGTCTACTGTAGTCTTGTTCAATAATACCCAAGGTTGTTTTGTTTTACGCTATCAACCAAGACCTATATACAACTATGTCTGTATTCCCATTCAACTAATCCCATCCTCTCGTCTTCAACTCCTCGCATGTCTCATGGCATGACTTCACCCGAAAACGGCCCCGAGGTCACCATTTGCAACGCTTCCCGGAGTTGGTCTTCACTGTCCCACAGCCGCAGAGCCTTCGCGCATCGAGCCGTTGAATGGATGTGATGTGCATCTAAATATGGGGATCCCCAACCAATGACTTTTGGTCTATTTGTCCTCTTCGACTTTTCTTTGGGGGAGGTCTCCCTATTTGGTTGGCTTCTTTTTGGTTTTGGGGAAGTGCTCGGCTCCAAGAAGGTCAAAGGGCTATTGGAAGAGTCTACCTTTTGGGGAGACGCGTGATATGCGCTCCAGAGCTGGGGAGTTACGTTTAGAGACTTGGAAAGAAAGCAGATGGGTTTCAGCTTCCATGTTCAAAAATCCCCAACGAATAGGTGGGGCCTATTCGTTGGCATGTTTGCACACTGCGGCTCGATTGGCTTTTGGATGGCTTTGGTCGGTTGCTTGAGCCTTGCGGAAGTATATAGCTAGAGAAAGGACGCGGTCGGGAAGCAGCCAAATGGCCAAATGCAAGCATCAACAAACAACTTTTGCGTCGGTGCCAGAGATCTTTGTGTCAACGGAAGCGGTCGTGAAACGGCCTGTCCCGCAGTCCGCAGTGAACAGTCCAGCGTCCGTCGCGGACCATGAGGCTTAACAAGCTACCTAGTTTTCAGTGTCGAACATATAAACATGAATGCAACTTTTGAAAGGACCTACCATTTCGTGCAATCTACTCAGGCTGTCTCTACAAATGAACCCAAATCCGGGTGTTGGTCACAGGTGACCTTCAAACATGGAAAGGAACAAAGAAGTGTGACCGATCTGTGGTAAATTCATCGATCTCATTGTGTCATGGGTGTCCACCTATAGTTTGTCCTGAAACAGCTTGTGGCACAAATTGCAGAGCGTTGTGGATTGGGCGTGGCGTAGCGCTAGAAGTATCAAGTCTGGAAAAGGTCATCAGAGGGTTAGATGATTGGCTCCACTTCTGGACACACGGCCAAATGCTTGCAATGCTGCGTAATGATTCCTCTACTCGAGGATGTGTACATTCCCGGAGAAGCCAATAGAAACTGATACTCTCAGACACTTTCGTCGCATCGAAACTGCCACGAAACGCGCATGTTGTATGAGCTGTTCGACGCATGGCGCTAGAGTTCCATGCGTCGAATGCGGCGAATCGACGTTTTAAGGAGATGAAACATGGACATGGGCTTTAGACTATTCCATTGGCTATAGATGATCTTTACACGGACAACCCTTTTTTCCCTCAAATAGCGAAAGCTATGGCTGCGGTTCTCACTTTAAGCAGGAGCACAAAAAGGTTGTCTGTGTGCGCTTTGGAGCCTGGGATGCGAATGATACAGAGCCCAATCGGCTTCAATCAGTCAACGCCTCTGGGTCAAGGCATTAGGCGATATGACCCGGGTCGACTAGGTACATGTGACCCGGTCGCACAGGGGGGCACCTCCATGCAGAGCTTGACATATTTCCAGTCGCCTGATGTGACTAAAGTTGATGACAGTAAATGCCCGAGAGATTCCTTATTTGCCAAGGCAGCGTTGGTAGATCATCCACCTTAGTTCAGGAAGGGTTTGCCGCATCCTGATTGAGGTGGGAACCGACTTGACCAACCACAGTGCGCTTGCGGAGCTGGTGATTCCTCCAGAGGCGAGACCGGTCTCGCCCAGGTGTGGTACAACGAGTGAACGTTGGCATGATAGAGATTCATAACAGCCAGACATGATTTGTCAGGCTTGATGTCAGGGGCCATCAAAAACGATTTCTGGAGAAAAGAGTACATGGTTCCCTCGATCGTGTTCCAGCGGAGGTCTACATGGTACGCAGTCCCTTCGATCACAGCTGTGTTCCCGGCATCATGAACTTGGCGGCCAGTCCTGAGGATGTGACGGGGTGGCTGGGTATGCCGATCTTTTCGGAAAGCATTCCGTTGACTTGAGACGAAGCAGGTTGAGGCTGATCTACAGTATCACCTATCACAAGTTTCAAGTTGTCAAGACAATTCAAGACATATAGATTTGTTTAAAGCACCAGACCCCACATCTGGCCAGGATCCACCTATGATGATCCTGGGGGAGGTCTTCATGCGGCATCGCTTCTCCATCTACCGCCGTGGCCGGGTGCAGGCGAGGAGCATCGGGCCATGGCATGGGCATTTCTGAGAGGCGTAATTCAGTTCACAGGGAGGTAGGATCAAAAGGTCGGGGTGGGAAGGAGTTGGAACTTGCCATCACTTCGAATCGTCGATTATGGAAGTTGAGTCACTGAGCGACACCAAACTCCTTTGCGCTTACTTTGGAAGCGGCCTCGTACTCCTTACTTAGGTTGGTGTAGATTGGGATTGATTGTCCTCTATGAGTTGATCTCACTGGCAGTGTTTTTGAGATGTACCGACCTCTCTGGAAGAGAAAGACACCTACTTGGTGATCTACGCTGCAAGTGCCACAAGGTGTTCCAATGGTTCCGATTTGTTTGACTGGAGCCATCTATATAATTATAGAATTGTGTATGATGGTGCTGGGTGACAGACATCCTGCCCAAAACACCTGCGTAGTAGTTCAGCATACAAGTAGTTTAGCTGCGTATGCGGATGTGACGTGACTTCTTCCACAATGTCAGCTTGAGGAGTGACATGATGGGGAACCACTAGTGAGTGTTACACAGAGAAACATGATTATGATGTGTTGTTGAAAACCCACCCAGAATTTGATACAAATCAATGACGGTTGCACAAAAAAGAACTATACTCGTACCACGCAAAGCATCGTTGAGCACGTCAGGGTGACTCTTGGGTTGGTTGGGCGCCTGCAAAGCCTGATGCCGATGTGGAAGCTTTGCTGCGCTGAGTGCGGAAGCGATTCTGAGTAGCAAGTAGCTGGAAGAATGTGCCAGGTGGTGAACAGAGTCCTTCGTTTCTTTGAGCTATAGACATGTCTTTAAGGCCTGTATTTTTTCAAGTACAGTATAAGCATGTTGAATCGAAGATTGTCGATTGTCGAAACCAAACTCGTATATACTCGTATGAACTAAGGAAGCTGTAACAAATATTTTTCAGAATCATCCGAATATATCAGAATCATGTTTTCACGCAGTTCTGTCCCTGGCACGTTCGTGTGAATGGCTGCCCATTGGTGGCCTTGGTTGCATGGGTCTTGTGAGAGTATGGAGTGCCGGGAAAAAGGAGGATGCTTGGTAAGGAGTGTGCAACGGTGTTCTTTGAGAATGTGTCAACAAATTGAGACCCGGAATGTGTCAAAAATCCTATTGCTTATAGGTGAAGGTCTAACCTTTTATTAATATGAACACACACACACACACGCAGGCAGCTTTGCAAATTTGACCAGGACAGAGGGACATGACAGGGTGGGACATGACTTTCATCCATACTCGCTTGAAATTTACAGACTATTGCTGGATGGCTTCCAACCAGATATCTAGGGGGCAAATTACAACATCTCCTTGGAGTTCAAGCACTTACATTTGGCAACTTGTAAGATCGAATTCTGCAGAGCTTCTGCAGAGCTTCGAATTCGGAAAACCCTACAGCACTCCCAGACGATCCGTTTTTCTCGTTGCACGTGGAAGAAGAAAGAGTAGACAGGTCAACTGGTCTCATGTTGCACCCTGTTGACCTGGCAGAGATCAATCATTCTCTCATTCGTCACGACAATCATCAGCTGAATATGAGGATTTGGTTTGAATATGAGACTCCCAGCTGCCAGGTTTATGGGCAGTGCATTTAGGTGGTAACGCGTAAACGCCCCATCGGGGGCAGAGTCGCTCCTTCGCCAGGTGTGGATTGGCAACAGCAGCGATATGGCGCACTACGTGCATGAACGCTTTGGGAAAGATTCTGTGGTGGAATGGCTGAACAGATGGAACCGCCGAGGGGTTTTTGGATGCCACCATTGGTGGTGAAAAGATGTTTCTGTCGAGTCCAAGTGACCCATTCTTCCCCAGTGGAGTGTCATACTGCCAAGTGGAAAAGGAACGGAGTCGTTGGAAGTTCCAAAATAGGATGACATTTGTGTGTATATATATATATATATAGTAAGCAGAAATTGAACACATAATTGTTTTTGGTGTTTCACTGTACCCTTTAAACTGTTTGAGGAACACCTCACATTGTTTTTTGAAGCTTACAGCAGTACAGCACCAGCCCAAACATTCGCGGCATATCAGATCGCCCGTGCTTTTTGGGACAGCAGGGCTGACAATACTCATGGCTGCAGCTCGCACCTTGTACCATTCATGTATCCCTCATACCGAGCGAACATGGAGCTGTTACGGATTGAACAGTGGGGACTGGACTTCCTGTCCAGTCGAGTCGAGGTTTTTCACTTCCCAGTGCCGAGTGCTTGGCGCTTTTAGGCCCTGCTCTTCATGGATCACCGCGGTAGTCTTTTTCATGACGATCTTCGGGACTTTGAGGCCGACTCGACGACAAAAAGACACCTCCGCTACGAAAGACGCCTGCGCAGGTTTGGACCGGCGAAAAAGCTGATTTCTGTGCTTCTTTTTTCTGGCAGAATGAAGTGCAGGCTAGTTAAGAAAGGGGAGATGAGACACGTCGAGTTTTTTCTATGATGAATACGGTTAGCTGAAAAGCTCGAACACATCTCGAAACAGACTTCCAAAACCATTGCACTTGTTGGAAGAGAGACTCTTACAGTTCTGTTTCTGTTTGGCAACCCACCACCACCATTCGGGATCCAAGCGACGAACTGAGCAACCAAGGGGCCCGACTGTACGTGGGTTGCAGGCCCCATGTTTGGGGCCGCCAGAACTTGAGCCACCAACCACATCCAACCACCCAGTTCTGATGGTTTTGTCCGATCAACACAGGGCTGTTTGGGCTCTACAGGGGGCGAACAGACGGAAGAAGCTGCGTCCACCGTCCCGACGTCGACAGGAGATGGGCCTGTTGAAGGATGGTGCCATGGTGGTGGCCGACAACGTGCTGAAGCCGGGAGCGCCGTACTTCTTGTGGCGCGTGACCCAAAGGCACGGCTGTTTGGGGAATTTGGACCGCCTCACTGTCACAAAGGGTTGTCAAGAAGACTTTTGAGACAACGTTGAGTACAGGTCTGTCCCTTCTTGGTAGTGGCTCGAGTTGATTTAGACTTTGGACAAATACTTGTGCCTACATTTTTGTGGATTCTTAAGCGACACACTAAATTGGTGTTCTAAAGGAATCTACTTGACAGTGGACCTAGACATGTGATGCTCATCAACTCCCATCAAACAGAGTCCTTTCTGTCTTTCCTTCCACCCCTGTGCCGAGTCCTGCCTTCGAGACCCAGCTCCTGGCGGTGCCAGAGTTTGGGCTGGGACATCAGGCACAAAAGGGTGGCTTGCGGTGACTCGAAGACTTCCAGGTCCAAATGCAGGTCTAAACCTCACCCACCAAACCATGGTTTCGGTGGACATCCTTTATAGACGAACCTGTTCATTTGACCCGTGGTCAAGCAAGGTACCTGGGTTTCGATCCACAAATGTCCTGGCACATTGTTCTAGTTCTCAGCATTCCGAGGCTTTGCAAGTTCTGAAGTTCGACCCTGTTTCGACCTGTGTGCCACGGTGTGGATCCAGTGGATCGATCGAACTTGATCTGAGATCCAGCGTGTGCCTGGCAGTGTATAAGCCATCGCCATTGCTGGTAACAAATAGAGATCAGGAGATCTTCTGAGTGACGGTGGATATCCTTAGCAAAGGGATGCAAAGGGCTTGATAGGGGGTATACATTATAAAAATATATATATATTACGAAAGCCAGCCTTCGTCGAAGGCGCCAGCTGAGTTGTGTTTGGCGAACGAAGTGAGTAAGTAGGGGTTGTGGGGGGGGGCGCCTTGCCAGGTATTATAGGTACGCAGGGTATCTACAATTGGATTGCAGTGCGTGTGTAAAGGTTATCGAGCGGTTGACGGAAAGGGAACTTGAAGTACTATACCTGGTAACTGAATTGTAGCTACCCTGATACCTGGCAAGGCGCCAGCTGAGTAAGAAGGGGGTTTCGGGGGGGTGGCCTGAGAAAGCACACTGGAAAGTAGGTGGTGTGTAGGGGTGCACGGAAGCAAGGTTTTGGAGGTGCTTTTCTGTGACTTTAAGAAATGCAATTGTCTTCGGTTGCTTGAAGTGCTATACTTGGCAACTGAATCGCAGCCACCCTGGGTATACCTGGCAACTGCCTTGTAGCTGCCCTGGGTCCGCGCGCGCGCGCGCGCCTAAATCTAGGGCAGACCCGGAGCCAGCAAGGCGCGCGCGGACCCAGGGTAGCTGACCCAGGGTAGTTACCGCTGCCTTTTACTTTCTCTCTTCAAGCAAAAGGCCCGGGGCTGGCAAAACGCTGGCTTTCGTTTTGCAGCTTCTCAGGTATATCAATGAGATGTTTCTGTTTTGATGCGGAATCATGGCAGGACCTCCGGGTGGAGAACACTTACTTCTCTGGTCAGATATCTGTAGGAAAAAGTTTTCGCTCGGCATCGCCAAGCCGCCGACAGCAGGTCCTTCAAGACTGGGTGGCGATGAGCCGCCGCACCAGTGCGCATTCCGAGAGGCGTGCAAGCTCGCGCGTTCGTGCTTTCGAGAGGCTCAGTGCAAGTCTCCCACAGATTCGATGGGTTCCCTAGAAGAACCATGGTTACGTGGAACATGGCGAAAGGATGCGAAAGGATGACAGGAAATTCTCCACGTTTGCCCATGATTCTTCCAGGGAGTGTATCCCCACTTTGGGGGGGTTAGTTGGGGCCTGTACCTAAAGTCCTCCAACGCAGAAGTCCTCCACTGGTGACACGCGCAATCCCTCTGGAAGAAGGGACATAGCCCAAAATCCATTGGTTGGAGACTTTCCTTTTTGAATAGACCGGTTGAACACCAATTGGTTGGGTGTTTGTGACCCTCACGAATTTCCTGGCGGGTTCCAGTGATGCCCAACACGTTTTTCGTCACAAAACCTGGTTTTTGCGACATCGCCACAAAGCCCGCCAACCACAGCCCCCTCTCCAGGCCACCGCCAACGGATCGCTATCAGGTTGGAGGTCATTGCTAATAGGTTGGAGGTCATTTGTTATTGGGTTGGAGGCCATTGCTATGGGGTTTGGAGCTCATTGCTATCATTGCTATTACTGTACGTTTCCTGTTTTTAATCTAATGTCTTTTCTTTTGTTCATGTTTTTTTCTATATGTTTCTTTTCCAGGCCACCGCCACCAGCTCCTCCACCGACCCAAGTAGCGGCGCTGGCGCGGCGCTGCGACGCCCTGCGGCGCCGAAGCTTGACGGGGCGCCTGGCGTCGGAGGCGAGGGCGGTCGGTGGACGAACGAAGTGGGTGAACGGATGGTGAACGAACACATTGAGGGGTACGTGACACATGGTATGTAGACATGGAACGCGAAGATTGTAAAGATCTAAAGCTTTACTTGGAAAGGTACAGTATAGTAAGTAGGGAGTTTTTGGGTGACATTGCGAGTTTGCTTAATATAATTTTAGCAAGAGTGGCCGAGCTGTTTTGTTGGTGCGATGAAGCAGTCGAAGCAGTCTGTACCTGGACACAATCAATCGGTGATAAATGATAAGGAATGCTCTAAAACCCCACCCATATGGCAGGATAGTAAACCAATGTGGCCACACCTGCACACAGAGAAGGACTGGGCGGAGCATGCAACAGAGATGGAGTTCCGGACTTAGTAGGGTGCGCGTGAAGACATGGCACAAGAGGAGGGAAGGAGGGAAGTGGAAGACATGGCAGTAGGAGCGAGTAGGATCACTAGGAGCCACAGGCTCGATTGAATTGTCAAGTGCCCACTTTCTGTGGTGGTTCCGCGTGAGTCATCGACCTGTTGATGCCATAAACTACATCTCTTTGCAGATTGCCACCTCAAGCATTTCCGCGGTGTTTACACGCCATATAGGTGTAAAGCAGCCTTCAGCTTCAACATCAATTTGACGTTAAATCAGAGCAACCTCTACACCAGGACCCCCCAAGTGGTGTCCTATAAGGTCACCGGTCTATCGCCCCTGTCCATGCACCACTCAGTCCACTTTATACAATACAATATGGGGATGGATCCGGGATGGGTCAAAACCTGGAGCCCGGGTCCACCATGTAGCGAACGACCTTCCAGGTAGGTCAACCGGTCGGTCTCCTGCTTGTCACCCGCAGCATCCCACTGCTACCCTTTGGAAGAAGGGAAATAGACCTGCCTACCCGCTTTGAGACCTCCCGCCCTATTATTAAGGTTGGAGACCTCCCTATTACACACCCATGGGCCGCATATGTACATCTCAAGAAGTGATGTTGAAAGCCGCCTCCCCAAGGAAGCGCCTCTCCGAGCTGGGCATTTCCGCGACTCTGGTGGACGATGGAGAAACAACAAAAGGGGCAGCGGCAGCTGGGCGGCTGGCTGGGTGAAAGCATGTGAAAACCACCGATCTCCACATGCAAAATCATCATTCCCAGGTTGCAGAAAGAAGCTATGTACTATGAATGTTGGATGCAGGTCCAACATGTGTTTTTTTGCTCTACCTAGAGATAATTGCCTTGAATTGGGAATCCCATCCAGCACAGCACGAGGAAATCTCCCATCCTGAACGAATCGCTTTGCTCCAGTTTTGGCTCTCCGGTACGGAGAGCCCTCGCAGATGCCTTCGGACTACTTTCGGGATCCTTCACAAGATGCTCGTGATCAGGCCAGCGGAAGATGGAGCGTCGTAGCTTGTCACTTTGAAAAAGGAACAACAGAGGTGTCACCTGTCATACGTTTGAAAGCTAACTAAGCTAACTTTCAACTCAGATACATCACAGAATGCAAAAAAGGAGAGAGCTCGAAGTTATGCGGGTGTGGTTTTTACCCGTTTTTGTTGTGTTTTTCTTAGATTTTGTCATGTTTTGAAAGAGTTTCCACCGTTGCGGTCTAGATATGTTCTTGTGTTCTTGTTTCCCAAACAAAACCAACTTTTCTTTTTGAAAACAACCTGTGGATCCGACTCTACCCTTCCTTGCCCATAAGCATTCTCATTGTTTCAAAGGTAGCACTTTTTGGGCTTCTCCCTCCACATTCTTTATGAAATGGAGAGAAGAGCATTATCTTGAAACACAATGTGCCCACCAGGCCCAACAAAAGTTGAGAAACTTGCTTAGTACTGGACCTGGATGACTGATTGGAATTGGGCTTTGCATGGCCTTCTTGACGCCCGTACCCATAATAAGCCTCATCCTCATTCTCATGGTCATAGGGAACCATTCTGCGAGCCTCACCCAATGGCTCTTCAGGTCTATGCTCCATATCCCCCCATCTACGACGAAATCTTCCAAAGAACCTTATGAAGCCCATCCATGGAACGATCCAGCCATAGATACACTAAGGGTCTGAATTGGCTGTGTGGCCACTACTCGTTCCCAAGCTCATTAAAACGCGTAAAAACCACACCCGTATAACTTCGTTTCTGAAAAAAACACCCCAAACTATGGACTCCTTGCCTTGTGCTGCTTGTGGCATTGCCCTTTTTGGCTTCATTGGGGCCCCCTTTCCTGCCCGGCAAGCCGTTGCCGCCAGGCCATGAAGAAGGAAAAGCGGAAAGCTCGCGAAAAGGGCCTCGAAGACTGGCAAATGAGGCTCGATGCAGCGAATGATTGCAATGTTGCGTCCTTGCTCCTAGTAGCGATGCCAGGAGCCCCTAGTAGCGTCCTTGTTACTAGTAGTAAGGCCAGAAGCCCCTAGTAGCTCCTTGAGCATGATGTCCAGGCATTTGCACAAGCCTTGGGGTTTCCCGCGAAATCTCCAAGTCTTGAACAGATTGATCCTAGCGAACCTTGGGGAGCCCAGTCTTCTGAGAACTGGCCAACACACGCTGTAAACAGCTCGTTTATTTGAACACTTAAAACAGACTGGTTGGTTGTTATATTGAAGACAAGATCATCAGACCCTGTCCTGCCCAAGCGTCTGTCACTGCGGGTCTATCTCGCACCTTCTATCCTGGACACACCACATGAACGTGGAATTTGTGTCCTGCCAGTTCCCCGCTCTGGGGTCATTCTCATTTACTGGGTGTTTTTTTCAATGTTTTGAAGGGGCACATCTTTTGCTGGTCAAGTCACACGCGTTGCCCATTTAGTTGATCTGTTGACTTGACTTTCAAATCTGAAGTACATAAGTACGAATTCAAGACGCGCTGAATTCGGGGCTCACTAGCGCCCTGTTACACTACATACCTGCTTTGATAAAAGTGGATACAGACAATCCAAAAGCGGCATGCTTGGCTGCAAGGTGATGCTGGAAAAGAGGCCTTCACAGAAATCTGTGGGCTCGAGATTGAGAGGATAGGGACGTAGAAAAGATCCGAGGATTTGCCAGGAATCTACCTGTAGACTTCTGAAGTTCAAGGGATATGAGTGTGTGTGCGTGTGTGACATCACAGCAATGAGTGTTCTTCTTACTCCGGGGAAGGTTCGATTATTGCCACGGCAAAACCTGGTAGTGACTATATTACTATATACAACTTAAGCGTACATTGTGGTTGTCCACTGCTAAGGCTGTCTTATGTTTGCCCATTGTGTTCAAGATTGAAGACCCGGACTGACTGATGATCTATCATGACTCACAAAGATTAATTATATAGTGACTCAATTGATTTCTGGCTTCTTGGTCAACTAGCTGGGGGCCATCCTAGGAACATTAGGGAGTGAATGGCCCATGGGTTGCATGGGCGTAGGACATCAGAGGATGTCGACCGGCCCGAGCGCGCAGCGCGCGCAGCTTGGGACCAAAAAGGTGCTACAAGAAGCTGCTGAGGATGCTGTTGAAGCAAGAAGTCTAACAGACATCCTGCACCCCAAGTCTCCCCAAGTCAGCAGTCTCTAGACCATACATACATACACATACATTTACACAGACAGACAGACAGACAGACAGACAGACAGACAGACAGACAGACAGACAGACAGACAGACAGACAGACAGACAGACAGACAGACAGACAGACAGACAGACAGACAGACAGACAGACAGAGACAGACAGACAGAGACAGACAGACAGACACAGACAGACAGACACAGACAGACACAGACAGACACAGACAGACACAGACAGACACAGACAGACACAGACAGACACAGACAGACACAGACAGACACAGACAGACACAGA